>JAGSMP010000007.1:13937500-14537500 GCA_029286625.1 Parnassius orleans
GTCACCCAACGATTGTACATGTCACCCAACGATTGTACATCTCACCCAACGACTGTACATGTCACCCAACGATTGTACATGTCACCCAACGATTGTACATCTCACCCAACGACTGTAAATGTCACCACGCTGCAGCTATAATATGGTTGTGGAGCGAATGGGTCGGCTTGAACAGGCAAAGACTACATTGTCACAGAATATCAGTGTAAAACAATAGAATAATGCTGGGTTTCATATGGCGAGTATAGAGAACTGGAGACTCTTTTTACTAGAAACGAGGTATTCTATCTCAGTCCTCAGGGGATGACAACGTATCTACAGTTTGATTTTTAATTGAGGATAAATGTAGATGTCTAAGGGCCACGGTATCAATTTGGTAAATTGATACTGTGGCCTGTGTGCTCATTTGTTACCTTTTGTTCGATAAAAAAATTATTGACTGGATTATTTTAAAAGGGGTGGATTCAAAAGAATCTAAAAGACAGTTACACGGCAAGTATAAAGAATTAACGAGTTATACCTATTAATCCAGATTTGCAGTGAAAAGCGCTTTAGCGACAGCAGACAGCGCTTCCCTGGATGAATGTCTGCATGATCTTACTGAACTGGAAAGCAGAATCGATAATATGTTGCAGCCAACTAAAGCGTTATATACACCTCAGTTCAACAAGGTAATTGCTTATAATTTACTGTAATAATAATAATATTAACCGAAATTATTCCTGTAGTCCTTTCTACGAACGGACTAATCCCGGTCAACCTTTAGGTATATCTGAGGACATGTTATCAAGGCCAAAAAAGTTTAAGTTGCAGTCTATATGTATACGTCCGTCTGCTGGACACAGGCCTCCTCTTATTTCTATGAGAGTTACTAGGGCAAGCACGTGTACAGTAAAAACCTATATAGACCTTTGCAATATTTTGCATACGGACGCTCGCATACTTTTTCATCCCACCTAGCCTGCCTCCTTTCAATCCTATTCACCATTTATAAGATGGTCGAAAAATATACTGCTCATCGCGGCCGTACGTACGAAACGTTATATCTGTGAATACACCAATAATCTCGCGCCAAGTTATTAAATGCGGTTAACTGTTTGCTTGGTTCCTGTGCCGATTGGTGACTTACAACCGTATTGTATACTATTATCCATGTGTATTTTTAATATTATTTCCTTCACTTTTATATCTATAACACACGTTTCCGCCGTACTATCCCATTGCGTGATGACGGATTTTAATTTCTGTAGCTTTCCTCGCGATTTCGTCGTGGAGTACGTGGTTAGTAAGCACTTAAAATTTCATTTAAAAATTCCATTGGCGCTAGCGGGGATCAAACCCGGGTGCATTTTATTATTTATTTATTGCAAAAGGAAAAAAAACAAGTACACAAAATCATAAAATAAATACTTACAAAATCGATTTATGGGCAGCTGTTAAGTTCTATCGTTGTTACAGTTTAAGTTAACATTACAAATGGAATTTCATAACAGGAGGGTAGTTCAGCTATTGCGGCTTTATGTTGCGTGGCTGCATCTCCTCAAAGTTCAGCGACGACACTGACGCCAGCTCTCACTACGTACGTCACGGAGATGCGGATGCGGACGAACCTGAACGATCCACAGGAGAAACACAGGTACGTACTGTTTGTAATGAAAAATGATTCTGTTGTGTAGCAAGGCTTGGCCCCCCAAGGGGGGGAGGAGAATGGGAATAAAAGTCAATCACTATTTTTAAAAATGTTATCTTTTTTAAACTAGCTGGCCCGACAGACGTTGTTCTATCCTTTTCGGCAGGTAGCGTAATGAGATTGAATATAAAAACTCAATCATAACTCAATACAGTCGTATAAAATTATTAAATTATAAAATTATAAATAGCAATCTTTGTTTAAAGCAATTGTTTATTCATTATAGGTTATAATGAATAAAATATATATTCTGTATGAAATTATATAATTATATATTCTACATATCTTGTATATTTATTTTACATGTATATATATATATATATATATATATATATATATATATATATATATATATATATATATATATATATATATATATATAATTTATAGTAATTGCAATTTACAAACTAATTTTAATATACCTACGATTATATAAAATATAAATTACTTTAGTCGCATTAAGTTATGGTCTATGTTTAGTTGTAAATAAATACATTTAAATAGCTATATAGTTACTTAAAATGTTAAGATTAGTTACTTAATTAATTATTAATATTAAAATACTGTTGTCACAACACTGGGAGGCCGCTGAACCTAAGATACAGACTTATCTAGTTTGGGGATCAGAGTCTTCACTTTATTATTGTACTTTTATTTAAATAAAAGATTATTATTATTCAGATTACTGCAATATTCTTTTTTAACATTAAATCAACATACATATTATGTTTCGAAGATGAGTAATTTTGGTCCATAAACATAGAATTTGTTAATAACTTGACTAAATCACCACCTATCGGATCTTAATGTATCTATGAACCATCACCTCGATAATCCAAATATAAATAAATAAATAAAATAGCCTTTATTTCTACTACAATACATACTTGACTTATGATTATTCTAGGTTATAATAGTAAAGTATAGTTAGTATGTCTTTTTTTGTTATACGTATAGTTATGTATATGTGACTTAATTAATATTAGTAGTAGTCGCCTCTGCGCGTAGGCCTAACCTTAACCTTTCCATACATCATTTAATCAGAGATATGGACTCCTATGGATGCAGTGGCGCGTGAAAGATAGTCCAAATACATTGTGTAACTCAATTGGGCAGGTCACTCGGAAGTGACAAAATCACTAACAGACGTATCAGTGATTTTATATAAAGATTTATGTTTGTGAAAAAGGTTGGAAAACCATCTGAAAAAATTACTGTACTTGCTGAAAACACTGATGATGACCACGAGCAGGCGCACGGCTACCTGGCAGGAGCAAGACGACGGTGAAGTGATGACCATCACTGATCAAGTAATCCAGGTAATTTTTCTTGTGATGATGTTTGTCCATGATACAGGAGAAAATCCTAATGTTGGGGTAACGTATTTTTTCAAATAAAAAATATTTAAGGATAATACGCAACCAATTTTAAACAAAGTAGACCAAAAATGTGAATTGAAAATAATTTTTACGGATTCTATCATATTCTATTTATTAATTTTTACTTTTATAAATTATTCTCAACGTTTCGAGTTCTCTGCAGCATCCCTGGTCACGAGGGACTGAGGTGCTAAACGTCCTGATGCCATATTTAACCCCAGATACCACCTTTTTCTTTGAACTTTATGCGAAATTGTTATTTGCAGGAGTTGGAAAATTACGAAGATGTTGGGAGTAATAGAGAGAAGCAAGGATATAAGATTATAGATAATGTTGATGTAAGAAGACTTCTTTTGCCGCCTAAAGATATACATTTGAAAGGCGATAAAAAGTGAGTAGAGCTATTCATTTTAAAGTTTCAGCCTAGGAACTTCATATCGCTGCGGGAGAGATGATTTCTTCACGTTATAGCATAATGAAATCAGTAGTAAAATTTGCGATGATAATATAGAGTCAGTATTGGCACCCAACTCTGATTTGAAGTTTGTAATGAAATTTATAACGAAAAAATTAAATCTTAGGTACTTAGAAATTTAAAAGGATACAGTGGTCTCTGAGTTATCATGACTCAATAATTTTGTTACTTATTTTCTCTTGGAAGAAATTAAAAATAAGATTGCCGTGGGGTTTTACCGCAATAGAATCCATCATCCAACTACGTCCCGTGGGTGTTATAAGAGTCGACAATGGGGAATTCCCTGAAAATATGTTGTAGTCTACGATAGTATCGGCATATTAATCTCGTAAATACCAAATGTAAAATATACAGGCCGTTGACTGGGAATAGACACAGAATTTTTTGATGAATGTTATCAAAAGTCATATCAAAAGTCCCCTGCTAAACAAAGGCCTCCATAGATTGTCTCACAAAAGGGATTTTGCCATAGTTGCCAAACTTGACTAGCGGGTTAGCAACCGCAGTTTTTTTATTAGTTATCAGGAGAGAGAGAGAGAGAGAGAGAGCCGTGGCAGCTCAGGGGCTAAGCGCTCGTTGTAAATTTTAAAGTACGCGAGTAACGAACCGATCGAACCCTGATCCCCACCGGCACCAATAAAAATTTTAATTGCAATTTTAAATTTTTTACCACTTGCTCGGCGGTGAAGGAAAACATCGTGAGGAAACCTCCATGTCTGAGAAATCAAAAAAAAAATATTTTGAAGACATGTGAAGTTCGCCAACACGCATTGGGGCAGCGCGGCGAACATTTCCTTGCCCTAAAACCCTCTCAGAAATGAGAGGAGGCCTGTGCCCAGCAGTGGGACGTATATAGGCCGTAACTTTACCTTACTTTACTTTTACCACGTGCTCGGCGGTGAAGGAAAACATCGTGAGGAAACCTGCATGTCTGAGAAATAAGATAAGAGAAAAATATTTCGAAGACATGTGAAAGTTTGCCAACACGCATTGAGGCAGCGCGGCGGACATTTCTTTGCCCTAAAATCTTCTCGGAAATGAGAGGAGGTCTGTCTCTGCCGAGCAGCGGTACGTATTTAGGCTGTAACTTTACTTAGTAATAAGTAAGTATACTTATCAGGATGATTCTGCTGTCCATCTCCGGTTTCAGTTTCCTCTCTCGCCTTTTACGACACCTACGGAATGATATGGGGTAGTGGATATTCTTACGCCACCACTACAAAGCGAATTTTATGTATCACAATCAAAACTTTAGGCTTTTCGCTATCAAGTTTTCAGGTTTTGACTGGCAGCAAAGCCAAATATGGCTGCTACCCGTTTTTAACAGAAGAAATCAGCTCCTATTTCATTCTTTGGATGTTGTAGGACCATATGTTATTGGAAAGGGCAGATAAGAGAATGGTATACCGCCCTAGGCCTCAAATAGCTGGCGGTATATCAATCTCATATATATTTTTTAGTCGTTAGAGCCTATCAAGCGCCTAATTTTACAAACCCCATTAAGTTTAGATCACTGTCTAACTATGCCAAATTTTGTACTCAAATTATGGTGAACACAGCAAGAAGTTACATCAGACTGCTGCTAAATTAAACTCTATGATGGGGACCATAACGTCGAGTATTCAAACACCTAACACACTGTCCAAGAGTCTCCACGCCACTGCAGACGCTGCAATAGAACTGGCCACTTTAGCTCGTGGTCTCCGGAACACTGAGGTAAATTACCAAGATTTATGTTTAAAAAAAAATCATTTTTCCATTTTTAAAATTATTGCGGTAAGGCCAATGGCCACGACTATTAGTCGATTAAATAATCGTGGCCATTGGCTTCTACACGATTTTTTTAAGTTAGTATGAACCTTTTTAGGGTTCCGTACCCAAAGGGTAACCAACAGGACCCTATTACTAAGCCTCCCTGTCCGTCCGTCCGTCTGTCAGCGGGCTGTATATCATGATTCGTAACAGGTAGATAGTTGAAATTTTCACAGAATGTGTATTTCTTTTGCCGCTATAACAAAAAATAATAAAATAAAAATAAATTAAAAATTAAAGGGGGCTCCCCTACTAGAAACGTGTTTTACGATGGTACAGAACCTTCCATGCGCAAGTCCGACTCGCACTTGGCCGGCTTTTTTTTGTATCACATCAATAGCTTTTAACCCCACATGGAAACCTATGGGGCATGAGATCTACTTACCATCAGGTCGACTTCTTTTAGCGAATAAGTGTGACAAACGAGCACATGGTCCTATCCTCCATTAAAAATCAGAATATAGATGTCACCACTGAGGACTAAGATGGAATGCCTCGTTACCAGTAAAAAGGATCTCCGGTTTTCTACACTCACCATAAGAAAAAAAGCAGCATTAAGCTGCTATTTTGTTGTGAGAGCGTTGTCCTTCCCCAGTCGAGTCGATTCATTCGTACTACAACCATAATATAGTTGCAGCATGGCTCTACCACGTACGACTGTGTGTTCATTTGTTACTTATACTTGTATTAAAATAATATTTGTTTGATATCTATAATTCTACGTTTTTACATTTCTCTGACGGCTAAGTGGCGCAGTGACTTAGCAATGAGTTGCAGCGCTGAGGGCTGCGGGTTTGAATCCCGTACGGAACAAGTATTCATATGGCGTAGAAATAATTGTTCCGGGTCTGGATGTTTGTCCTTGCGAAATTTATGTATGTAAAATGATACAGGAAAATATCTTATCTTGGAGAAACGTTTTTAAAAAAAAAGAAATAGAATAGAATATAAATCAATGTTAATTGATAACACTTGAATATTTTCAGAATCGTTTACAGAGCAACCAAATAGAAGAGTTAGCGAGAGATATGTGTTTTGCTACTTTCAACCTTTTAAAAGCAGCGGAGAAAGTTAGTTGTGTGAGTATAAACTTTCCTCCAAGTCCATGGCATGGCATATTCCATGGTATAATTCTTTTTAGTGATATAACTGTTTATGAAATCAATGATATACAAAGCATTGTTTTAGACTTAACGATATAGCCCAATGGATCAGTGAACTAAAGTGGCAATATGTCAATCATATAGTTGGAAGAACCGACAACCGATGGTGAAGAAGGTTCTCGAGAGTATGAGGTAGCTCAAGGTTGCTCAGGGAGCTAGGGAGAGGGCTAAGCCTGTGGTTTCTCTGTGTGATAGACTTAAAAATGAGGACATCCGCAGTGGAACCAGAGTAATCGACATAGCCTAACGGATTAGTAAGTTGAAGTGGCAATGGGCCGGCCATATAGCTCAAAAACCGACAACCGATGAGTGGCAGCATCGTACCAGTAGGCGAAGTGTAGGGCGACGCCCCCTAGATGGAGTGACGAGCTGGTAAGACATCCAGGAAGTCGATGGATGCTGGTGGCCCAGGACCGTGCTTTGTGGCTTTCCTTGGAGGAGGCCTATGTTCAGCAGTGGACTTGTTAAGGGCTGTAGTGATGATCATGATGATGAAATGTGTATTCTTAACAATTAATGATGATGTTCATATTTTAAATATGTTTTGTTATATTTAGGAACCGGATCGTCCAAATTCAAGATTGCGACTTTTTGACGCATGCCGATCTCTGAATGACTCCATAAATAAATTAGTAAGTATCATTATTACAGTCCGAACGGATAAAGAATGTAATTAGAAATGGCTGCTCATCGAGCTCGTACCGTCAACATACACAGTAACATTGAAGAAAACCCGCTAATAACGGTATATTGTTATAACGTTATATTATTCGGTTAATTGGAAATTTTCTATTAATGGGAAAATATTTGAAAATAATTGTATACGCAAGTAGGTACATTAATTTTAAAATAACATTAATAAATAGTGACCCTTTCTGGCTTTGCCTAGGTAGGATCTAATTGACGACTTAAGATAATCTTTAAAGACCATTTACTATATATATTATCAATTTTAATAAAATCTCTACATTTTTCGGATAAAATTTAGAATAGATCACTACTGGTATTACTCTCTATTTGTTCGTGAAGTTTTATTACAATCGGTTCATCCATTACGAAGATTAGCTCGGACAGACATCAACAATAATTATTATGAAGAAAACTCTCAGAACGCGTTGTAGCTCACAAATTAGCAAAACAGACTGATTTTTTTTGTAGTTTATGGTATTTATTATCATTGATTCCAATGACAAGTTGGACTGGAGTACGAAAAACGCATGTCACAACGTATTTTTTTTTTGCAGTCTTTACCGGTGGGTGTGAGTATAGATAGCGACAGTGTGCAAGCGAGAGGTGAATAGAGGTGACGCCGTTTCCAATCCCATTCTCTAACCGAACGGGTTATATAGATATAGGGGCTATGCCGGTTAATAATAAAAGTTCATATTGTCAACTGAAATCTCTTTATTCGATTACATAAAATGTAAACGCATGTTCACCGTGCCGGCCAATTTAATACTGTCTTGTGTAAGGCACATAGCTAATACATAGACACCAAAGTTGAAATATATCCTCTCCATCTCTGTAATACAGTTTCCAATTACATTTCTAGATTAGAGCCACAGATTCTGGGCGAGAAGGTGACGAGCTGATACGTAGTTTGCAGCTTCAGCAGAATTTCCTGCAAAATCTGCAGCCGACGTGTGCCTTGAACTACGAGGAATGCGTTGAAGCTTTGCAGAATCAAAGTGACGTCATATGTAAGATATTTTATTTTGCACATCTTTCTTTTTTCTTTACCAGTTTGTGAAATTTCACAGCTCATCCGTTTTAGTTATGAATGAGGGCATCCACGACGTTTTTTGCCACCAGTACGGCGCCACTTTGAAATGAGGTGAAATATTTGGCAGATAAAAAAGTCTGAAAAGGTCGCGAAAGTTAGAAAAATGTAAAAATAATTTTTCTTTCTGAAATATTAGTTATATTTTGTATTCATTACATGAGAAATGGATAAACCAAACTACGGATAATCCTTAAAGAAGAAGAATAAAAAAACTGTTAAAAATGTGTAAAAAATCAAGCAACACACCACTAGGACATTGTTTTGTATACATACACAACAAATTGTTTTTATAACACAATTTTTTGTGACAAATAAGCTTTTTAGCTAATTTTTTATATGAGGATTTATATGAGGATTAATAGAGGGGGCAAAAATGCATGCGGCTCACCTGATGGTGACTACCGCAGCCCAGGAACAACTGCAACATCAGAGGAAATGCAGGTGCTTTGCCGGCATTTTAAAAAGGAGTAAAGAGCGTTTCTTGAAGGTCCCTAGGAAGTCGTATCGGTCCGGAAAAATCGCTAGTGGTAAGCGATTCCACAAAGAAGTCTTGTGAGGAAAAAGCTCTTAGTAAATAGTCTAAGCTTCTTTCGGATCATTACTGACCTTACGGCACTGTTCTTACAATTTGTGATTTATATTGTTTTAATTAAATAGTTTAAATAATACACAATTTCTCAGATAAACTAAAGAGTGACCAGGAAATGTCCCATGAAGAAGGCATTGCCACACTCCAATACATATCTTCTACTGTATGCAACACTTCGGAGTACGCGGCCCAGTGCGCTTATCTGGTAAGAAATCCGTTTCTTTTTTAACTGATTTCAAAAAGGAGGAGGTTCTCAATTCCAGTGTATGTTTTTTGTATGTATGTTACGCAGTATCTTCGCAGATTGTGAACCGATTTGAATAATTCTTTTTTTACTATATAGGCTTTACCTCAAGGGTAGTCCCATTAATTTTGAAGAAAAAATTCCGCTCCCAAGGGTGGAAAATATGGGGAAAGAGTTTCATATTGGACTATTGTTTAAGGAATTTCATTTGATATCTTCGCAGATTAAGAACTGATTTAAATGATTCTTTTGTTTTTAATAGGTTATACTTTGGGGGTAGTTCCATATAAATTTGGAGAAAAAATTCCACCCCTAAGGGTAGCAAATAAAAAACTTTTTTTTTAGCAATTTGAAGTCGGTTTGTACTTTTGTTAAAAGTTATAATTATTTTGTTCTTTATTTTAAAAAACGTAACTTTCATGCAAAAAATGCAATGCAAAAAAAATGCATGTTAAGAGTTAATCAAAAAAGAAATGAATCTTTTGATATTACAAATTCACTAAATGCACTTATTGTTAGATTTGGTTTATTGCGAAACATACTACGTCAAATAAATAATAATTTTTTTAGTAACATACTTCTGTAACTTACTATGTCTGAAAACTTACTTAATTTTTTGCCGGCTTAAAAAAGGAGGGGGTTTAACAATTCGACTGTATCTTTTATTTTTTTGTATGTATGAAACGCGATATCTTCGTCAATTGTGAACCGATTTTTAAATAGATTATACTTCAGGAGTGGTCCCATATAAATTTGGTGAAAAAATTCCACCCTCTAAGGTAAAATAGTGCATGAAGTTTTTAATGTGAAATTCGGGTGAAATTGAGATTGTAATATACTAACTACGAGTAAAATTTTTAATAAAAAGTGAAAACCAACTACAAAGAACTGATTTTTTTCGGAATGATAATCAAACAATATCCATGTGATAGTAAGTGGATCTGCAGTCTAGGGACATTCTGTAACATTATTCAGATAAAGGTCACATGTTATCAAACTTAAACTGAAACACACCAGTGCACTGGTGTGTTTCAGTTTAAGAAATCTAGTATTATTTCTGTGAGGCATTCCATCTGAGTCCTCAAGGGAAATAACATGTGACCTTTGTCTGAATAATGTTACAGGATGTCCCTAGACTGCATATCCACTTATTATCACGTGGATATTGTTTGATTATCATAAAAACAGTGGGCTAACTGCTTGCCGACAGATGAGGTAAAAGGTATCACAAACCAAACAACAAGTAAAACGACTTTTATTTGAAAAACTTTTAATAAAGTACCAAAATTTAATAACTATCCTTAAACGAACCAGCTTTTTTAAATTTAGTCCAGTATGCAGTACGTCTGTAATAGTTTCTATATTCCAAAAGTTGTAATTTGCGTCAATCTTATATCGAATTATTTTTTATTTTGTAGATTTCGATATGCGATAAATATAAGATTATGGCCAAAGACGGACTGCTAGACGTGACAGGACTCCAAAAACTAATGACCTCCATACAAGATAATTGCGCGAGAATTATCTGCTTGGGAAACATCAGCCAGGTAATGAAATAAATCTACGCAATCCTAAACTGATTTTATTTTCAAAATGATCTGATGATGCGGTGGCAATTTTACGTAACATAATATACAATATTTATAATATACAATATTAAAACTATTAAAAAAAAACTAAAACTAATAACTTAATTATCATACAGTCCTATTCCCCGTGGTAACGTGTCAAGAACGCTAGCTGCGTTACCTCGCTGAATGGCTATACTTAGCATTTGAGCGAGAAAAGAGCCAACACTCTTATCACCAGCAACAACGATCAGTCGCGGGTAGAGTTCCTTTAGGAACTTCACCGCACGTGGACCCCACGCACCGGTAGTCTCTACAGCAAATGACACAAATATGTAGTCATCTCACAGAGACTCATATTTGCGCCACTTACTCAGTTTTTATGTTTATTTCTTTTATAAATTTACGAAAAAAATATTTTAAAATAGCAACACAATACATTTGATTGTAAGATTATTAAGAAAATCTTTTATCGCTTTAGGCTAAGGATTTTGAATCGGAACTTAATGAAAAAGGACGTCATCTACAAGATGCAATTAATGAGTCTAAAGGGAAAATTGAAGATGCGACTGTTGAGAAGGAAATGCTTCAAATAGCTACTAGAATAAATACTATGTTAAGGGTGACTGAATGATAGAGCTCGGTCAGGCTCGTTACAAATGGATGTCCTGAGTATATCTGCTTACCCTTCTTGGTGTCAGACGTGAGTGGAACATTAATATGTATTAGATGACTATACGGCTTATTATTTATGGATTTTAACATAAATGAGGTGTTCTTAAATTCGTTTTACTGTCGCTATATGATTTCCAAAAATCTTTTATCGTAGACCACTAAAACAAGTGTTTTAAGCTTTCATTCATCATTACAGCCTATCAAAAGTCCACTGCTAAACATAGGCCTCCTCATAGATCGCCTCATAACTGCCTTAGTTGCCACTCTTGGCAGACGCATTGGCGACCGCAGTTTTTTTTTGTTAATGGGAAGACTGCTGCGCATGTCCTAGTTTGTTTCCCTCTGTCGCCTCTTACGACACCCACGGGACGATATGGGGTAGTGGTTATTCTTACACCGCCACTACACAGTCAGTTTTAAGTTTATTTGGAGTGATTAACGGAAGTATTAGTACTGTTAATAGCTATTGTTTATTACAGATAACAATAAACACAATTACGCTCAAAATTTTGGACAGTTTAGCCGCTCTTAGTGTTATCATCAATAACCCAAGTCTCGTACCAAATGTTAAAGAACTTACAATGGACAGCCGCAGTGCGTGCGATGATGTAAACAACAATTCCAGGTAATTATTTCAATGTTTTGCACGCGGTAGAGCCATGCTGCAGCTATATTATGGTTGTAGAAGGGTCGGCTTGACTGGGGAAGGATCACGCTCTCACAGAATACCAGCGTAGTGGTTTCGTATGGTGAGTGTAGAGAACCGGAGACCCTTTTGAATGGATACGAGGCATTTCAAATTAATCCTCTATGAGCCACAGCATCCACTTACCATCAGGTGGAATGTGTGGCCGTGTGTACCCTTATTCTATAAAAAAATGAATAACTTACTTACTTACTAACAAGTCTCTCGTTGTTACAGTTTCGATATACAGGTTTCTCATTTCTGAGAGGGCTATGACTTACGGAACGATTAATCCGCTCCACCGTACTGTGTGTTAGCAGATTCTTTCATGCCTAGCAAGTGAAATATTTCGAAGAGATATTTGAAATATTTTATTTTCCAGACTTTTCTTTTATATAATAAGGGTGACAAGCGAGCACACAGTCCACCTGATGGTAAGTGGATGCTGTAGCTTATAGACATCTACGCCTTCGATTATGAATCAAAATGCAGATGCGTAGTCACCCCTGAGGATGTTGGAATCCCTGGTAAATGGGTTCTCCGGTTCTCTGCACTCATCATACCAGGCATAATTAAGCATAATCTTATATCAAAATATAGCTGCACCATAGCTCTACCACTTATAAACTTGTATGTTTCCTCACGGTGTTTTCCTTCACAGCTGAACACGTGGTATATCAGCTCTTGAAATTGCAACTACCATCTTCATCGGTGATCGAACTCTAGTTTCTCGTGTACTGTTCAAATTAACCGTGAGCGCTTACCCCTGAATAATCAAGGCTCTAAAATTAACATGACTGACTCGTTGGTCTAGTGGTCGTGAGTGCAACTGTTAATCATGAGGTTCCGGGTTTGAATCCCGGGTCGGGTCAGAATTAATTATCGGGTTTTTCTGTGAAGAAATTTTTAGTAGCAGTCAGGAGTCGGAAAGTTTCCCCCGGTATGTCGAAAAGCACGTACAGCCGCTGGTCCTACGCCTGATCCCTCTCCGGTCATTTCGGACTTCGGACACTCGTGCACTATAATCCTGTCCTGCGCCGATGGCTAGTCTCCGTTGAGACTGGACGCCGTGGCCGAAATTCGGTCTGGAGAACATTATTATTATTACAATTTTCCTAAAAATTATTTTAATGTAGTGCAGTTATTACACATGTAAGATTTTTCAAACAGGGAGCTGCTAAATAAAACTATTTCATTGGTGAAAGAAACGAATCATTCCACCGCTGGAATAAAGTCTTGGGCTACGTTCGACGCCAGCAGAACGTCTGTTCTTCAAGCGTTCGATGCACTGATGAACAGCATTAGGTAGGTAAAATTGTGTATACTTGCGAATGTTGTATTTTGATTCTTAATGTAATTCAATTGATTCTTTACTTCCTTCCTTCATTTATTCATTATCTTATTCATTTATTAATTATTTTGTAAAATAAAGTCCCGCTGGGTATCTTGCTGGTTCTTCCCAGGACAGAAGATTTTTCCGAACCAGTTGTAAAAGTATATTGAATAAAAAATATTCTATTCTATTCTACTCATCATTCATCATTATTATCATTATAGCTTATCGAAAGCCCACTGCTCAATATAGGCCTCTCTTGTCATAGTTTCCACTGCATCTAATAGAATAGAATAGAATAATTTTTATTCAATATAGATCATTTGTGTAATTCTTATTGAAAGTCATTTTTTACTTTACCACTGGTTCGAAAAAAAACCTCTGTCCTGGGAAAAACCAGCAAAAAACCCAGCGGAACTTGTTTTTTAAAGTAAATTTTACATGAATAGTTGTACAAACTATTTACAAAATTTATTTTAGAAACAGCTTGGAAGCGACCACCTTATTCCCAGGGGTTATAATCAACCATGTATTCATTTATATTATAATAACCCTTTTTATACAATATTTAAACTTGGTAATATAGAGACCTTGTATATTTTCCGGGACTTTGTTGTCATAGCGTATACATTGCCCCAAGAATGAATTACTGACTCTGTGGAGTCGAGAAACTGGTATCACTAGCTTGTGTTTATTCCTAGTATTTACAGAGTGTATATTGTCACTTTTTTTTTACTAAAACTACCTTTGTTTTTGTGAACATACATTAAATAAATTTTTCTCTAAGAGAATATCTCGGTTTTAGATTGTAAATAGCTCTAAATGTTTTTAGGGAAAACGGTCGGCGCGCCGGTCTACTCCAATCGTCCCAAACTGAAGAAGAGGTAAATATTTTTCATAATTCGTTAACGTCTCAATAATAGATTTGGTTTATGCATAAACATAAACCGTTTTATTACAAAAAGTGGGTTTATTGATAGTCTTGGTTTCAAAGTTCCAAAAGTGTCTTTCCAAGTTCTAACTAAAGAAGCCTTAGCTGCGGCGCCACTGTCTTTGCGAAATTTGACATTTGCTGTCAGACTTCATACTTTACATTTCAGTTCGCATATTTCCTAAGAACACCTTTGTTAATACCTGTATTCATCATCATCCTGTATTCGCAAATAAATAATTGATTGATTGATAAAAAAAAAATATATTTCGTCCTGACCTGAGTATAAATCAATTTTTGTAATAAGGCCGATTGTTTTAAAAAATACAAATAGAACTGGGTACATTATTTATATTATATATGTAAAACATCCTGTCCGATCCGAAAGGGGCACATGGGTACCAAAATGACATTTCCCAAAAATTATAACATCATATAATTAATGAATATAAAAATGATATATCTATTTAAAATACATGTGTTTACTAGAATTTGCTTTAAATTAAGCAAATTTTTAAAGTCTTGCAACACCGTCGATGGCGCTCTGTGAACCTTTTTACCCGGCGGGCGCCCGCGCCACGTGTATCGCCATGAAAGTTTCCCCATTTAATTTAATTTTTGCAGGGTATTTTTTATTTATTTTCTGAAAAGTTTACGTAAACATCATATTGAGATACCTAAAACATCCTTACAGATCGGACAGAGTGTTTTCTTACATATCGCATATGACGAACTATACTCGTAAGTACGAAAGAAGAAGACGAGAGATGTAGGGAGTAAGAGAATTCATTAAATCGATCTGCTAACTCTAGAAGCGAGTAAAATCTTCTCGGCCAAAAATTTTAGACGAATGCAATGTTAACGTTCCTGAGTAGATGAAATAACGATTTGAAAAGTAAAGTGTAAAGTACTCACAGCAACCGAATGCGTAAAATAAGTCTTGAAAATAGCACTAAATAATATTCCTAGTCTTTTTATACAAAAAAATGGCGAATATTTGCCGTCAAGTATATGTGTGCTTGACACATATACTTGATGGTAAATATTCTGCAGCTGCAAGACTTTAATAAGATACTGTAAGTTCTATTTGCACAGATCGTACCAATATAAATAATTTTAAGCTAAAGTTAACCGGAGTTAGGTATGACACTGGGACGTTGAACACCTCAGTCTTCCCGTGACCATGGGTACTAAAAACACTCTGAGCTTCGGGCATATATTAATATAAGTTAGTTATATGAGATAAAATCCTAAAATAAAACTAGTTTCATTCAATGTGTAGTCTTCGCGTAAATATTAAGAAATCATTACATACAAGATATAGATAACGCAAAAAGGTTCTTCAATTTTTGTCATTGCTGCAGCTAACATAGAGATGCAATGTGGCTTTACCAATTGAAAAAAAATGTTACATTATAATGAATTTAGAGAGCCGTGGTAGCTCAGGGGCTTAGCGCTCGCTGTAAATTTCACAGTACGCGAGCAAACCGGGTTCGATCCCCGCCCACACCAATGAAATTTACCATGTGCTCGGCGGCGGCGTGCTTTGGGCAACGCGGCGGACATTTCCTTGCCCTAAAACACTCAGAAGAAGGGAGAGGAGGCCTGTGCCCTTGCTGGGACGTATATATGCCGTGACTTATAATGAATTTAAAATTGAAAAGAAAGTTGACATCTTTGAACTTTTTGGATTTGCTTGTTGCAGGAATCAGAAGAACAAAAGAAGAGTTATATTGCAATGCAGTAAGTAAATTAATAATATTTTAAGAAGTTTATTCGGGTCATTTTTCTATTTATAGTTTAATCCTTCATTGTGTGGCATTATCTGTCAGTGTCTGTTAGAGGATGAAATGTTGGCAAGTGCAAATTTCATCCAAAAATGAAACACAAATAATCAAACACACTTAAATACACATACATAAAACCATTTATAAATACATATTTAAATACATAGGTGAAAAAATGTCATTTATTTAACTGCAGACAACGGTAAACCTAATTCATAATAAATAAATAAACACTCACACCTGTTACCCAGAGGGGTAGACAGAGACTACGGACTTCCATTTGGTACGATCCTGACAGACCTCTCTCGCCGCCTTTACATCCATATACGAGTATCTACGCATACATGCTCGTCGGTTAAGGGTACTGCTAATCTGGCCCATTTTCAATATATCGCCAATTCGGTCGATAAACCTTCGTCTAGGGTATCCCTTCCCGACTCTGCCGTTCACACCTGCAATATAGATTTGCTTTGTGAGTCTTTCCTCGTTCATTCTTTCTACATGATCAAACCACTGAATAAATTTAATATTTTTTATTAATACCTTACCAAAATACATTTAACCAAAACATAATAAAGGGTTTTTCAATTAGCGTGGTAGATTTTGGTGGCCCGTGGCGGCCATTTTGTTTTGGTGACATCTATCAAATCTTTTGTTTATTATTCAGTTACTTATGCCAAATCACCATGGCAAGTTACGCGATTGAACAGCACGTTCAAATGATAAAACTTTATTATCAAAATGAGTGTTCGTTAGTGCAAACCGTTGCGTGCATTGCGCTCATTTTACGATAGACGTGGTGGCCCTTCACAGTCGACTCTTCAACGTTTGGTGGCTAAATTTGAAACGACCGGTTCGATAAACAATCAGCCAAAACGCGGTTCGTGAAAGTGTACAGCAGAACCCGAGGCAGTCGATTCCTCGCCGTGCACAAGAACTCGGCCTTTCGCAGACTTCAACTTAGCGAATTTCAAGTACAATATCCAACTGACCCAGGAGCTCAAAGTTCATGAGTTTGTTCGCTGACTGGGTTTTGAATCGTTTGGAAGAGGACCCCAATTTTGGCCGTAATATCATCTTTAGCGACGAGGCGCATTTTTGAATGAATGTGTTAACAAGCAGAATTGCCGTATATGGGACGACACCAACCCACGTGAGGTTCACCAGGTGATAATGCATCCTCAAAAAGTTACCGTTTGGCGTGGATTTTGGGCCGGCGGCGTCATTGGTCCGTACTTTCTCGAAAACGACGCTGGTGAGGCGGTCACCGTCAACGGCGAGCACTACAGAACGATGATAACCAATTTCTTATGGCCCAAATTTAATCATATGGACCTAGACGACATGTGGTTCCAGCAGGACGGCGCTACGTGCCACACAGCGGACGTCACTCTCCAAGAGCGATTTGAGGGTAAGCTTATTTCTCGCAGGGGTGATGTGAATTGGCCACCAAGGTCATGCGATTTGACCCCGCTAGACTTTTTCTTGTGGGGTTTCTTGAAGTCGCAGGTCTATGAAAACAAACCACAATCGACCGATGCCTTAAAGGTGAACATAACACAGGCTATCGCTGAAATTCAGCCGGATCTATGCAGAAGAGTCATTGAAAATTGGACCACTCGGATCCACTGTAAGAAGCCGAGGCAGGTATTTGAACGATGTCATACTCCACACTTAATGGCACATGTGGGCCTTTCAAATAAAAAAAGAATTTTGTTAACACCTCACACACAGCTTGTTTTATTTCATTTCAACATCTACCCGCCCTCATTGAAAAACCCTTTATAATATTTATATTTGTTTTAGAGTGGATTTGGCAAAGAATTGGCTGCAAAGTCCAACAACATATGAAGAAGCGAAGTCGACTGGAATTGAAGGAGTTAATAATGTGATTAAGATCGCTAATGAGGTAAAGTTTGACTTCTTTCTTAGAAAAAGAAACTCTTTAAATGATAAAAACTGCTTTGTTATGCTAGTTTTGGCCGCGGAAGGATAAGGAGCGATTTGTCGCCATGCGTTAGTTTATAAAGAGCTTATTTGTATGTATATAAGAGTTGTCCGGGAACTTTGATAGCGTTGTTTAGGATTTGGTTTTCAGTCTGCTTGCGTCATCGTGAACGCCCAACTTACAACCGCTCCCCCGTACTCTTTAATTTGTAAAACAGACAGACGCGTATATGTAGCTTTCTTAAATACTACTCAGTGTTGATATTTGATAATACTGCTGCAGTTGCCTTATTTACAAATCAAACATGTTTTTAGAGTCTTATAATATCCTAAAATGACTCTATAAAAAAGTAGTCTGCTTGAATTTGGAAATGCGATATGCTATTTGGAAGAGAGGAGTAAAAAAAAAGGATGACACTATCAATTAATTTGCAGTCAGTCAGTAAAGTTTCTTTGAAGGTAGTCTAATTAAATAAATAAAAAATCTTTTTGTATATTTTATCTAACTTATAAGAACGAATATTTGTTTATTTCTTCGTCCTCTACGTATTCTTAGTTCATAATCATCGTTCATCTGATTACTAGATATGTCTTTATATTTTGTGTAAAATTTTGCTATATTTTGTATTGTTAAATTTCAGATGACTGAAGACCTAAAAGGCTTAGAGAAAGATGAAATGCGACAGGTGATTGATGAAGTGGAAAAGTTAGCAAATGAATGTTCGCTTAAATATAATAAAGAAAAATCCAGGTTAGTCGACGGAATTTTTAGTGGAATAAATATTATATAAAATTTTATTAAACACTAGCTGGTACCCGGCGCGATGGAACCGCAGAAGAAATAATTGCGGAAATATCGTTTTAAATTTGGAAGGGTTATATTGTTAATTAGAAATGATAGTACATCCATTGAAGTTGAATGATATATAACTTTCAAATAAATTTGTCGGTACGATACGCGCGCCACCTACTTTAAGTTAATTGTACTATGCCTATAACCTTCACGGAAGTGCATGCAATATATTAACAAAGTTTTACCGTAACCTGATGAACGGTATAGCTGTGTATAAAATACGAACAAACAAAAATTTATTTTTATATATTAGATTGGTGGGTCTCGTTGTCTGGAAATGAAACGGGAGATGGGCAGCAGCACCTTACTAATATCAACTAAAACTAATATGCCGCCTGCTAAGTATGACAATTGTGGCAAACATACGGAGAAGGTGTACGCCTGTGGTCAGCAGTGACTGTAATAATGATGAGGCCTTCTCGTTTCCTAGGAGACTCACAGCTCAAAGGATCAGTAAGCTGAAGTGGCAATGGACTGGTTATATAGCTCAACGAACCGACAACCGATGGGGAAGAAAGATTTTTGAGTGACCACTAAATAGAGTTACGACCTGGCAAGTGATGGCTGCAGGTCGATGGATGCAGGTGGCTCAGGACCGTGATTTGTGGCATTCCTTGGGGGAGGCCTATGTTCAGCAGTAGACTTGTGAAGGGCTGTAATGAATGAATGCAAAAGTTTTTTTTTTATAAAACTGAAGTGACAAACGAAATTATAGTCCTCTGGCTCGCTGAGTGACCTTGAGTTTCGGCCCGTAGTGAAGGATCACGTCTCAGATTCATATGACATTATTGGCAACACCTTCATTAATAGCCTTTCTTAATTTCACTATTTCATAATTATTGAAGTAAATCTGTTTTATAACAGTATTTTATTGGAGAGATTACTGGAGCTAAGGAAAATGCTGGAACGAGTCGTTGTGACAAGAGTTGTCGAGGATTTCCTTGAAGATGATAGTCCTCTAGGTGATCTTGAAGTGCTGGTAGATGTTGAGAAAGGTAAGCTTCTTGCTTAATAATTTCTTGTTTTATTTTTTTTCAATTTTTTGCTTCTTATTCATCAGTCTGTTCTTTTCCTTGTTCTTCTTCCTTTGTAGAGAGAATTTGCCTAAATTGGCATGGTTGGTAGATGGATTGACGATCACAGTACCAGACGTGAGCACATTTGAAGCTGCTGCCCGTAGCCAGGCGTAAAATACCGGTCGGGGTGTTTTACGCCTGGCGTAAACGAGATGGTTATACTGCCATCTATCGGAAGCCATAAGGTTTTTCTGATATTTACCGTAATCGCCTTTTAATGCGTTCTCTTGTGCCGCCACCAAGCGGGATTTATTGTGCATTCAATTATAATGTGAACATAGAAAAATAAATCAAATTTTCACCATAAGAATTATTATTTGTTTAGATTAAATAAGGAAAATCAAATTTATAGTATAAGGGTGACAAACGAGCACACAGTCCACCTGATGGTAAGTGGTTGCTGTGGCACATAGACATCTACATCTATCTTCGTTTGCGAATTTAAATGTAGATGCGTTGTCAGCCGTGAGGACTAAGATAGAATGCCTCTTTTACAAGTAAAAAGAGTCTCCGGTTCTCTACACTCACCATACGAAACACAGCAGCATTAAGCTGCTATTTTACGCTGGTATTCTGTGAGAGCGTGGTCCTTCCCCGGTCGACCCGACCCATTCGTGCTACAACTATACTATTAATATAGCTGCAGCATGGCTCTACCACGTAGATAATTACCATGTAATTATGAGGACACTGCTGCCATCTCTTGGTTTGTTTTCCTCTTTCGCCTCTTACAACACCCACGGGACGATATAGGGTATTGGATCTTACACCGTTAATACACGGTACCAATCGGCCAGTTTAATATAGTTCTACTTAAATTTTTCTATGGTATTCCAGACGAGGCGAAACGCAAATATCTTCTAGAACAGAAGATAGCTGAACTGTTAGCGCAGATGAAACGGATCACGCGAACTGCGCGTCTCGTCGCCGGCACGGGATCGGCTCACGTTCAGAGCGAACTCACGCAACACACGCAGCAGGTAAAGTTTAAAATGACTTAAGTTTTGAAAATACGCCGCTAACTACTATACAATTATGTATCGGCTGACTTTTTTATCGGTCGGAAAACAATTAGGTGTAATAGCTTATATTTTTTAACCCCTACGCAAAAATAATATAAGTTTGAACGCTCTGTGTGTCTGTCTGTTTCACTGTAGCTCTTAAACGGGTGAACGGATTTTGATGCGTTTTTTTTATTTAAAAGCAGGTTTTCCAGCGGTGGTTCTTAGATATGTTTTAAAATCGGTTCAGTCGTTTCAAGGTCATCAGCTGTTATTTGCGTTTTTTTTTAAATTTTGCAAATGAACTTACAGTTCACATATGTCATGGACTGCAGTAGCCACGTACCTGATGGTACGTGGCTACTGCAGTCCATGGACATCTGCAGATTATTCCAAACAAAGAAAGCTACAGATGCGTTGTCACCTCTGAGGACTAAGGTGGAATGTCTCACTGCCTGTAATATACTGGCTCTCTATACCCAGACCAGAACATAGCAGTGTATGGGTAAGTGCGGAGGGATAATATTGTGTTGTGAAGAAGGTGGGTAAATAAACTGTCGAATGCATGTTAAGTTTTTTTAATGGGGGCTAATAATTTTTTGCTCACCAGATGTCGCTAGCTGACACAGAGGTAAAGTTTTTTGTTACACAATGTAATTTAATTGAGAATTTAGTTTTTAATAAAAGTTTATCAGTTTCTAGAGTATTATATTAATACACAAAACAATGGCTCAGTGGTTTTCTCTTTAATTTGTTGCACATTTTTAACATATTTTTAATTTTTTTTGCTTTTATGGATATCTGTGGTTTGGTTTATTTATTTTTAATCTTATTAATATACAATATAGCTAATAGTACAGAAAGAAACGATAACTTTTACATTTTCCGAACAAATTAACTTCCACGCTATGAAATCTGTCAAATATTACCTATACCTCACTTTTAAGTGGTGGCAGAAAAAGTCGTGGATGCCCTCATTGACTTCGACTACATTGATGATGTTCTCATTTTATTCATTGACTTCGACTACATTGATGATGTTCTCATTTTATTCATAATTAAGTCGATTGCACAAAATTTTTAATTTTTCCACTTGTGTTCTTTTATTTTAAACTAATATTTATATTAATTACATAATAGGACGTGGACCTACTGCGTAACATGGCTGAACTATGAATAGGTTGCCGAGATCGGGGAAAGAACACGCTCGCTCAGAATACCGAAATTCAAACTTCAAAATGCTAATATTAGTTTAACATAATATGACCTATATTCAGGACCTGACCGTGTAGTGGCGGTGTAAGAATATCCATTACCCCATATCGTCCCGTGGGTGTCGTCAGAGGCGACACAGGGAAACAAACGAGGAAATGGGCAGCAGCGCCTCCATAATAACTGCTAAGAAACTACTAAACAATAAAAATAAAAACTGCTGTAGCCAACTCGTTTGTCAGTCGTAACAACTATATCAAATATATATAATATAATAGAACATAGGAAATCTATGGGGAATCGAGTTCGAATTCCTATGGGGAAGCCTATGTTCAGCAGTAGACCTTGGAAAAGCAGTAACGGTAACCGTTCTTAGACTATATTTATTATATTAGCCAATATTTATTTATTATTTTCAGGTTGAACTTTTAGCGCCATCTTTAGTTAAAGCCACACAAGAGAGAATTAACTCGCCGCACCATCAAGTAAGACTACACATATTAATGGCTTAGAAATCTTTTTTTAGAGAAAGCACTTAAAGTTATTTATCTTTTTCAGGAAATTATCGATAACTACAAAGCTGTAATGGCTCAATATGCTGAATCCATGTCCAAGGTCCGCATACTTTGTGATCGCTCTCTCGATCCCGTAGATTTTGTGCAAGCTGCAGGTAATGTCTTTTCTATTTAAAATTAAATTGTCTGTGTTATTTTTTATTTGAATCTATTCATTGGAATATGTTTTATTTTACTTATTTGTTATATTCTTTTATATCATTATTAGCCTTTGTCTGCGACTTCATCCGCGTAGAGGATGAAAAACAGAGTCATTTGGAAAAATCACAGCTAATGTATTTCAAGTCTTAAGGCAGCAATCGAGCTTTTTCCAGGATAAGAAACCTATTTTACTTTATGGCCTATAAAGTGTCTTTATGCAAAAAAATCATGTCGATACGTTGCCCTGTAGCTGCGTGAAAGAAAAACAAACCAACAAACACCTACATATTTATAATATTAGTAAGGAAACTTAAATAAAAGCATCAGTTTTATTCATTAGTCTTTTCTCTTAATATCAATATTATGCTTTTCTTCACATATTATTGCGGTTCAAAAAACAATATATTATAATGAATTTAATGCGTAGATCAGACCAAAAATTAATAATGAAAAGTTTAAGGCAGCCTTCATTAAACTAAGACTTCAGGACGTCAAACACCACAACACCAAATGACCACCCGCACCCGTGACCATGGGTGCTGTAAAGTGCCCGATACGTCGGGAATAAAAAAAAAGTTAAAATTAAACGCGATAAAATCCGAACAAGTACTTTTATTCCAAAAATAATGTAGTTACAACACCTCAAACTAAACCTAAGTGTGGTAGTCCCTACACAATATAATAGTCGTTCGGCTCAAATTTATAATAAAATCAATAAAGAATTAGACATTAACTAGAGAAAAAATTTGTAATGTATAAAAAAATATGTCTAACGGTGGTAGAAACACGCAGCAGCTTTTGCTGTTGCACGTATGGGCCGGCTCGAGCCGAGTTTAGCACCACAACCTCACAGAATACCGGCGTGAAGTGGAAGCTCTGCTTTTGCGTTTCGTCTGGTGAGTGCAGGTGACCGGAGGCCCAATTCTCCCCCCCCCCCCCCTCCCATCAACATTGTAGTGGAATTAAATCATAGACTACCCCAGGAGGGTACCAGCACCCCTGGAGAATCCCTCGCTGAGCATCCACGACATACGACTTAGGCACCTTCAAGAAAAAAGCCTACTCCTTTTTAAAAGGCCGGCAACGCATCTGCAATTCCTCTGGTTCCCCTGGTGTTGCAGTTGTTCATGGGCGGCGGTAGTCACTTACCATCAGGTGAACCACATGCTCGTTTGCCCCCTCTCCTATATAAAGAAAAATGTAAACAGTTGGTACATAATTGGTTAGAATCCCTTAATTATGAGAATACACAAAGGCGCGCAAGCACGCACGCACGCACATCAAAAACAGATAGAAAATCTGTACCTACTTTTTGTCTTTTGGTTTTGAATTTTCTTTGTAATACATATATAAATATATATGGATAAGCGGAGTCACCGACCACTAATGATTGTAAACCAAATCTCTTACTGAAATAAACTATATTAAACTATAAATTATACACCTTGCTTATTATATAAAATTAAAAAATTTATGAATTACGGTCGAATATCAAACACTGGACGACCACTAGCCATCACTATTCCGCTCATCACGCACCTGTTGCATATTTGGTGAATGTGGCAATAAATTTAATTATATAATAACATAATTACTCCAGGTGAAACAATGCAGCGGATGCGCGAGGAATACTCTGAACAAGACGATCCACTGAAATCTGCTCATGCATCGAACATTATTGCCAGGTATTTGCAATTTTACTGTGTATTTATACCGTGTATTAGTCATTAGCTATTACCTCAAATTATTTTAGCTATACGACAACAGCTGTGAGATTTGTACTACTAAAATCTTCGCTTGCGGTAATAAGCGTCGCCAGTCACACAGATTGTGATAATCAACCGACGCTATTTCGAGAGATTTTCATAATATTTATCAACACTTACCGAACAAACTATAGTTACTCCTCTAACTACGTCTTCTCCACCAACGCACTACTCACTTTTTAGTATATTTTTCACCAGCGTTTACGTAAACGAAAACTTGTCCGTAGCAGTCCAATAAGCACTGGCACTATAACAAGTGGTAAAATTAAAAATTTTGTACAACCGACTTCAATATAAATAAAATGAGAAAATCATCAATGTAGTCGAAGTCAATCAAATACGCATTATTAAGGATAATTCAAAAACTACTGGTCAGATCTTGATCAAATTTAAATGGGAATAGCTTTAAAATAAGAAAAGAATCATCAAAATTCACCTATAAAAATGTTCTGAGGTAACACATAAAAAAATACAGTTGAATTGATAACCTCCTCCTTTTCTTTGAAGTCGGTTGAAAACAGATGAAATTGATCACCTGCGAACGAATGCAGACACAAGTACTAATGAAATTTATGAGCGTACGCTACCAAGCAGTGTCTGTAGCTCTGGCTTTACATAGGTACTCGACGAAGTGAGCTCACAGACTAACAAAGAAAGAAAAGACGGAACGCTGCGAACATTTCAAGTGACGCAATGGACAAGCCAAAAACATGCTCTATTGTAAGAACACGCACTGACGTACCCATGATAATGTGTACGTCCAGCAGTGAACATTTACGGGGTGTTAAAGAAAGACGGAAGAAAGATGTGTGTGCGTGTCAAGAGTTTGAGTATGGTTTTTGCGTCACTTGAAAAGTACGCAGCGCTCCGTCTATCTTTCTTTTTTGGTCTGAGGGTAAGGCCATGAGAATGTAGTTGGAGCACTCGTGTTACTTCGCCACACCTCTCTTCGCGACGTTTGCGCGAGCAAGGTGAGGCGTAGCGAGATAGCAACTTCCCTCTCGCGCTAGCTCTGTCAGTTTGGTTTGGCACTAGATTTTACGTAGGGTAGTCGTTATTGAATGGCGAAATAATCACAACCGTGTGGATTATCCACAATCGCTTTCTACAACGTTTCTTAATGTTATATGTTTACAATCAATATATTTATTAATATTAGTCAATATATTTATATATCACCGAATGGTGAGAGGCACACTGAACCTAAACGTTAAGTTGGAAAGGTCACGTCTAATGAAGTCAACGCTCCGTCCCCCTCGTGCTCTAATCCAAAGTCCCGAAACCTTTCAGCTCGAGCTACGGAACCGTTTTCAGTGCCTAGAAGATTGCAATGCAGTGGACGATATGAATGACAAGCTCGTGGAAACTGTCCATGCGGTCGGAGCTAAGTTTTGCAAGACCCGCCGCAGAAGAACACAAAAACTCTCCGATCACACTCTTAATCTCATGGCTGTTAGACGGGATATGAAGCTGCAGTCTTCAGTAGATTTGACAGCATACAGGCAACTGAACAGACAAATTTCCAAATGCATGCGGCGGGACTTGCAACTTCAATGCTGCTCGTTTTGAAGAAGCGATCGAGCGGAACCAGGGCTCAAAGTCTTTGCTAGAGATCTGTCTGCCAGAAAGAGCCAACTGTCGAAGCTGAAGACCGAGTGTGGCAGCGTCGTTTCCGGGACACCTGAGATTTTGAGTGAGATTGAGAGGTTCTATGGGCAGCTGTACACATCATCGTTGGAGCCACGCAAGTGTGAGTAACGATCAAGAGCGACTCTTATCCGACACTATTCCGATGATATCCGGACGTTAGTCTGAGCGAGATTAGAATGGCTCTCAGCACCTTAAAACAGCAAGGCCCCAGGCGAGGATGGAATTACAGCGGAGCTTCTGAAAGGGTGGAATACCGGTGCTTGAAGTCCTTCAGAAGCTCTTTAATTCCGTCCTCCATGGTGGCATTACACCGGAGGCGTGGAGCAGAAGTGCGGTAGTCTTGTTCTTCAAGAAAGGCGACAACGCTCTCTTGAAGAACTACAGACCGATTTCCCTTCTGAGCCGCGTCTACGTGCTGTTTTCGAGTCATTACGAATCGTCTCGCACGCAGACTCGACGACTTCAGCCTCCCGAACAAGCCGGTTTCCGAAAGGCTTTAGCACCATAGACCACATACATACCATTCGGCAAATTGTACAGAAGTCCGAAGAGTACAATTTGCCACTATGTCTGGCATATGTGGACTATGAGAAAGCCTTTGATTCCGTCGAAATTTGGGCGGTGCTGCAATCCCTTCAGCGGTGCCAAGTTGACTGTCGGTATATCGAAGTGCTGAAGTGCTTGTACAGTAGGGCTACGATGGCTATCCGAGTACAGAACCACAGTACGAAACCTATCCAACTGCAGAGAGGTGTAAGACAGGGTGATGTTATATCCCCGAAACTCTTCACCGCTGCATTGGAAGACGTTTTCAAGCTTCTGGACTGGAAAGGATACGGTATTAACATCAATGGCGAGTACATCACTCACCTTCGATTTGCCGACGATATATTCCTTATGGCAGAATCGCTGGAGGACCTAAGCACTATGCTCAATGACCTCAATAGTGCCTCCCAACGGATAGTTCTTAAGATGAACATGGACAAAACAAAGATCATGTTTAATGTCCATGTCACACCTATGCCGGTAGTTGTTGGGAGCACTAAGCTCGAAGTTGTTGACGAGTATGTTTACCTGGGACAAATAGTCCGACTAGGTAAGTCCAACTTCGACCGAGAGGTCAATCGACGAATTCAACTCGGCTGGGCAGCGTTCGGGAGATTACGACCCATCTTCTCGTCAGGCATACCTCAAAACCTCAAAACTAAGTTGTACAACCAGTGCGTGTTGCCAGTGATGACATATGGAACTGAGACGTGGTCCTTCACTGCTGGCCGTATGAGGAAGCTCAAGGTCGCTCAGCGAGCTATGGAGAGGGCTATGCTCGGGTTTCTCTGCGTGATAAACTTCGAAATGAGGATATCCGCAGTAGAACCAGGTAACCGACATAGCCCAACGGATTAGTAAGCTGAAGTGGCAATGGGCCAGCCATATAGCTCGAAGAACCGACAACCGATGGAAACAAGGTTCTCGGTGGCGGCCTCGTACCGGCGGACGAAGTGTAGGGCGTCCCCCCACTAGATGGAGTGACGACCTGGTAAGACATGCAGGAAGTCGATGGATGCAGGTGGCTCAGGACCGTGCTTTGTGGCATTCCTTGGGGGAGGCCTATGTTCAGCAGTGGACTTGTGAAGGGCTGTAATGATGATGATGATATTTATATAAGCAAAAACGCATAAACTTTTCACTTTTCGCACGTCCATCATGCCAGTGGAAAAGCATAGGAAGAAACTGAGCAAAGGTGAGATTTTCTTTTATTTTTTTATATGAGTGGGGGCAAACGAGCATACGGCTCACCTGATGGTAAGTGACTACCGCCGCGCACAAATGCAACACCAGCGGAATTGCAGATGCGTTGCCGGCCTTCTTTTCTTGAAGGTCCATAAGTCGTATCGGTCCGGAAAAAATACTGGTGGTATTCGATTCCACAAGGAAGTTGAATGAATCAAAATGCAAAGGGACACTTCCCCGAGTCACCTCGTGTTACCTCGCCTCACGTATCTTTGTCAAACCTTGTATCGCTTAACCTCGACGAGTGGAGAGCTAGCGTAAAAGGCATAAACCTATCTTTGTACTTGTGTGTGTATGAGTTTGTGTGTACTTGTGTAAGTCACTTTGTGTATGGATGTCGAGTTTGTGCAAATACGTATATGTGTGCGAATATGTGTTTGTAAAGTTCATTATCATCATCATTAAAGTCGATCAAAAGTCCATCAAATATAGACCGCCTCTGTAGATTGCCTCATAAGGGGAATATTTGACAAAGTTGCCACTCTTAGCTCGCGGGTTGACAACTACAGTTTTTTATTTTCTTGATGTTATTAAGAAAGCGCTACTGGGTCATTCTTCATCAAGAGACATCTAACGACAATCTACTCTAAACTAAAGACATCTTTTTCATCTCCTGGTTTGTTTTCTCTGTCGCCTCTTACGGTACCCACCGCAGACGATATGGTCTAGTGGATATTCTTACACCGCTACTACTCGCATACATTACAATTTTTAATTTTCATTCATATCGGCACATTCTAGTCACAGCTGTTTAAGCACCTAATAACGGTTAACCAAAAAATATGGGTACCTACAGATGAAAATTTTTGAAAGAAGTGGTTGACGGCTAGCCTACTCAATCACAAGCTCAATATCCCATTAGTGGCTTTTTAAGACATGTTGGGCAAGTAATACTGTTGATAAATTTGTACCACCATTTGTTGTATAAAAATGATGAGGACTTAGATGGAAGGTCTCATAACGTGTAATTATACTGGGTCTTTTTACCCTAATTTGCGCAGGATAGAATTATAGTGCATGAGTGTGTTATATTGTGTTATATTATTATTATATTTCCTCACTGATCAGAGGTAGGACAAGGACGGAAAGTGCGTATAGCCGTTATTACGTGTTTTTGAGGCACTATAGTGAAACACAGTCAACTTTCCGACTCCGGACTGCTATTCAGAATTTCTTGACAGATAGATCGTACGTGGTAGAGTCACACTGCTGCTATATTGTAGTTGTAGTGTGAATGGGTCACACATCAAGCTCTCACAGAATACTAGCGAATAAGTGCTTACTGTGTTTCGTATGGTGAGTGTAAAGAACTGGAATCGAGGCATTCTATCTTAGATCTCAGGGGTGACAACGTTTCTGCATTTTGGTTCCTAATTGAGGATATATGTCTATTGGCTACAGCATCCAATTACCATCAGATGGACTGTGTACTCGTTTGTCGTCCTTATTCTATAAAAAAAGATAAACCCAATGTTATTGTTTGCCTGAGCCTGGTTTCGAACTCAGGATCACATGATCAGTCGCGTTGCCGAGCGCTCGAGCAAGGAGGTAGTGATCGGTTAGTAAATTGTGGTTATGGTGGCGTGCAGACTGGGGCAGCGCGTGGTGGATGTGGGGCTGGCGTCGCGGCGCGCGCTTCACGAGCCGGAGCTGCGACGCGCGCTGCAGCGGGCGCAGCTCCGCTTGCAGCGCGCCGCGCCGCCCGCCGCCACGCTCTCCGCCCCGCTCGCCCGCCCGCCGCACTGGACGGATCTCACCGCCGAGGTACGTGGAACACACACACACACCCCCACATACACACGCACACGCACACACCAAACACTTCTATGTACACTACTTCTGACGGCTCCATTGCGTGACTGTACCACTGTACAGTCAAGTGTGGCAACTTTACCAATGGAAGGTAACTTTAACATCAGGGGTGTACTGGTACAAAATTACGATTAACATGGAAAACGTAAAGTTTTTCGAGATATGCCATTTTTTGGATGAAAATACTATTGTATTTTCATCCAAAAAAGCTGTTATTTTGGCATGGCAAGACAATTCAATTTTATTTATTTGTATTGTAGATAACGAAGTCTATCATGCAGAGAAACTCCGAGAATAGCCCGCTCTATAACTCGCTCAGCAACCTAGTAATATTAATAATTATAATTGAATTTCTAGATCTTAAGGACAACTGGCGAAGTGGAGTCCGCTCTATCCGGTGAAAATATCTTCCAAAAGCAACTAGATCCGAATCAACCGATATTCGTAAGTGTCTTGTTTCTTTAATGTACATTTAAATCGTTTTAGAAACGTTAAACGTGGTAGAGCCATGCTACAGCTAAATTAAAGTTGTAGCATGAATGGGTCCGGGGAAGTACCAAGCTCTCACAGAATACCAGCATGAAATAGCAGCTTAATACTGTAATGTGTTTCGTATGGTGAGGGTAGAGAACGGGAGATCCCTTTTACTGGAAACAATTTAGTCCATCTTAGTCCTCAGGTGTGACAACGCGTCTGCATTTTGTTTCTAAATCGAGGATAGATGTAGATCTCTATGGGCCACCGCATCTACTTATCGTCAGGTGGACTGTGAGTTTGCTTGTTACCTTTATTCTTGTTGGGACTCAGACGGTGGGACAACTAAGCACAACCGTACGGGGGCAGCTGTGATAGCCGAGGCGGGAGGGCAACTCCACCGTACAGGGACGGGAGCGTGGGTGGGCACTCTCAACCGTACGGGGACGGGAGACATGCGTACCGACTTGTGCCGACCTGTCATTCAAATCGGTTACAGAGTCATGAGATTTGGTATCCTTTTCTATCTTGCATTTTTGCCATAAGGAATTTTCTTCTGCCTTGCACACTATGTCGGTCTATACGCCAGTATATTCTAAGTCTATGAACATGACCGACTATAAAAATAAAATATTTAAACTATTTCATTCATTCAACTGTAATATTTGATTTGGTTTATTTGGCGCAGTGGCTTAGCAATTAGTTGCAGCGCAGAGCGCCGCGGGTTCGAATCACACGCGAAACAAGTATTTTTATTGCCTACATATCATTTTTCCGGGTCTGGATGTTTGTCCCTGTGAAATGTATGTATGTAATGTATATAAACTGCCCTCACGATACAGGAGATATTCTTGGTGAGGAGGTAACGTTTAAAAAAAAACAATTAAAACAATTATAATTTGTTTACGTTATATTTATCATATGAATAACTTTTAACTGATGATTGAAAAATCTGCCCAAAGTTAGTTACATAAGGTTGATTTTTGTTTGTGATATTGTTAAATTTTTATTTATAAATGGGTTCTCATTTACTCCTAGGCAGCAGCTTTGGATCTACACGCTGCGGTACGAGAGTGGTCAGCCAGAGACAATGAAATAGTGGCGGTCGCTAAACGAATGGCTGTGCTAATGGCGCGCCTCTCCGATTATATGAATCACGGTATAGTATATACTCTGAAACATGTCTGAAACAACATAATATTTTCTAATCTGTATACTCTATAATATCACAGTTTAGAACTTTAAACTGTGATAATATACTTCATCTAATCATTTCTTATAATTACACGAAATGCTACCTGCAATCGGTAGCGAAGCCTCGAAGAAGTCGGGCTTGCCCTATCAAACTGCTCAATCAATAATATCAACTAATAAAATAACTCGTAAACTGTTTCAAACTATTTCAAATTTCCCGCGTGCTTATCTGTTCTACACATGTCAACCTCGTAGTCTTATTAAGTGACGTCAGCACGCGGCAAAACTGCGCGATACTGCTGTCATAAAAAAGGAGTTGAGTTGAGCGATTAGTCGTGACTCTCTCGCACGCGTGGGCTTTTCACCGGGCTTTCGAGAAGACGATCGCTCCCTTTCTAACCTGTGGCAAAATGTTCTATAGTGAAATATAGCTACTATTGTTTATATAGCAATTAGTATAGAGCGATAAAGCCGGGCATTTGGTGTGAAGTTAGTCAAGCGCGGGGGCGCGCGGGCGATACGTTTGCAAGTTCACTTTACATTTCAATGTTTACTCTGTGTTCACTTGAGCGCATGAATATTGCGAGTTGAAAATTTATGCTTTTTTATAGATTTTTAGTGAAAATGGAGGATAGTAGTGTTCCTTGTGATGAATTGAAGCGTGTTAAAGTACTAATCGGCGAGGAAAAGGTAAAATCGAAAAAGAGAAAAGGTAAATTTTTATAAAACTGTTAAAAACAACAAAACCATATCATGGGCTTGCCCTAGTTTGGAGCCCTAGCTTCGCCACTGCTTGCAATACATATTGAATAAAACTAATTGTATAGATTTCGCGTTAAATTTAACTTATTTTTATATATTTTTCTACCGACTTCAAAAAGGAGACGGTACTCAATTCGACTGTATGTTTTTTTTATGTGTGTTACCTCATAACTTTTTTCTGGGTGAACCGATTTCGATGAATCTTTTTTTATTTGAAAGCTGGTGCTTCTCATGTAGTCCCATATATCAAGGTCTGACCAATAGTTTTTGTGTAATACTCAATAATTTATATTGAATTCGGTTGTACAAAATTTTTAATTTTTAATTATTTTAAATAAATCATACGAAACGCAATAAAATCTTTATAATTATTTTTATTCAATATTCAATCCATTACATTCTAGGGTATATGGCACACTGGAGTATCATTATTGAGTTTAATGTAATGGAGTAAGGAATATACCTACTAGTCTAGAGATAAATTAGGAATATTATGAATTATAATCCTCAGACCAGGAATAAATATACAGTACATACATTTGTAGTGACTCCGAAACGTAACTGATTGTAAGAACACACTCACGCACAAATATGCACCCCAAAATCATTTGCAACTAACAACATGATTTAGGTGCATTTGTGAGAGTTTAGCAAAGGAAATATACAGACTGTTAAATAAAAAAAGAAGAAAGATGTGTGCGTGAGGGCGTGTCAAGGAGATAACATTACTTCTATATTCTTTATCGAATACTGAAGTGTTCGATAAAGAATATAGAAGTAATGTTATATGAATAGAGTACAAATATATATATATTATTAAGTGTTTTAATTTTATTTCGGTATATATATACCGTCACCTAGGTCTTTATGAACTCTTTCAAACGAGTTCAAACACGATCGTTTTATCTATTGACGTCACTGAGATCCCGTACTCACCCTCAGATTGCACTATCAGAAAGGTGAGATTATAACGGTCACCTAAGTTTTTATGTGCCCTTTCAAATGAGTTCAAACACGATGGTTCTGCGTAATGCCGTCACTAAAATTCTATAACCCATCTTCGGACTCCACCATCAGGTAGGTGAGATCATCACAGGCACATTGGTATTTAAATGAGTCTAAACACAATGGTTCTATGGAGTGGCCTCACTGAGATCCTAAACACACCTTCGGAGTCTACTATCAGGTAGGTGATATCATCACAGTCATCTAGGTCTCCATGAACCTTTTTAAAAATGAGTCCAAATACGATGGTTCTACGTAGTAGCATCGCTTAGATCCTTTACCCACCTTCTCCACCATAAGGAAGGTTATTTCACCATTTTAACTTAAGATTTCACACTCACAGTTAGTTTTTGTATGTACGTCAGTTCAACTGATCAATTTAACTGACCGTGCGCCCGGAAAAATCCGTGGGTTGTCGTCAGTTAAAAATGTCAACTTAAGATTTTGCGTTCACGGTCAGTCTTTGGATGTACGTCAGTTCAACTGGTCAGTTTAATTGACCGTGTGTCCAGCATTAGAACAACCAATACGACCACGGTAGTTTAGAGTTTGACATTTATTTACTTTTTAATTTTTTAGGCCTAAGGCAAAAGTAAGCCATTGATAAAGCCCATTTACATCCACCTCACAGGTATTCACCATTTAAAACTTAAAAAATTTAAAATCATTAAAACTAAATTTATGATTTATATAATATATATTTTTAAGTTCTTTTGAAAATTTTTATGTGCTTTATATTGCATTTGTGGCAATTGGTTATCTCATTTTAATTCAACAACATTCAATTCCTCTAGGATTCTATTAATCACATTACACCGGTTCCATATACATATTCTTATGTTCTAATTTTCTTATAGAATTTGTCCAAAAGGCTTCATCCTCCGATGAGTTGGTTACAGCTAGCCTTAAGAGTTTCCTTTCGTTTTTTCGGCTAACAGCTGCTTCATTGCACAAGTCATCAAAAATGACACAACTTCTGATGTGTTTTATAAAGTTGAGCTTACGGCTTGTCCATCAGCATAGTGGGCTGTAAAATTAAAATAAATAATAAATAACTAGATATTCACATTATCTTACTCATAGAAACACTAAATTACTAAAATATATGCAAAATATTATTATCTTTATAATATAATGTTATCTGCTTCTCTTTTATTCTTATATTCTACATGATACAGCTAATATGTGTTTTTGCAAACATATGTTTAAATAAAAAAATAATCTCCTTCACCATAGTTTTGCCTGGAACAGATCACTGTTTAGCATTAGGGCCAGCTAATGCAACATTTAGTACATAGTTTGTTGTCAGTCTTTATGTAATATAATGTTGTACGCAATAAAAAGTAAAAAATAAATAAATAAATATTGGCTTTCTACATCTGCATCCACTGCTGGATTTAGGCCTATAAGGTTAGTATACAAAAGGTTCTCCCAAAAGCCGCAAATCAGTTAGCGAAGCATAGGATGGCTCCCACTTAAGTGATGACCTGATAAGACATACAGGAAAAGATGGATGCACATGAGTTGGGTCTGTATATGATGGCATTCTTTGGGAGAGTCCTATGCTCAGCAATGGACTTTTGAAGAGGCTGTAATGATAAAGATGTTAGAAAAAGCCGATAGCAGCTACACTATCAGTCTGTGAAATTTTCAGTTGTGCTAATATAAATGGATTACCTACAGCAGTAGGTTGCTAAAGCACTATTCATTAGTAAGCAGAGCTTACTTAATGCAGGTGATGTTGTAATTTGGTGAAGAGTTTGATATATTCCCCCATATTGTAGACGAACTGTGCCCCGCGGTTTCATCTTCATCATTAGTTTTATTCCTTATAAATTTTATTCACAGTGAACGAGGGAAACACTACAATCATGAACGGGGTAGAAAAATGTTCGCCTTCTTGTGGCGGTGAAAGAGAACCCGCCACCTCATATTATCCCGTCGTAAGAGACGACATAGGAAAACAAACAGGAGATGGGCAGCATCATCTTCTTGACAACAGATCAAAATAATAATAGCTGCGGGTGCCAACCCGCCTACCAAGCGTGGCAACTATAGCAAATATCCAGCTACTTGACAATTTATTGGGAAGGCCAAATTTATGTTCATTTTATTGGGCTTTTGATAGGCTGACGATAATGAGTTCTACTCATCTTTGCAACCCTTAATATTTACGGTAGAGTGAAAACAAAAAAGTAACATACCCAAAATATGAATGTAATAAAAACTGAGTTTAATTCCAACGCGGGATGGCCGCAACTGGGAAACTTCTTAGATATGCAGGGTTTCCTTCACCGCCGAGAACGTAAATCGACAATTCAAATTGCAATTAAAATATATGCTAAAATATATAATAATGCTTACGTACCATGAAATTTAAGTTTTTATCAGTTTGGTTACCGCCTTTGACAAGTAAAATAAAATTAACCTTTGTTTTAGTGAAATCTGTTTTCTTTAATTAAAGTATTTTTCCGCAAGAGCCTATTCATTTACATATACTCATAAGAGCTATGAAACCAGGACTGTCACAAATATCTTAATATGTCTGAAAATATGAAAGCTATCTTAAATTACAAACTGGTTTATAAGTCTCATTAAAGGTAAAAAAGTAAAGTAGCAGCTAATATACGTCTCACTACTGTGCACAGGGCTCCTCATTATCTATAGTGCTTTGTGGGTAGAAAAATAGAGTATGCTGCAATGCTTCAATGCATATTAACGATTTTCACATCTCCACGACTATTTTAATTACTTAGACATCTAGGTTTCCCCACGAAGTTCTCCCGAGCCATGATGAAATCTCACGGCGAGCTGCACGGCCCTCGTATTTGTTAAAATACAATTTATTAAAACTGAAACTAAGCTTTTACATGATTGTTGACCACATCTACCTAGTAATTACATATCCAAGGTTGCCACGAACGAATTTTCAATTATTTACATCGTATATTCAGTAGCATTCTATTATTTAATTTTATCAGTGACTTACCATTTTGGTTTATTTAGAAGTAAGTAGATGGCGCTATTATTAGATGAAATAATGAAAGCCAAAACTATACTATCTAATAATATCAGCGATAGAAGCGAAAATTTATTTATTGTATCAATAAAGCTTAAAGTGATGTCAATTCTGTTAAAAGTTCTGTTTCTTATAATACCTTCAAACGATTTCTATTCATTGATTTGGTCAAGCTATATCATGACATGGTCAACAAATAGTGTTAAATGTCATGAAATGACCGCACCATTTCACGAAATGATAGACTACTTTATGATATATGATCAATAATTCTACGATCTGGCCACAGCATATATAAAAATCTCTTAAATAAAACTATAATGATAATGAAAATTTTGCAATAATTGCAGACAGACCAGTACATATAGATTAGTAATTGTAATAACCTTATTAAATTTCATATTTTTGATAGAAGTCGCTATTATCTAATGAACACTTTTAAAATATAATAACAGAAATACTAAAAAACTAAGCGTTAGAATTTTTAAATAATTTAAAAAAAAAAGTTATTTAAACATATAAATGTAAGTTATTTATATTAGGTATTTAATTTATTAGTAACTGAAGGCAAAATATACTACTACTTGATGATAGATAGCGCTGTTTTGATAACTAAATCGGTGTAGTTTAAAATTATTTTACCAAGGTTATAACTATATTTTAAACTTTATTTATAGATATGGTATTTATTTGAAAAACACCCGTCATCCCTCCTATAACTAAGATATAATAGAAAATTAACATCTAAAGGAAGGAAAATACTTAAACTTCTTTTTTAAGTTCCGTAATCGAATAAAAAATAGCCTATAAGTTGCCCCAGGTTACTAACTACTTACATAAAAAATTTCATGTAAATCGGTTCAGTAGTTTTTGCGTGAATTCGGAATACACGGACAGACAGACAGACAGACAAAAATTCTAAAAACCATTAATTTAAAAAAATTAAACCCAAATTTTAATGTAATTCAAAAGAATACATGTATTGATGTTTTTAAAGAACATTTTTTCTTTCGAATATAATTGCTTTGTAAAGCTCCAACTACTTCATTCTATGGGTAAAGTCATTTTATCGAACGAACATTGATTGACTCTCAAGGTGTACGTAAAAAGACGCTAGATGGCATAAATACGGCTAATTTAATATAAATCACTAAGGTAAGAAATCGATCGTGTATTGCATAGATTACTGTAGTGTATTGTTTTGAATGGACTGGTATATGATTTTTTTATTAATTGTGGTCAATTTTATTTTATTTAATAAATTTGTTAATTTTTAGCTGTTTATTTTAACAGTTAAAAGATATATTAACCATCTTTATTCTTCATGATGAAGGGTATGTACGTTAATCCGCGATCTACGAGTACCTACACTTGCATCACAATTTTGAACGTGAGAGGCAACGGAGTTAAATTAAATACTTCACGTAACTTCGCTCGATCACATCCAAAATGTAATTTTCGAATTATTCAAAGAACTCTGTGAATGTAATTAAAATGAAATAAAAATAAAATGAAAGTTTGAAAAAACAGTAAATACTCTGTCTGTGCATAGATTACTGTATGGAGTAGAGTCAAGAGTAGAGTAATATATAAGGAATGTTCTAAGATTCCATGCCGTGCTTCTTAACTTCTTATTAGTTTGTTTCTTTTTCTGTTTTTCTAACGTAATGGTTTGTTTCGCATTCAGCACAGGTAAGTCAGCACTAATTTAAGAAACGATTCAGTGTTGTTACTAAACAAGTGCATTTGAGAAAAAAAAATTACACATTCTTTCATAACTTCTGCTTTGGGGGCTGTCTTAGCACCGCATTCACTATGTCAGAATGCACCATTGTCACGTGCTATACGATATGTTAATATTATGCCATCAAAAACATAACTTTTTGTTTAACATTAACAAGTTATGTTTTTCATGGCATCTCATTTCTTTTTGTAGTCTACTTAATTTAGTCTACATAATACTTTGCGGGATTTTGGTACAACTTCATAAGACATGTCCCATTCGTGCTTTTTCATTCCGTTGGCCATTTTACAAGTTACCTTTGAACATAATTATATCTAGGTACCTATTATTCCATTATATTATACATATACAAGTACACTGATTCATTCAAAATGTAACTTTGTAATCCTATATATTTATATGGGATTACAAAGTTATTTATACAGTTGGTGTATCTAGAAAACTGGACCGAAATTGCAAAATATTTCAGTTTTTCTTTGATTAAACACTAATTGTATTCTAAATTTGAAGCTTCTATCTCTGCTAGAAGTGCCTTAGAGTTTTGATGATCGGTCAGTCAGTCAGTCAGTGAGTGAGTGACAAAATTAAGAAACTATGACTAGTTATAATTCTTAAACTACTGGTTCAAATTGAATGAAATTTGAAATATACCTTGTTTATACAATGCCTGCTTGGTTACTGAATTCAGGATTCTAGTTTTATTCACAACGAAGTTATAGGGGGGTCGAAAATGGCTTGAACTGCTTCGAGAAAAGGATGGTACGGCCGTGCCGCTTTTTTGTTAGACTTGGCGGGGGCACTACCGTGCTTCAGATCTCACAGGGTATTGACATATTTATTAGGACGAAATTCATAATTACAGCATACAAATGCGTTGAAAAAAATGCGTTTTTTTCGATCTAATGCATCGCACTGTGGCATGGATGATATATCGATATTTAAAAAAATTTATCGATGTATTCCATACATAGTTATTCTTTACTAATACGTTTTTGGCAACAGTTGACAGCATTAGATGCCTGCATTATTTATTCAAAATGTCTCATTAAATTATTAATCTCATTACTTCAAAAAGTTGTCATTGTCGAAAATACGTCGCAAACCCTAATTTACTTCAACACGTCCGCTACGCACGATGTCTGTGGGCCGACAGAAGTGTTGCTGGGGCCCTGTGTTAACAACTCGAATATTTCCAAATTCGTAGGGTATAAAATTTCCGTAGAATTTCGCAGATGCTATTTCAAAATATTCGTAGATCTGCAGGCTTCTTAAGAGGATCGAAAATTTTTGTTTTTGTCATAGAATAGATCATTTTTTTCTAGAAATTCTTTCTGTCATGTAAAATTCTTGTTGTAAGTTTAATTGTAGTATAACATCGAATCAAGCTGCACATATAAGAAAGAAGTACAATAAAAAAAATATTAAAAGTTAATTATTTTCTTTTAATTAAATTATTTTTAGTAAAAACATTAAATAATATAAAATAAAATAAGTATTACTCAAATATTTGTGGATAGTTAAACTAAAAAAAATATGTTACATACTTGATGCTGGAAAATTTTGAAGCAATAATTAATTAGACGAATGTAAAACAACGGACCATCTTTACTAAAATTAACATAGATAATTTTTTTTTCTGGTTTCTGTTAGTTTGAAAAATTACATGATATTGATTGTTAAAATTTTCGATTGTCGGTTGTCGGCTATGTTCACACTCGTGATAAAAAATGTTTTTTTTGTTAAGTTTTTAAAAATCTAATTATTCTGAAAGGACTGATGTGCAAAAACAATTTAATAACATGTAAAATCAAATTCCATAGATTTCAACTCAAATTCCGTAGTTCCGTAGACGATGATAAAATTCCGTAGATCTACGGAAAAATCCGTAGAGTTGGCAACGCTGTTGTGGCCCGCACAAGCGAAGTTTATCGCGATAAAACGCGATGTGTGCAGTGGCGTAGCTACCCAGGAGCTAGGCGGGGCAGGGCCTGGGGCCCCCAAGCCAAAGGGACTCCTCTGCCTCCAAGAATCAATTCGAAAAATTATTTACTATCCTAGATGTATAATTTTTTTTTTTGAGTTTTAACTTTTTGGCCCCTGACCGCGAACGGCTCGAATTGAAATCACAAAAATTACTCCCACTTCCAGAACTTAAATAGAAAACTGTTAAAGATAATTGCCTACTTCGTCTTATTGTCTTTTTTATATAAAAGAAAGAGACAAACTAGCATGCGGCTCACCTGATTGCAAGTGTCGACCACCGCCTATTAACAAATACAACACCAGGGGAATTGCAGGCGCGTTGCCTGCTTTACCGCCAAACATCCCGATGATGTGGATTTGTGAAATGCGTTGATGAAATTTTGTGGCTGAAATTAATCGGAACAATTTCTCTGAACACTCCCCGTGGTAAATGAAATAGAAAATGCAAAGGGATGCAAAATCTCTTCGTCTCGTCTTTCATCTTCGTCTGTCGTCGACGATTCGAGCCGCTCTGCGCTGGATGCGGTCTAGTGGAAAGAGCTGGTACTAGGGAGCCCCGGCCCAGGGATGAGAACAGTATTCCATGTTAGGCTGAACCTGCCCCTTGTAAAGTTGCAAGCAGTGTGCCGGCATAAAATACTGTCCCGCTCTACTGAACACGTCAAGCTTCCAAGTGACCACGAAACTGCACGTTATTCGATATGTCAACGACGAAGACTCCAATATTGGCTGAGGTAACAAGGGGCGTGCCCTGAAATTAAGGAGTTACGACAAAGGGGTTCTTTTTAGTGGTAAACGCGCAAGCTTTTGTCGTCAGGGCATTGAACTTAATTAGATTTAGCTCCCCAATCCTAGAGCTTACCCGGCAAAGACTCGACTTCAGATACAAGTTTGGTCCGGTACTCGGTGACGTTTTCCCGAGAAATATAGGCACAGCCGGTGTATAAAGCATCACCAGTGCACGTTACTGGTTTGCAACATATTATTGATAAGCAGAAAAGCAGCGTAGGTGATAGCACGTAGCCTTGTGGAACACATGCATAAATAGGCTTGTAAATGGAGAATGCACCTTTTACTACGACTTTGTTGCTCCAATCTGCAAGAAAACTCCTGATCCAGTTGCACAAATGCTCGGGAAGCTCATAGGAAGGGAGCTTCGAAAGAAGCGCTTTGTGCCAAACCCGATCGAAGGCCTTTGCTATATCCAAACTAATGGTCAGGGTCTCTCTCTGCCTCTGCCGATTTATAAGTCAGGTAACCCAGAATATCACCAGCTGAGCAACCCCGACCGAAATCGTATTGGCGGTCACTTTTCAGTTGGTGATCCTCCATCTCATGAGCTGGCAGTTCACAATGGTTTTCATTATTTTGGAGAACAAGTTGGATAGGTCTGAGCGGTCGATTTTTGGTTATTTTTTAGGGATCTGGTGCACTAAAGCTGTCTTCTTTGAGTTCGGAACAACGCTTAGGGAGAAAGAGTTTTAGAAAAGACACGTTACCATCAGTGCCAACTAGGGAGCACACGTCTTCAGCAAAATGGGAGGAACTCCATCAGGCCCACTAGACTTGACGTCTAGGGAGAGTAGTGCTATGCGCACCGAGCGCTGTGTAAACCGTATCGTACCGACCTGAAGGCTAAATTATACTTCTTATTAACAGCGCTGGTGAAACACTCCTATTATAGCGCGATGCAATTTTACAGGAGCGACCAAACCAGGCACCACAGATGATAGAATAAAGAGTCCCATTCCCTGAAGTACCACATCAGCGACAGAAGCACATTGGGATCTGCCGGCCAGAAGCATACCCGCCCCTGTCCTCAAAGGAAGGATGCAAAAAAAGACCGCATCCTGTCCCAATCGGCCGACCTATAGTGCCAAACACGGCGGCGATCTGCAGAACGCAACTGCGATGGGAGTGTGAGTGGCACCATAGTCCGGATCAGACAATGGTCTAATGAGCCAAGAGGGGCGTCGACGGAGACCTGATATCCATCCGGATGAGAGGTCAGCAGAAGGTCCAACAGGGAAGGTGCACGATCCTCCACATCTAAAGATTCTCCAATACCAGGGGTGCTGTTACCTTCCTGGGATGATTTCTTTTTTAATTACACTACCATGTTAAGGGGGAAAGGGCTTAGGCCTTTGACCACCTGCACTTAACAGGCGAAGTAATCTTCTACTTCACGCTGGTTATCTGTAAGGTCGTGGGTCTCCTCGGTTCGCGCCGGTCCACCCATTCATTACATTCATTCATTACAGTTCCTCATTTCATGTCTTACCAGTTCGTCACTCCATCTAGTCTGGCCCATCCGTGCGACAGCAAAAGCTGCCGTGTGGCTCTTTCACTGTTATGTTGTCTGCCTATATTATTAACTGTAATCTACTTCGTCATTGTTTATGCGTTGGTAGTAAGTAGCTTTGCTTTATTATGCCCTGCAGTGGGCGACAAGGATCTGATGATGAAGTAGTTTTGCACCTTTAAAGTATTTACTTTAATTTAAATAGGGCCCCAATTTCATTTTTGCCCCGGGGCCCTTGGTTACATAGCTACGCCACTGGATGTGTGCGGCCTAGGCACAAGTGCCGTTTTTGTAAAATATAATACCTATGATGGTGAATAACTGATATACTTATATGAGTTACTAAAGAAAGTTGAATTCAAATGACGGCCATGCTTATATTTCCCCTCATTTTTTTTGATAAAATTGTTTATCCGAATGCGAATACACTTACATAATTAAATTTAACTATCGAAAACTGAAATACGCAGTAAGCGATATAATAAAAAAATAAGTTCAAATTTTCAAAATGGAACTCTTTGCCAATATTATTGTGTATATATTATATTAATTTGTCATTTGTTTGTTTACGATTTGGCTGCAAATTGAAAATTGTCTGTGTCACGTCAGCATGAATTTAACGCGAGAAAATTTTCGTACAATGATTTTTTATGACTTTCGATGTCATTTAAGTCAACAAGAAAGTTATGATAGACTTCGATTGGCCTTTCACGATGAAGCCCCATCTCGTGCCACTGTTTACAACTGGTTCAATGAGTTTAAACGTGGTCGCACTAATCTCAAAGATGACCTGCGTGAGGGACGGCCTTCTACGACCTTCGATCAACAATACCAAGCGACGACTGAAGATAACATCAGTGTTGTGCGGCGTATGATAGAGACTGACAAAAGAGTGACTTATCATCAGATTCGGACAAGCTTAGGCATCGGTATGAGTCAAGTGCATAAAATCCTCCATGACCATTTAGCGTTCAGGAAGCTTTGTGCCCGGTGGATACCTCATAATTTGACAGAGGTCCAAAAACTCCGTCGTGTTGATTGGTGTCGTGAAATGGTTCAAAGATTTAACGGAGGTGACTCAAATGCTGTGTTCGACATACTTACGGGTGACGAAAACTGGATTTATTGTTATGATCCTGAAACTAAGAGACAGTCTGCTGTCTGGGTGTTTCCTTACGAGGAGTTGCCAACTAAAGTGAAGAGAGGTCGAAGCGTGGGAAAAAAGATGGTGGCCTCGTTCTTCGGAAGGACAGGTCATTACGCAACAATTGTTTTAGAGGATCGAAAAACAGTTACTGCAGAGTGGTACACTAACAATTGTTTGCCACTTGTCTTGGAAAAGTTCGGGAGAAACGACCTCGCAGTAGGATCCTCCTTCACCACAACAACGCCTCGTCACACCGCCAAGCAAACAATCGACTACTTGGCCACGTCAGACGTGGAATTACTGGGTCACCCGCACTATAGCCCCAACCTAACATATTTCCGAAAATAAAAGAAAGTGTCACTAAAATATTCGACAGTGCAACACTTGCAAATGTATTTTTTCTTGTAGTAATAAAATGATCTTGTTCAATAAATGATTTTTAACTTACAAGTATGCACATAATATTTTTTTGGTAAGTGGTTGCTGTGGCCCATAGATATCTACATCTATCCTCGGTTACGAATCAAAATGCAGATGCGTTGCCACCCGTAAGGACTAAGATGGAATGCCTCGTTTCTAGTAAAAAGGGTCTCCGGCTCTCTACACTCACCATAGCAAATACAGCAGCGTTAATCAGCTATTTTACGCTGGTATTCTGTAGAGCGTAGTCCTTCCCCACTTGAGCCCGACCCATTTGTACTATAACTATACTACTAATATAGCTGCAGCATGGCTCCACCTCGTGTACAAAATGCTAATAAATGACAATGAGTATTTATCCAAAATTATTTTATTCCCAATTTCGTGATAACCACACATATACGCACACGGCGGCATTGTCTGACATCAAAGGCGTTTCACAACTGTAAGACTAGTAGACTATGGTATGATAGACTGTGGTATTGATTAATAGTACTGTAATGATGTTATAATTTTGTTAAAATAAATAAATTGTGCATAATTTACATTGAATACTTTCAGATAAGAAACGAGAGGTGATCGCCTCGTCGAAAGCCATAGTGAAAGCCTCAAATGAAGTGGCGGCGTTGGCTAGGAAACTAGCGCTAGAGTGTACGGATGTTCGCATAAGAAATGTATGTATATTTAACTTGTAAAGTTCTTATTAATGGTCCAACAATAAGGCCAAATTTCGACATATCTCCACGTCTTGAAGTCCATACAATCCGATTCTACTTAGGGTAGGTTAGTAAGCTGTTTTGGAGAACCGTGGTAGCTCAAGGGCTAAGCGTTCGCTGTACATTTCACAGTACAAGAGCAACCTGAGTTCGATCCCCGCCGCCACCAATGAAATTGTTCAAATTTTAAGTGCCGATTTACCACGTGCTCGGCGGTGAAGGAAAGCATCGTGAGGAAACCTGTCTGAGAAATAAGAAAAAATTATTTCGAAGATATGTGAAGTTCACCAACACGCACTGGGGCAGCGCGGCGTTGCGTTTACATACCTCAATCGTTGATGGCATTCATATATTAATCCCGCGTTCACCACATTGCAACTCAGAACTTGTAGTACCGCCATACCACATGAGTAAACAGTTTCTTTACTCATGTACATACTACCGGTCAGTATTCCGATGGAGAAGTCTTTTACCTTCCCAGCATCTATTGCTATGGCTGCTTGATGATATCTATACATTCCGCCTGAAATACTGTGTTGTGGGTATCCAGCGGAGTACATAAGTAGATTTGTTTAATTATTTAAAAAAAACTAACAGCTATTTAAGAATTTTAGGACTTAAAGTATACAGCTTAAATGTAAGACCTATTAAAGGTATTTTCAGTTATATACGTAAATATATACAACGGTACAATTTAACTATTCTTTGGATTTATTATAATATGTATGTACTAATCTAATTATATATATGTTTACAGATATGTAAATAAATATTTATACTGATTACACTTTTGTATATTATGTGTATGTTGAAGTAATATTTGTACATAGATTTAGTATATACTTACGTTAGATTGGCAATGTAAAAGAGAAAGGGCACAGCATATGCTTACGTTAGAACGAGATAGAATTGCTAGATCATACTCGTACACGCTATAGGCCTATATCGGGCTGACGTCAATCGTTAACGAAACAAATCCCGCTTATTTTCGCGATATCTTTGATTTTGAAGTATTAATAACTGTTTAAAAGGTGTGATTTAAATATGCTGACGTGTGCAGTACCTAAATGTAGTTCATCACGAAAGGAAAATTCACAAAATTATACATTTCACACGTAAGTACAATTAAAATATTTAGCACTCTAATGCAATATTTTAGAACTGGTACAAATGTTTTATAAACAAATGGATAGGGAAAAATATCGCATTTTATTACGATAATGCTCTAAATGCGTACGAATTATATGAAAAATAATAACAAATACGTGATTTCGCTATTTCTGATCTAATTTTTGTGAGATTGACACTATCAATATCATCTTATCGATAATATGTTTCTAACAGGCAAAGACATATCTTTGGATGCAGCCTCTTGTAACTTCGTAATTTTTTAATTTTCTATTTTTAATTTTTAGGGTTTCAGCCAAATGGCATTATAGTAAATACTTTAATGAGCTAATTTAAATTCTTATAATGTCTCAGATTTCCAAAAATATTGAGTTTAAACAAAATGGTTAAAAATGATAAATAGAGAAGACTGCGTTCTCAAAAATATTCAACTATATGTATCAAGCACTTTGAACAAAAAATATTTGTTTCATAGAAGTGCAAAAGAGATATTTCATATTATCCTGAGAGGTGAAAACGAATTTGTAGCCTTCTTCGTTCGAAGTTGGCTGCAAGTCCTCCATTCTCCAAGCACTCCATGGACTGCAGTTACCACTTACCATCAATCGAATTGTAGGTTTGTTTGTCAATACAGTTTTATATTATAACGAGCTTAAAGGTTAAAAACGTAATTAAAAAAACCATCCACAGTCAGCTTCAAACAAAGAAAGCTACAAATGTGTTTTCACCCTGAGGACTAAGAAAAATGCCTTAAATAATTATAAAGGCTTTCTATACACAATGGGCCGGAACGCAGCAGTGTAAGCACTGTTCTTTATTTCTGTTTATCCCTCTCAAGACGTTTATGATATCATTCTGAACGAGTTTTCCGAAAACATATGAAAGGAAAAATTGTAAACGAAAATATGTTTCGAAAATAAGTAAACGAATGCCTTGTGTCCTGCAAATAATTTTTACATACTGATATACATATTTATGATTCATGATATAGAACCATAAACACTTAATTATTAAATTAATAATCGAAACTTATTTGATTATCAGATTGAAGTATGAAGCAAAATTGCAAAATACCTCTAAAGAGAGCTTAAGACATTTTTACAATAATTTAATTATTTTGGTGGAAAATAAATATCACAAACTTTTGTTTGTAGGTTTATTTTTATGCCCTCAAACAAAAATATTCATTTTATGACACGGACACAGCGCTCTATATCGATAATTGAAGTTGATGCATGGTGCAGCACTATTCGTCTCACACATGCACATTTCACTCACACCGGTACATTTCGTTTTAGTCTCACCCTAATCACTCTATCGCCAATCTAATGTATACTATATCTATGTATTTGTATTAATTTATTTCTCTGCAAAATGTTTTTTAATTATTTATTTATAGGATAGGGTGAAAACGAGCACACAGTCCACCTGATGGTAAGTGGTTGCTGCGACCCATAGACATCTACATCTATCCTCAATAAAGAATCAAAATGCAGATGCGTTTTCACCCGTGAGGACTAAGATGGAATTCTCTTTTCCAGTAAAAGGGTCTCCGGTTCTCTACACTCACCATACGAAACACAGCAGTGTTAAGCTTCTATTCTACGCTGGTATTCTGTGAGAGCGTGGTCCTTCCCCGGTCGAGCTGACCCATTCGTTCTACTACTATACTACTAATATAGCTGCAGCATGGCTCTACCACGTATAACTAATGTTTAAATGTAGTTAAATATCAACATTCTTTTATGTAATTTAATTTAATTTAATGAATTATCACACCTGTTTATTTATTTATTTTTCTATACTGTTACACTTATGACAAATTTTCACCACTAATTCTATTAACGATAAACAATCAAATTAAGAAATGATTATACTAAATGATTTAAAGTATAAGTTCATTTTCATATTATAATTGAGTTGATTTAGTATTTATTTATTTTTGTGTAGGGAGTCCCACTAGATGGAGTGACGACCTGGTAAGACATGTAGGATTTAAGTGATTTACTCATTTTGCACCTCATTTAGAATCTTAATAGCTTTAGCTTTAAAGGCTGGTTTACTAAAACAAAGAGATCTATATCACTAAATATCTCATTGTATGTCCTGACTCCTGAGCAATCGGTTTATGGGCGCATTACGTGCATAATTGGTGACAGCAAACGGCACATGCAATAAAGGGGCGGCCGACGGCGGACACGACGCGACGGTAATATACAACGATGTTATGCTCGCAACTCAGGACAACTCAGGGCAGTCTACGTGTCCACGGACAATATCATACAAAAACATACGTAATTTACGCCTGTTTTCGAGTGTCAATAAATTATAAGATTGACAATTATTTTCATAGGTTACCAATGGTGATTTGAGAAAACGATAATTGAGATGATTGATGACTTTTTCTTGTTTGCGTTCTATACGATTTTTATAAGTAGCGTATTAAGATGACCAAATTGGACTGGCATATTCTAATATACTGCGAACGTAAGCATTATACATAATTTTAAGTTTATTAATATGTTTAAAAGGCTTGCAAGTTCTCATTACAAATCCAAGATTTTTAAAAGCTTTGTTAACAATTTTGTCAACATGCTCTGATAAAAACATTTTACTGTCAAAGTGAACTCCTAAATCTCTAACAGTAGATGTTCTTTGTATTGGAATACCGTTAAAATTGTAGGAGAATGAAATAGGGTTCTTTTTACGTGTAAAGCTAATACATTCACATTTATCATTATTAATTGTTTAGATATTGAGGTCTTCTGAGAAAGTTTCAGATCCTACACCTTCATTTGTTTTAAAACCATCCGTGAAAACTCTAAACTCTTTTGGGTTTAATTCCTCCGGCTGGTTGGTTTCATTAGCTTTATCCATCATCATTATCATCAATACAGCCCTTCACAAGTCCACTGCTGAACAAAGGCCTCCCCAAGGAATGCCACAAAGCACGGTCCTGAGCCACCCGCATCCATCGACTTCCTGCATGTCTTACCAGGTCGTCACCCATATAGTGGGGACGCTCTAAACTTCGCCTACCGGTACGAGGCTGCCACCGAGAACCTTTTTTCCAAATCGGTTGTCGGTTCTTCGAGCTATATGGCCGGCCTATTGCCACTTCAACTTACTAATCCGTTGGGCTATGTCGGTCACTATGGTTCTATTGCGTATATCCTCATTTCTAAGTTTATCACGCAGAGAAACCCCAAGCATAGCCCTCTCAATAGCTTGCTGAGCGCCCTTAAGCTTCCTCATACGGCCAACAGTGAAGGACCACGTTTCAGTTCCATAGGTCATCACTGGCAACACGCACTGGTTGTACAGTCTAGTTTTCAAGTTTTGAGGTATACCCGACGAGAAGATGTGCCGTAATTTCCCGAACGCTGCCCAGCCGAGTAGTAACCATCGATTGACCTCTCGGTCGAAGTTGGACTTACCTAGTCGGACTATTTGTCCCAGGTAAACATACTCGTCAACAACTTCGAGCTTAGTGCTCCCAACAACTACCGGCATAGGTGTGACATGGACGATATACATGCTCTTTGTTTCGTCCATGTTCATCTTAAGACCTATCCGTTGGGAGGCGCTGTTGAGGTCATTGAGCATAGTGCTTAGGTCCTCCAGCGATTTTGCCATAAGGACTATATCGTCGGCAAATCGAAGGTGAGTGATGTACTTGTCGTTGATGTTAATACCGTATCCTTTCCAGTCCAGTAGCTTGAAAACGTCTTCCAATGCAGCGGTGCAAAATGAGCAAGAGTTTCGGGGATATAACGTCACCGTGTCTTACACCTCTCTGCAGTTGGATAGGTTTCGTATTATGATTCTGTACTGAATAGCCATCGTAGCCCTACAAACACTTCAGCACTTCGATATACCGACAGTCAACTTTGCACCGCTGAAGGGACTGCAGCACCGCCTAAATTTCGTAATATTGCCTAAGTTTTGTAATATTGCTGTTATCAGGAAGATGCTGCTGCCCATCTTCTGCCTCAGTTTCCTCTGTCGCCTCTATCGACACCCACGGAAAGATGTGGGTAGTGGGTATTCTTACCCGCCACTACACGGGCACATTATATTTCTTATCGAACACAAATTGTTTGGGGATCTTATCGTACTTGGCTTGTAAGATAGGAATTTTGAGTAAATTCTATCAATTATACCTGTATGAGGACTCTACTCTTACTCCAAAGATTTAAGGTCTTGAGTCTAATGGCAGCTAAAGTCGCTTCTTGTTGTATGTGTAGGTGAAGGGGCTAGCTCCAGCATATCCTATATAGCTGCACTTTGTCCTTATGCAGCCTATGGCAGCCATACATGCCAGTCTGTGGTAACGCTGAAACTTTATAGTGGTGGCTTCATTTGTTTTGATCTATCATACCAGAGCGCCGTATGTGATCATGGACCGAATTACAGTTTTCACAGCCACAGTATAATTTATGGCGTCAGACCCCATCGTTTGCCAATCATGTTTCTGCATTGCCAGAAAGTTATACTAGCCTTGATGATTTTGTTTTGTCAAAGGACTAAGTATTTTACCTCAGAGGATAGCTGGAGTTTTGTGCTGAAGAGACTTGGTAGGTGATAATTATTCAGCATTCGTTTATGTGTGAACATTACTAAACCGTTTTATTTGGATTGACGGTTAAGTCGTATTCTTTGCACCAACTCTCCACTATACGGAGAGCTGCTTGGGTCAAGTCGCACACCATTCTTGCTGTTTTCTCGAGACCAGTATTGTCAGGTCATCTGCAAACCAATTGTATAGAAGTGGTTTGCATTTAATTTGCTGATTAGTTCATTAATGACCATATTCCACAGGAGAGGTGAAAGAACCCTAACTTGCGGGCAGCCCTCCTTATTTAGACTGCTTGAGATTCACCAGCAGTCTTTATTGTTCGTGAACGGGGCATGTTTACTATCTAGTCAATCAGTGTCGGTTCAACTTTATGTCTACTTAGTGCAACTTGTATGCTGGAGAAGTTCGCAGCTATGCTAGGATTTGATAGTTAGCTCTGTAGTCAAGTTATTAACAAATTCTATATTTGTGGCCCAAAATTACTTATATTCACAATGGATACAATAGGCGGCGCTGATGTCAAGTTATTAAGAAATAAATGTTATATTATACTGTAAAAAGTACGGGATGAAATCGAAGCAAAATTCGTTTCCGTGCAGAACAACGTCTGGCGGGTCAGCTAGTTGATATAATAAGAAATATTGATTTAATTGTATTTAGTATTGGCTTTCACTGTTAAACAAAGCACTCCTCCATGAATGGCACATAGGGAGATAATTAGCATAGTTGACACGCTTGGCAGATGGGTTGGCAACCGTATTTTTTTTTATTATTTTGGGTTGTGACAAAGAAAATGCTTCTGCCCATCTCCTGTTTCAGTTTCCTTCTTACGACACCCATTAGATGATTTGGTGTAGTGGACTCTCTTATGCCATGCTTACTGTATTGAACAATAATTGAAAGAAATAGAAGCATACTCAAAGTACGCTTTAATACTATATCGTACAGACGGCGGGAAGCGACTTTGTTTAATACTATGTAGATATATAGTATAATATTGAAGTGACATCAGTCTAATGGTTAAGGATGCGGACTTTAAATTCGAAAAGCCGTGGGCTCGAATCCGCCATGCGACTACTGTCGAGAACCACTGCGTACACAATAATTTTTATAGTAATGTCACTAGCACTATTAATATTCTTTTAATTTAATAAATAAGCATACACGCATCTAAATAAAACATTAAAAATGCATTATAATACATTGTACATCATTACCATCGTCATCGTCATTACAGCCCTTCACAAGTACACTGCTGAACATAGGCCTCCTCCAAGGAACGTCACCACTAGCACGGTTCTGAGCCACCATAATCCATCGACTTTCTGCATCTATTCTATCACCGCATCAGGGGAGAGGGTCGCCGGCACGAGGCTACTCAAGAACTTTTCTTCTCAATCCTTACATATTACTATTTAATTTTATGAAGGGAAATTAATTGCTTTTCAATAAGTCTTTAAATTAATTACTAATTTAAAGTTTTATATGTTTTTATTAACAATTTCATCGATTTCTTGTAGAATCTTCTGCAGATTTGCGACAGGATACCAACCATCAGCGGCCAATTGAAAATGTTGACAACGATAAAAGGATCCTTTTTGGGACGGCTAGGTAACTACTACATGTAAATTATTTTATTTTTATATTATTATCGATATTTAAAAGGATTTTACCTGCGAGTTCGTCTGGGTAAGTGCCGACCTCTTACCTTAATTATACTCAACACATTTAGTCAATGGAATGTCTAAGATTTTTTTCATGTATTTGTGACAAATTGTTTGCCTAGGTACTATTAAATTTGTGATTTATAAAATATAAACATTTTACACAACAATAAAACGATTATTATCTGCCGAAAGAAAACACAGCATCACTTATGAAGAAGCAGTGTGCACTCACCTTTATATTGATACTTACTACCTAATTGTAGATCAATCCATAGATACCTTTAACATTTGAGAATCTTGATGATGTCTATGCACTGTCACCACAAGGAGGGGATTGCCCTGTTATATTAGTGTTCTGTTCCTGTTGGTGTCATTGTAGTCTTCACCAGGAAGAGCATTCCTGCGATGCTGTGTTTTCTTTCCGCACATAATAATCGTATTATTGTTGCGTAAAACGTTTATATTATGTGTCTATCAGAAAACACAGTATCGCTTATGAAGACGTGTTTGATGCTGGTGACTAGAAAATAACAATAACACACGCAGTGTTCAAAAATAATTCTTGTAGACTTTGATTTTGTATTAGGTGAAAAGTAATTAAGAGATATTTAAAATTATTAATAGTTTTACTCTTGTATTGCAATAATATGTAAAAACATATGATAAAATAAATTTTCGTGAACTAAATAAAGTTAAATTATTTAACATAAATTGTACCTATTTAACTTGACTCAAGAAGCCATTATAAATTCTTAATCATAAATCACAATTAAACAAAACCATATAAAAGTAGTGATAGTTTCAAAGAGGCTTAAAATTGTCTAAAATATAATTTCCCTTATTGCGTTCCTGTGCATTAATTTCTCGGCAATAATGATTTATTAATGTCTGAGCAGCTGACCAATTGCCTCTCTCTAATTTTTTTTCAATTGGTCTGTTTTCGAGCCAGGCTAGGGATGCTACTGCAGATCCGCAAGAACCAGGAGTAGCATCTATTCCAGCATCCTTTAATACAGAGCGCACCCATCCACCTATCATTGTTCTGGACACAGGTTTTGGAGTACCTCTGATAGAAATGAACATATGCCCATTTATTTTGTTCAGTCCGTCTTTTCTTAGTTGCCTGAATTAGAAGTTTTACCCATTTCACTGGGCATAAGTTACTGTCCTCATAAGGAAGAAACCGACAACCATACTGCCACCTAGAACTGTTATCAGACTTAGCTCCGAATACTGGCCATAAGCAGATCTCTCGCCCATTGTTAGGAAAATAAATCTTTAATCCTCAACAACGTCAAGTCGTGTAGTCTACGACCCGATGGCAAAAGCCAGATAGTTGCAGTTCTTCTTACAATTTCAAATAGTGAGTTGTCTTTTGGATTTTGCTTCAATCTATTACTTGCTTTACATTCCACACTGACGATTAAAAATTAGGTGGTTTAGAATTATGGATAGCTTTAAGTATCTGCTTTACGAGAAAATTTGAGGATATGTCATCCTTCATTCCACAGAATGTTGCTATAGCTTATTTTTGTACCAAAATCGTACTGTATGCCAGACCATCTTTTAAAAAAGTGTCGGCTAGGAACTGTGCTACTTTTTCTGGTCAACAAGCTATCCATTGCTTAAGTGCTAGTTTATAGGTAATCAGCTTAGATTGACGCCAACTTAACCTATGGAGATCTTTTTCCGCCTGGGACCATGATGCTAATTTGTCTCCCCACCCCCAACTTTCCAAACCTTCAGGGTTAGCTGGTCTACTTGCGGAGGTGGAAGCCCTGTTGTGAGGTCCACTAACACTTCTTGTAACGAGGTCACAATCATTGGCTTGTGAAGTGCTCGTGCCTGAAGATCCGCTCTCCAAAATGGTTTTTCCCAATCAGGTGCTACCAACAGGAAGGTACCCCTTGACTTGTTGAAGTATGAGAGCACTCGCAAAATCAAGTTTGGTGGGGGGAATATCCATCCCAGTTGCTCTTGAAGAGGCGTCTATGAACATTGCGGAAGAGTCTCGTGAATCTATTGTTATATAATTTGGTGGTATAGACTTTCTGATGCAAAGAGATCTATGCCTGGTTTGCCCCATCGCTTGAACACCTCTAATGTTGCCCGAGGTTTTAAATGCCATTCTGGTACAGGACGTCTCCGCGACAGTCTGTCTGCTATCGCATTGTATCTGTCGCGGAGATATTGGGCTGAAAGTGTTATGTTCCACTTGTCTATGAAGTTCTTTCTATGAACGTCTATGAACCTTCAGAAGTTGAAAGGTATAGGTATACGAGTCCTATCGAATGCGTTTCTCCTTCTTTGCGAATGTATGCCATGACAGTTTTGTTGTCTCTATGTAAGAGCACATGAGAGTCTCTGAGCTTCTTTGCTTTCTGCCTCATTACAGACAGTACGGCAAACATCTCTTTTTTATTGCATTGCTAAGGCCTCTGGTAAGGTGCCCATGAACCTGACATCCCCCCATCCGATGTCGGAGGCGTCTGTAGTCAGGAAGTGCGATACACTTTTTGTGTGAATTGGCAACTCAATGATACGGCTCCGTGCCACTATTGTAAGTTCAGTATTGCCTCCCGAGGACTGGTCTTTTAGTTCTTATCTGATTCCCTGGGAATCGTCTTAGAAATATTTGTAAACGGCGACAGTGAAGTTAACCGCAAAGTATTACATAACATGCAAAATTTAGTGGGCTCAGAAGGCATTGTAATTGCCGAAGATGTCAAGATTTCGTTGCTAATATTTTTGTTATTGCAGTCAAGATTGATGTTTGTTTTTGGCAGGAAGACTTATAATATTTTCGTCTGTATTCCATTTTATGCCTAGAAACTCGAGTGATCTCATTGGGGTCAGTATTGATTTTTTGAAATTCACTTGCGAGCCCAGGAACTCTAAGAGCTTCACCACCTCCGTGGTCTGTAATACTAACTAGGAGGGGTCTTGGTGCACTATAATATAATCGTCCAGGTATACCAGGACCCGCATTCCTTTTTTGCGTAGGGTTTCCGCAACCCAGCAAGTTACAGCAGAGAAATGCCTGGGGGTTTATGATAAGCCAAATGGGAGCGAGGTCATTTGAAGCATTTGTTGTTTGTAAAAAATTCGCAGGAAAGGTCTCTGTGACATTGCTATTGGTAGGTGGAAATATGCCTGTGAAATGTAGACATTTACCATCCAATCTCCAGGTTGAAGGAACTCCGGTACCTTGGTATGGCTTATAAGATGAAAATGCTTTATTCCTACAAACTTGTTCAATTCCCGAAGATCGAAAATTGGTCCCAAGCCACTATTGCTATTTTTTACAAGAAAAATGCGGGAGAAGAAATCGGGAGTCAAAGTAAGTTTTTCTAAAACTCCAATACGTTTCAGTTAGTTTATCTATACAGTCATCTGGGATGAATCTTTTGTTGCGTAGCTCCGAGCTACTGTTGTTGAGGGGTACCTCAGTGCAGGTCTCCGAATAAAAGATGTTAATATTGCTTTTAGGATAAAGGGAGTAGTTCCGAGCTGCTCCCGTTGGTGCCTGAAGTCCTTTAATTGACCCCCTAAATTCCCGGTCTGAGTCATTGTTTATCTCTGTCAAGGGAGGGAAAGGACGATTTTTTACCCATGCCTTTGGTAATGAGAATTATAATTCTGGTAGCCAGTGTTCCTCTGCGGAAATTCTAAATTTGTTTTCTTAGGAGCCATACTAGTGGAAGGGTAAAGAGAAGTATCCGATCCTTTTCTTTTTAAAGCCAAACCCTGACTATTCCTATTTTCTTTAAAAGAAAGTGACTTGATCCGCTGAGTAGGGCCACTAAAATTTTGAATAAGGGAATTTAATTAAGGTTGGTCGAATAAGACACTTTCAGATGTAGGAATATTTTTCAAGGCTAACTTGATATATTTGTTAGGTACTTCTATAATTAATTTCTCCCTTCTAGTTTCAACGCATTCAGATCTTTTACCACATAAATCCTGTAATATGCATATCTTCAGAATTTTTATTAAAGGCTGTGCCTTTTTCAATAGCAGAGCAAGTGCTGGTGCATTTAGTTCCTCTGGGGATTTCGCAGTCCAATCCACTACTGACTGTAAGCCTACTCGGAGTGGTTATTGCTTTCAAAAACGCCATTTGATAATGCTGCCATTACACTTTCAGTACCTGATAAATAATCTTTTGATTTGCTCAGATGGCACAATTCGTCATTAACCCTAAATTAAGTAAACCCTGGGGTAGCTATGAAAGACTGTAGAGTCTTGGAATATGTTACATTTTGCCATGTGGACAAGCCAAAATGTTGCAATATCTTTATTTTCTCAACCCTTTCCGGAAGGGCTGATTATATTATTTTACATCCATCAATCTCCAGGCCTTTTGCAATCCAGGCAATCTGAAGGCTATTGAACCTAGATCAAGCATGGGATTTTCTTTTGGTATAGTAAGAAATTTATTACAAGTATAGACATTAACGTTTTGTAGGTTATTTTGCGAGCTGCCGAGACTCTGCGTGTAAATGTTTGATAAAAATCCTACCTGGTTTATGAGAGCCTCTATACGTGGGTCTTCTTTTACATTTATTCTTTTGAAAGCAGGCCATCCACTTTCGGACCGAGATGGAGACGATGAACTCGACGAAGACGAGTGCGGCTCATCCTCAATCGTATCCGTAACGTTCACATGATTTTCCCCAATATGCTGCGGGGAATCAGCGTTACCGCTCATTTAAAATAAAATACTTTTGTAACGCAACATAAATGTATTTAATACAGCAGCGAGTAACACACGTAATGACACTAACAGGCACAGAATACTAATTAAACAGGGCCTTGCGGTGACAGTCCCTAAACACCTTCAAGATTCTCAATTGTTAATGGTTGATCTACAAAACACGGTAATTAGTATCAATATAAAAGTAAGTAGACACTGCTTCTTCATAAGCGATGCTGTTTTCTGATAGACATATAATGTTTATCAGAAACGTCGGGAAATAAAATAAGTAAATTAAACGCGATAAAATCCGTAAAAATAGGTTTATTCAATAGACACACAATGACTGCTATTCTTTTTTATAAATCTGATACTCATGTGTTGAGTAATATTCGAAACGTAATTAAATAAAAAATGTTACCTATTTCTGCTGCCAAATAGTATTGTTTCCATTGTTGTGTTCCGGTCTGAAGGGTATGGATATATACGTGGTACAGTTATGCTGCAGCTGTATTATAGTTGTAGCACGAATGGGTCGGCTCGGACCGGGGTAGCACCACACTCTCACAGAATACCAGCTTAAAATAACAGCTTAATGCTGCTGTGTTTCGTATGATGAGTGTAGAGAATCGGATACCCTTGTTACTGCAAACGAGGCATTCCATGTTAGTCCTCAGGGGTGAAAACGCATCTGCACTTTGATTCTTAATCGAGAATAAATGTAGATGTCTATGGGCCACAGCATCCACTTGCCATCAGGTGGACTGTGTGCTCGTTTATCACCCTTATTCTATAAAACAAAAATTGAGAGTCAGTATAATTACAGGCATTCTATTTAAATCCTCGGAGATGACAATGCATATGTAGCGTTCTTCGTTTGAAATTGACTACAAGTGTAAATGGACTGCAGTAGCCACTTACCATCGGGTAAACTGTAAGTTCGTATGCCATTTCAGTTTCATAAAAAAACTCTATTGTAAATTAATATTTCAAACAAGTCCCGCTGGGTCTCTTGCTAGTTTTTCCCTTAAGGCGACACCGCGAAAAAATGCACCTCCTTTCATCGAATAGTATAGGACTATGACACGACTAACGAAACTGGAATTTTGATATTGGTAAATTAATGTCTTTATCTTCAATCTGCTTGTTCAAAAACACGATTGTATAATTTTGACTTGATCATAATTATTTGCGAAAACACCTCTAAAAAATCACTATAGTTGAAATTACAACGAAATTACTTAATCTATATGCTTGGGAATTACTCAAATACATTAATAACTTCAATATTCGTAATTTACATGCTCATTATTTTGATTACTTAAATCAATATTTTTTTTTAAATATTTTAAGATTCTAAGCGATTTCTAAGCGGTCTTAATCGTCGCGGGCGCTACACAATTTTAAACCTTATGACGGCGTTTTATTAAGTTTTTATAGAAATTATGTATTCACTCGGGTCGGTCCGGCGATAGCCCGCTTCAACGGTTTTCGATGTGTCGCCTTAAATAACTATTCTTGTAGTGCTGTTTGGCGGCAGAAATATTAAAGAAGGATGTACTTACCCGAGGATGTACTCCTCGACAGATGCGGTCCTCCCATCTAGATAAAATGTGGGACTATTAAATATAACATTTAAAAACAACATGTTAGCGATCATCTCATTTCAATAAGTTATTACTAATCATGTATCATATTAATAATAATAGCAAAATAACCATTTTTCAGCAATTTTTGCTTAATAAAAATTTTAAGCTTTTTGATGGTTTGGTTCTGCATATTTTTTGGCTTTTTGTTGCTAGAGCGTATACATTGCCCCAATGAATTACTGACTCTTTGGACACAAGAATATAAAACCGAACAGAATGAAAGCTTCACATTACCGCCGTGCGCGAGAACACTACTATACGCACAGCTATGTGTGCGTGACTTACGTGCACCGGCGCCCGCTAGGGTACAAACCGGTATGAGCCCGCTCAGTGAGCGGACAAAGTTAAGGTGTGCCACTGGCAGCGACACGACGACGCGTGTTTAGTTTTGTTTTTAAAGTTGCCTAACTATTTTTTATTTTTAAACGAATTCATCATACGATAAAACGAAATAATAAACTACTAAAATCCAAGCAAAATAGGAACAAAAAAAAATTGGTTGCCTGTAAAGTCGGTATACGGGCGAAAGTTTTACGTGACAACGACTTTGAGTGGTAAAATAATTTTATTATGTCTGTCTCTCTCGCTCTTAGGCGGGCTAACCATGCCCGAGTGGAAGGGACGCGTGCCTCTCACTCGCTCTCATTGTGAGCGCATAACGTGAGCGGAGCGTAACGCAGTTTCTTGAAGTGTCACCCGGCAAACCAATTTATAAGACGTTGTCACGTCAAAAAATTCTGAGTTGTTAAATTTGTAGAAATATATAATTATAAATTCTAATAGATACTTAATTGTTTGAATAAAATATTTTTTTTAATTTCTAACAATACAATGTGGGTACCTACTTAAATTTAAATAAACTGCTAAAATCATAATAATAACCATTTCGTTTTGCAAAGCTACACTATTTTTAATGTTCCGTACCAAAATTGGAAAACGGAAAACTTATGGGATCACTTCAGTCACAGTGCCTGTCCGTCTGTCCATCCGTTCAGTTTTGTGTTTTCAATAACCGAGTGACATCCCTATGAAAGTAGGTAAGAATTTTGAACTCTCTTAGGAAGCTTTCATTCTGCTCGGTTTTATATATTCTTGCGCTTTGGAGTCGAGTAATTCACGGTATTACCACATGAGTAGATAAACGGAACAGAGACAAAGCTTCTTAAGAACGTGCAAAATTGTTACCTATTTTTGTAGTGTTGTCACAATAGGTGAAAACAAATTAAACAAAACATTTGTTAACTAGTCTTATTATTCAGTATGATAGAATACTTTACAATTTACTTGCTCTAATTATTTTCTTTTTATAATTTTTGTTTTTTAATAATTTATTGTTAGTTTAATGGTGTGGTAAATTCTGAATCTAAGATAAAGTTTTTTCAAGTAATCTAACGGAAAACACTCACATGGCAAAACATCACGTCACATATCAAAATTAAACTAACATACAAAATTTCGTGACGCTGCTACTATCCGTGGAAGAGTTCCCTAGTGAGGAGATAATCCTAGCTGCAGCATCAGGTTATATCTGTCATATTATTGAATTGTCACTGAAGTTACGGTATACAAAATTTCAACTCAATCAGACATCGGGAAGTGGTTCAAATCTTACTTGCAATATGTGAACTTAACACATACCTACTACATACCAACCCACCCAAATACCTACTAATGTTTAGTAAAAGCGTGTAATAAAATTAAAAAGGTAAAAACACAACGTGTAGTACCCTCTTCTTATTAAAAAAATGATCATACTATAAAATAAAGGTACTTACTTGAAAAAGTAATAATCAAATATTTACTTACCTATTGTACTCTTTGGGATAGTTATAGTCTATGATATATTTTTATTTTTTCTAATATTATTCATACACACAGTACAATAAACAACCATTATTAATAATACCACGTTTTTACATTAAAATATTCAAACTTGCAACTAACATAAAGTGACCATACGTCCCTTTTGAACGGGACTGTCCCTTTTTTCGGTCACCTGTCCCGTTGTCCCCAAACAAAGCTCCGGGACGCAAAATAGTTCCGTTTTCCGAAACCAAATAATATCGATGAAGAGTTTATGAAAAGTACAGCTACAGAATTTTATAAAACAAGCCGTGAATATCTGGAACAGTGGACTTGCTTCCTTACTAAAGAAATGGAGATATTTTATTGGGCACATTTAAGAAAGTACCTGCATGGAAAGATATTCAAAAAGCACTGGATGTATTGATTGAAAAGGGATATATTGACTGTAATAAAGATACGGAAGTATTTGACGAATTTACATTAATTTCAAGATACGTCACTTCCCAAAAAATAACCGAATGGGATAATTAAAAAGTTTCCACAGAAACTCGTTGGGTGGAAGTATTCAAACACTTTCGCACCAACAATCTTCAACATAAATTTTTTTTGCATTTTAATCGAATATATTATGTCTACCTGGTACAAATGCTCCAGTAGAAAGAGTTTCTATAATGAACAAATTGTGGACGTCTGAAGAAAATCACTTACAGGTTTCAGTTCTAAAGGCGATGTTGATTACAAAGGTCAATATAAAAAAAACATGCCCAGAATTTTATTCTTATTTAAAATCATCACCAAATTTATAAAAGCAAATTTGTTCAACTGACAAATATAAATATAATTTAAAAAAATATGTTGCATTTAATAATTACTGTCTGAGGAACTTTGCTTAAAAGAAGCTGGTGAACTGGTGATTGATTATTATTTTTCATAATTTGTTATAATAAAAATAATAATTTTTAATGTGAACATAATTATAGTGAACACTAATTGTATAAAGTTACAGTTTTTTTGTAAATAAATTACATTAAAAAGATGTGTTTATTTTTATTGTTAATCTGCTAACTGGCGTGTATAAATAAACCCATGTCCCTTTTAAAGTTAAAAAATAAATGGTCAGTTTAAACTAACAAAACAAACAACGTGCGTCGCACTAACCCTGAGGTTGTTGTCCACTGGCTGTGCCAGTGTAACCGGTTTGTTACTTCCTAGTATTTACAACATGTTCATCACTAGTTTTACTTTTTTGTTTGGAAAAGCGTAACCTTCTGGCACAAGTATAATACTTAAAAGGTTTGACCCCAACCTTTGATTGTAATAAAACCAACTGTCATTGTTAAAGAAATAAACATTTTTTTTGATAATAGATAATGACTTGCTTCTAGGCAACCAAGAAGACAAAGAAGCTCTAAACATGCTGGTTGGTAACGCCCAGAATTTGATGCAAAGCGTAAGTTTAAATTTTTAATAAATGTAATTATTTAAGGTTAGATATTAATTGCATTATTAGAAAATAAGGTTACGTTATATAACAAAAGACTTCTATTTATACTACTTAACGGGCACTACGGTACTGAATTTAAATTCACATTGCGCACTAAGTTACGGTCAATTCTCCGTAGCTTCTTTAGTCAACTGCGAGCGGGAGAGAAGATTAGCTCTTTGTTTTGTAAACCGCGAACGTTGTTTTCGACAATCTAATTGCATCATATATACACAAGTGTATATTTGTCAAACTGGAAGTGTAATAAAATTATTATTAAAATTAAATTAAAATCTAACACATTTTGTTAAATATAACTATGAAAACGCTGTCATTATTTATGTCCGCACTTTGTCATCCTGATTTGAAGTTTATTTCTGACTAGCTGTTACCCGCGACTTCACCCGCATAAAAGTGACCTAAGTTACTGCTTATAACATTAGCTATTTTCCAGTGAAAGTCCCGTCAAAATTGGTCCAGCCGTCTCGGAGATTAGCCGGAACAGACAGACAGACAAAAATTTAAAAAAAATATGTTTTTTTGTTATAAGTACCGTATATACTTTTATATTCGTGTATAGTATGTAGTAAAAAGCTGTTATTTTGACATTACATATACATAAGTATGTAACTTTGTTTCGTATTTGTCTAAAAACATGATGAAAATACAACTGTGTGGTATATTTACGCCCACGCTCGCGCCCGCGCCCGCGCGTTCCACAGCTGTGACACATTGTTTGTTTTAATTGCCTGTCTAGCAGTATACATAGAAGTGTTTGATTCATTGAAGGTATAGGACTTAGCAGTGAACTTTATCCATAGCAGAAATCATAATAGATCATGCTAGTCGTAGTGATACTGTTTTTTTTTAATAGAATAAGGGTGACAAATGAGTATACGGTCCATCTGATGGTAAGTGGATACTGTGGCCCATAGACATCTACATTTATCCTCGATTAAGAATCAAAATGCAGGTGCGTTGTTACACCTGAGATCTAAGGTGGAATGCCTCGGTTCCAGTAAAAATGGTTTCCAGATCTCTGCACTCACCATACGAAGCAGCAGCATGAAGTTACTATTTACGCTGGTATTCTGTGAGAGCGTGGTCTTTCCCGGTCGAGCCGACACATTCGTGCTACAACCATAATATAGCTGCACCATGGCTTTACTTTGAATGAAAACCGGATCTGGCTACCCCTGCATAGCTGCTCGTACGGCTTCTTTGTTGGCTGCGGACGTCCGTGGGTTGCAGTGACACTTACCATCAGGTGGACGGTAGTAAGTGAGTTTGTCAGTCCATATGTATAATAATCAAATACTCAAACAAGACTTCAAATAGTAAAACTTCTGCACTAAACTGAGATCTTCATTATGGTGTACCATGGTAAGATACAAGTCGTTAAACTTAAGTCATCCGCCATAGTCACCGTGGAATCAGGGCAGCATCACCTTAGGCAGGTTAGGTTTACAATCACCGTTATGTCGTCGCTATTGCTTACGCCTATTCGACCCACAGCTGCCTCAGTTTTGTCGTCGATTTCTAGCTTCATGTTGACTTCCTCCAACTTTTAAAGCAATTATGTCAAGCGGAGGTGACAGACTTAATGAGATCCTTGGCAGACTTGATGTTCGTTTATTCTCCCAATCCGTGTTCAATATGCGTTATTCGGTCTTTAATATTATAACATTTCTTTACCTTAATGAGGCGTTGTCATTCTTCAGCCATTGCAGTTCTCTCCCTTCCCCCAATGTCTTATTAAAAACCTCGTGTTGCGTACTACGTTTCCCCGATTTAAATTGCAATTCCGGTAATAAATATTGAAGGTTACAGGCTTGTTGTGACCATGGGCAAAACGTAGGGCTAGGCAACGATTATAAAATAAATAATTATAACTTTTAACAAAAAGTAAAAACTGACTTCAAATTGCTAACAAAGAAGTTATTTATTTGCTGCCCTTAGGGGTGAAATTTTTTCTTCAAATTTATATGGGACCACCCTTGAAGTATTTAACCTATTTAATAAAAAATAATCATCAAAATTGGTTCACAATCTGCGAAGATATCGCGTAACATACATACAAAAAAACATACACTCGAATTGAGAACTTCCTTTTTGAAGACGGTTAATAATGGGTATCCACTTCAGTAATTTGGTATATTATTAAGTCATGACTTACAAAAATTTGTACAGTGCATCGGCCATTTAAATCAAAAGCAAAAAATATGTTAATCTATGGAGTTAAGGTAGTAAAAAGTTTCCAAATTAAATCATCAATCGTAGACAAATCATAGTTATTAGGAACAGCATTTGATTAAGGCTCGTACATACTATAAAATATTATCCATACTGCAACAGGTTCAGGAGGTGGTGAGTGCCGCGGCGAGTGCCTCCGTAAAGATAATGTCACAGCGTGCGCGCCCACGCATCAGATGGGTCCGGAAAAACTACTACGCTTAGGAACGAAATCTGTACGTCTCTTCTCTTTTGTAATATTGAAAATATTGGGTTTTTCAATACGAACATAACAATTTTGTATTTAAATAAAACACAGAATAATTGAGATATGGGGCTGAAATTTATTCCAAGTGTAGTACACATATTACAATTATGTATGGAGTTTGACGTCGTTCATATGACTACCAAGAGCACGACGGCAGTGATCGATTCTTTGGATCCAATTTTCAATCACTCTTTCCCACATATCAGCTGGAATTTTGGCAATTTTGCGTTCGATATTGTTTCTGAGCTCCTCTAAAAATGTTAGATCGTCAAATCGCATGAGCGAGGTGGCCACTCAACTGGACCATTTCACGAAATTAAACAATTACCAAATTTTCCTTTCAATAAATCAATTGTTTGACCTGTGTGGCTTTTGGCACGATCTTGTTGGAACCACATATCGCTGATGTCAATTCCATCCAATTTTGGCCAAAAATAGTCTTCCAACATGGCATGATAGCGAACTCCATTAACCATGACATGGGGATTATTTTCATTGACGAAAAAATACGGCCCTATCACACCTCCAGCATGAAATCCACCTCTGCCAGACTCGCGGGACTGGATTCGCCATTTGACTAAATTATATTTTTTCACAATTTGAACTTGCCAAAAGTACCTTCCAAAAATTCGTCACCAGCTCTCCGACTATGACTGACGTTTCGATTTAGACAGATCATAGAAAAGTTTGTAGGTTATGTTCCGTATTATAAAACAAAATTGTTATATCCCTATTGAAAAACCCCGTATGCAAACTGTTAACCGTACAGATGAAAAAATATTAAGATTTTTTTAAATTTATTTTTTCATCTGTACGACTTATGGGCAAATAATTCTTTACCACGTCATCGGATATAGATAATAATTTTAGTTTTGAAGTTGGTTTGTAATTTTTGTTAAAAGTATAATTATGTTACGTTATAATTTCGTTAATTACTATGCAAATTAATTATGTATTCAAATAGAAAATAAGCGAATCAATAAGTAAGATGTAAAATAGGCTTGCAACGTACAGTATATTTGGACACACGCCTAATACCGAATATTCTGTGGAATTCCTGGCTGAATAGCCGAATATTAGGCAACAGTATTCGGCCGGGAAGGAAGTAGTTTTTATTCTTCAGAGCGTCTATTCTCTGAAGCTGGGATTGTCTACGAGAAGAAAAGAAGTAAAGTAATGCCTGAAAATGAAGAAAAATTTGTCCAACCGTTATCTTCTACTTCAATTACGATAATTCGATTGCAAAGACATTTATCTCATAGTTCTTTCGTAGGGTTCCGTACCCGAAGGGTAACCAACGGAATATTACTAAGCCTCCGCCGTCGACAGTTGAAATTTTCACAGAATGTATATTTCTGTTGCCGCTATAACAACAAATAATAAAAATAAAAATAAATTAAAAATTAAAGGATGCTCCCCTACTAGAAACGTGTTTTACGATGGTATGGAACCCTTTATGCGCGAGTCCGACTCGCACTTGGCCGGGTTTTTTGAGGTTTATGATATGGAAGTTATTTAAGTACCTATGACTACTTTAATGATTACAAGAAAAAATATTAATTATGAAATAAATAAATATTTTCATTTTACCAATTATCTGACTACAATAAAACCTCTTACTTAAGTATTCGGTATAGTAAAATAAAAAGTACCTAGATATTAGGTATTCGACGGATAGGATAAAAGTAGCCGAATAGGCCGAATACCGAATAATAGCCGAATATTCGTTGCAAGTCTAATGTAAAATTATTCTTTATATTTTTTTATAAAATAAACGAATCACTCTTGACGCTTTTGTTTCCTTAAATAACCTTTTTTTAATAAATTCTTAATAATTTTGTCTTTTAACAAAGACCAAATTATTAAAAAATATATATTAAAATATTTTATCGAGTGGTTTTATTGGTTAAAAAACCATATCTTTGCAAGTTGTAGTGTCGTACGAGTAAAGTAGGTATAGAGCAATTCCCACTAGATGGAGTTGGCAATCTGGTAAAATAGGAAGTCGATGGATGTGGGTAGCCTATGTTCAACATTGGACTTATGATGGGCAGTAGTGATGATGAATGATGATCGGGAATGAAATTCATCACAGCTTGTATAAAATTATATTCTCTCTCTTTCGGCTCTCTCAACTCTGCAATGCTGCTTGGCGACTTTTATAAAACTTATCAGGAAATGTCTGCTGTTTAACATACTTGTAATGATTTCTTATATTTACAAAGTGAAAGAATTCAATTTCTGTAGTTTGATGGCGAGGTCAATTATCACTTGCAAGTTTACTTGGTTTTTTTTTAATAACTTTTATTATAAACTAGCTGGTACCCGGCGCATTGCTGCCGCAGAAGAAATAACTATGGAAATGTCGTTTTAAATTTGGAAGAGTTATATTGTTAAAGTAGGAATGATAATACATTCATTAAAATTGAATGATATGATATATAACTTTTAAATAAATTTGTCGGTACGGTACGCGCGCCACCTACTGCCTAAGCCACTACTTTTATTAAAATAAATCAAATACAAACCTTAAATTAATTAAACACGGTGTCGCAAAAACCTAACAAGGTTTATCTGTACACCATGCTTCATCGACGGCACTCTGTGATTAACCTCCGTACAGACATTGTCTATTACATATTACGGTAGATATAATTTATTATATATATATTATATTTATTATATATATTTGACCGTAGATTTTAACTGTACTACGGTTGGTAAGTAATGTAAGTATAATATGTACATTTATTACGTACATATGTAAATATGACATAGTTATTTAGTAAGATGCTTTTTTATTTCATCTAAATAATGTAGTTTTAGTTTTCTTTTTATATTTTGCATAGTAATGTGATTATTAAGGTTAAAGGGTAGGTAATTCATTTATTAGTTTGGGTATAATATAGGCAAGTCGTTGTCTTCCGTAATGATTTTGAGATCGTGGTATTAACAAAAAAAACATTAATTTTTATATAATTAGATGATGGAATGGGATTTAAGGAACAAGAATTAAACAAATATAATTTAATAACATATTTTTTATTCTAATACAAAGTTTGATTACTTTAATACCTCTTCGATGTTATGGTATTATGGTATAAATAGATTTCTATTAATAAAAACAGGAGGTCAAATATAAAAGACTACGAGCTGTAACAGAGATTATTTATAATCCAACGATACCGGAACGATACAATATGTCATCTTACATTTTGAATTATTAAATATTTGTTTTGGTTTCTGTTTTAAAGTAAGTTATAATAAATTAAGGGTTGAGTTTGTCTTAAGTTCCGTTAGAGCTCATTTACATAAAACTAGGAGTATTTGGTACGCATTACAGTTGATCACAGTTGATGTGGAGGATTCAACGTCGTTTACTTTCGTCTGCGAGCCTGCGAACAAAAGTAACTTGTAAGTACAAATCTATAAACTATTGATATTTATTGCCGTGTTTTAAAAATTGGTTTATTGTTTGTCTTTGCTTTAATCCGTGGCTTTGGAAGAGTCCGCTATGGTTGGAACAGTTTTTCTCATTAATACATTTTACGGGTGTAATTTACAATTATTTAGTAAGTGGATATGGTGAAACGTCTACACGTACACTTCGCGAGGATCTGGGAGCCCTCCAGCTCCTCCTCAAGAGAGGGAGGCTCCTTTCCTTCTTCATCTATTCATGAAAGGTGCTTCGGAATACACGCGCTTTCCTACAGGGCGAGTGGCGCCTCGCCAAATCAACACTCCTCTTCCCATGTGACTCCACAGCAAGCAAGGGTGAGAGGATAACCCTTTCGCTGCATTTCAATACACATGGATAGGACTCGCCAAGCTCACTCGGACAGGCCTATACAAGCTGGCCTTTAACCTCGAGCCGGCCATGTGGGTTCCGCTTTGTGCCTAAGCCACGGTTTATAAGCCCCCTCTCGGCGCGGCGAATATTTTCGTCGTACTTGGATTTTTCGATGGGTTGTATGTTAGCTCGTTTTTCAATTAAAAAATAGTGTGAGATCACCACCGTGCATGAAAACAATCAATAAAATACATTTTATTTTATTGTTAAATCGTAATTGAGAGAACGAAGAGATAAAGAAGACACTCTTAAACACTCTCACCGATCCTTTGTATTTTTTGTTAATAAGGGTGATAAACGAGCACACAGTCCATCTGAATGTAAGTGGATGCTGGACACATTATTAATCGAGCATAGACACCTACATCTATCCTCGATTAATAAACAAAGTGTAAATAAAAATCGTTACCAGTAAAAATGGAATGGAATGCTCGTTTCCAGTAAAATGGGTCTCCGGTTCTCTACAATCACCATACTACACACAGCAGCATTAAGCTGCTATTTTACGCTGATATTTTATGAGAGCGTGGTCCTACCCCGGTCAAGAAGACCAATTCATGCTGTTGCCGTAACATGGTGTAAATAAGCAGCGTGGCTTTAAAAATTAAACGATCATTGGCTGCTTGCAATGTTTAACATAGCAAATCAATTTACCGATTTTTTTTTCAAATATACTTACAGCTTCCTTCCTCTCCTTGTTGATGCACAGAGAGCGTACTGTAAAGGGATTTACATAAGTGCAAGTGCATTCTTGCACGAGCACCTCTCGCAGCATCTCCTTGCTGATAGCGCCCGCTGCGGTCTGCAAGAACTGCTTCTGCATGGCTGGGTTCATTTCCTCGTAGTTTGTTGCAGAGAATACGAAGCCATCAATCTACGGGAAAGGAATTTTATTCTTAAAATAATATAATTAAAAAAACTCCATCACCCAATTTCATCCGGCCGGTTTTAAATTCTGTGACGAAACACAAAATTCTAATCCGATGCTGAGGACCGATGGCGATACACCAATTTTATAGAGGGGACTACATATAGGAAAGGCCAGAGAAATTCTGTGCCCACCCAGAGGCGGATTAAATGTCAACAGCGCCGTAGGTTAGCATCTCATTAGCGCCCCACTGTCGGCCATATATTATAAATTATAAATACTTATTTTGAAAATAAACTATTGTTAGGAATGAGGGTAGAAAGTAAAAGAAAATACGAAGAAATGAGGGTAGAACTGTAATTTCCCACTCGTTCTAGCAGTATAAAGTATCGCGCAGGCGACTAAGAGGAATTACCCTATCATTCAGAGATCAGTCGTTCAGAAGGAATCGGTAATTCTACGTTTCACTGCCGTGGTTATGTCTGTTGGTGTAATTTCTTTGGTAAATGTAAAAAAAGTTATATTGAGGAGACGTTGCCTTATATAATATCAAGATAGGCAGGCAGTGTTGCTGTTAGTTTTCATAATTCGTCTATTTTAATGTTATCTTGTACTTCTAACTGCATATTATATATAATTATAATATGAATATATTTATAATATGTTATAATATGAAAGTTGTTACCGAGTTATATTCCTTTATTGAAATCATTTTAAAAGTAATTTCGAACATATATTAGGTTATTAATTAAACTATATTATAATTTATAATATTATAATAATATATTAGGGCTAACCATCTGAGCCGTGGTAGCTCGAGATGGTTAGCGCTAATATATTTTATCGCGTTTAATTTTACTTTCTTTTTTCAATTTTTTACGTTACGGGTGCTTTGCAGCAGCCATGGTCACGGGGGACTGAGATGATTGACGTCCCGACGTCAAAGTTAACCCTTCAGCTTTTTAATTATTAAATTATTTATAATTTTGGTCAGATCTAAGCAGAATGAGCTTAATTCGCTGGAAGGTACGTCTCTGGTTTGCCTTAAAGATAATCCGCCACTGGGCCACATATAGATTGCTATGATGACCATCTCGTGTATGCCAGACCTAAATTACCCCGATCAGCGACGGGTAGCAGCGCCAAAGATGCGAGACGTCTAGTCATGTATAGAAAATACGTCGCTTGCTAAGAGTGAAAATTCTACTAAGTAATCTTTCCTACAATAGAACATTTTAAGTAGGGCGAAGGTTTTGCGGGATGATATAGATCCTAAGGATATCGTGTAGTGCCGGTATAAGAATATCCACCTCATGTCTCGTGGGTGTCGTAAGAGACGACAGAGGGAAGCCAACCTTGAGATGAGCAGCAGCACCTTTCTAATAACTAAAAAATAAAAAACTGCGGTTGCTAACTCTCCTGGAAAGAGTGGCAACTATGGCAAATATCTCCCTCATGAGGCAAGCTATGGGGAGGCCTATGTTCAGCAGTGGACTTTGAAAGAAGTTTATTTTTCACTGCTTTTCAGAAAAGGTCCAGTCTAACACTCTTTAATTAAAATAACAATTATGCATTAAAACTCACCGATTGTACAAAGTTGATGCATTCATCTAATGTTTTAAAAGTGGCTCTGAGAGCTTCCATGTCCTTCATCTTCTTGTCGCCGCACATTAGAATAGACTGCTTCGTGTATCCTATAAAGAACATAATTGATGATAAGTTATGATTTAAAACGGAAGCAGATGTTTAACGTTGTTTTAATATACTGTAAGGAAGCCTTTACACTGATTGAGTTTGCTGGAACTTGTTCCAGGACGTAAGCGGTATTTCATACAGTTCACTGGTGTTCATCAGGCCATTTTACTTCTGGTGATTTGGTTGGATTTGATCTCTCGCGAGAGACAGTGGCAAAGCACGTATATCATCAGTATAAAATATAATATCATATGTCGGCAGTGCCATGCAGTTGCGGCGTAAGAAATGCATCCAATGGCTGCAACTATAGCAAATATACCCGAATATGAGGAAAATAATGGGAGAGGCCTATGGTCAGCAGAGGACTTTAAACAATCAGCAGATAAATAAGGCGGCTAGTCCGTTAGTATACGTATTCGTATAAACCAAACAAAATTACAAAATTTTGTTACCATATTAAACGAATTTATCCTAATTGGCAAGGGTTATTATGAGTTTGGTTAAACTTGACTATAATAGGACATTGGAACATTTAACTCGTGGTAAAATTAAAAATTTTGCACGACCGACTTCAATATAAATAAAATGAGAACATAATCAATGTAGTCGAAGTCAATTAAATACGCATTATTAAGCATGACTCGAAAACTAATGGTCAGATCTTGATCAAATTTATATGGGACTACATGAGAAGCACCAGATTTCAAATAAAAATCTCAAAAGAATAATCAAAATCGGTTCACATAGAGAAAAGTTCTGAGGTAACACACAAAAAAATACAGTCGAATTGCGAACCTCCTCTTTTTTAAGTCGGTTGAAAAGAAAGAAATTAACAGAGTTACTAATTGTATCGGTAAAATTGCACCAGCTATTAATAATGTGTTGATGCGCTCTTGAGAAGTGACGGTTAGCCGAAGAACAAAAGAAAAATTAAATACGCGTCATTGTATTTCGACTAACAGGCTTAATTAAATGTTTCCGTATAACGGTCTAGTAAACCAATTAACTATTATCCCTTTAATCTAATGAATGCCATGCACAACCCAGTTTGCAGCACGCTTGAAGCGGCGTCCAGTTTTAGACCACTCACGTTCAAGTTCACGGTTAAGTTTGCATGATACCGCACCAGTTGAAACCATGGCGTCTCTCGCTTATTGCTCCGACTTGCGTCATGCATACTTGACCGCTCATACACACGTTCAAGTTTACATGACGCTGCAAGCTTGATCAAGTCGACAGAATCGAAATTCAATTTTTGCTTCAAGTAGACTTGTCATGCACACTGAGCCATACACCGTCAAGTTTACTGGACGCCGCCGCAAACTTGACGGTAAACTGGACCGTGCATGGCATCCATTAGTGGTAAAATTCCTTTCCTGCATAGGTTTCCATCTGGGTAGGTACCACTCTCTTTCTTATTTCTGCCGTCAAATAGCAGTGCGTGTACTGGTCTGAGGGGTATAGAAAGCCAGAATAGTTACAGAATAGTTATCCATCTTTGTCCTTCGAGTTAGCAATGCAACTGTGGCCTTCCATGTTTAAAGTTGCAAGTATCCACCAGCTGAAGTAGTAGCTAATTATCAGGTGGACTTATGTTAGTTTCACACTTCATTTTTATAAAAAAAAAAACTGTAAACGCTGTGTGATTTGGGCATTAAGTTCTAAAAATTTTAAGCATTAGTCGTTTTTGTCACGCTTGGCAAGTGAATTGGCAATCCTAGTGCCTGATGCTTCACTTGCGGAGCGTTTTTTTCTTATTCCAAGTATGGATAATACATTGCTGGTGATTTTTGAAGTTATCATTCCATCGTATGAGAAATTTTCGACATGTTATTATGTATTTTTGTAGTATTAATATAATAATATATACCTTTCATCATTAAGTGGCTGTCACCAAACATTAGCATAATATCTTGAAATCGGCCCGCTATATATACGAAGACCGACAACCAGGAGTAGTATTAAATGTTAAAACATCTCTATTAATGAAGATGTGACAAAACAACTTACCAGCCGCCTCTTTAAGTCTCGCATCTGCATAGCTCAGTTCAGGTGTTTTCGCGATGATAGAGTGTGTATGCGCATTCTGCTTGTACACGGTTCCGTAGACGAGCGATCGCAACGCTGAAAGCTGTCAAAACAAAAAAAAATTGAAATTCGTCTCATAGATGAATAGATGCTATTAATGCTGCGTTATTTAGATTAAAGATAATCAAAACTCATTTATCAATTTTTTATCAATTTTTAGATTTCTTTTAAATCACCAAGTATTTTTCGTAAAAAATATAGTCTAGACCCTTACTGTCATTTCTCCATCCGTTTGTAAAGTTTTATCACAATCGGTTCCCCGGACAGACAGACAGACAAAAATTAAAAAAAAAAGTTATTTAAGTCTCAATAGCATACAACCCTCTCTTAATAGAAGCTAATTATTTCAATACTACAAACAGACACGTCAATTTTATTTATATGTATAGATATACTTTCTGCCAATATTTGTCAGTATGTTCCAAATAAACGTCTCTTTCTTTCGTTCTTAAAATCTGCTACCTGAGTCATCCTCCCCCTTTTCCTTTGCTACGCCACAGAATCGGGCTACATATGTATTAATCTGTGCACTGCACTACCAAATAATCTATTAAAGATTACATAAGATACTTACCACTGAGTCCTGCCTCTGGCAGTACTCTGAAACTACAGCGATGGTATGCTTGACAGCGCCAGGTCGTAGAGGCAAATCGATCAGGGCCTTGTAGCCTCCCATAACGTTGGTAATTCCTACGAAATAATAAACAATGTTAAATAAAACCGGCCAAGTGCGAGTCGGACTCGCGCATGAAGGGTTTCGTACCATCACACGTTTCTAGTAGGGGAGCCCCCTTTAATTTTAAATTTATTTAAATTTTTATTATTTGTGTTAGAGCGGCAACAAAAATACACATTCTAATAAAAATTCAACTGTCTACCTATTACGGATCATGAGATACAGCCCGCTGACAGACAGACGGACGGACAGCGGAGGCTTAGTCATAGGGTCCCGTTGGTTACCCTTTTAAAAAGAACTCAACGAAGACTAGCCATCTGAGCAGGACAGGATTATAGTGCCCGAGTGTATGCGCAATCACACGTGCACTCTATTACACATCATATACACTATCATAGTCTGGTGAGTCGCTAATATTTTTTTTATAAAACTTTATAAAAAGTGGTCACTGTCAATGGACAACTGCATCCAACTTCAAACAAAGAAGTTTTGTATCTCCTGAGGACTGCCTCACAGTCTCTAAATAAAAGGTTTATCGGTGTCTAGAGTGTGTAAATACGCAAAACAATGCCTCAGTGGTTTGCTCTTTTATTTTTGCACATTTTTTTAACACTACCTCTTTTAGGAATGTCCGTACTATTTTTAGTAGTACCAGTTTTTATTTTATTTCCCCATCTCCTGTTTCACTTTACCTCTGTCGTCTCTTACGACACCCACGAGATGATATGGGGTAGTGGATACACTTACACTGCCACTACTCGGTGAGAATCTAATTAATAATAATAATAATTGTTTATTCATAAGACAGCCTTCAATTACAATAATATGCGTGAATTCGTATTCGAGATTTGTGTAGGTACTTGGAACTTACTGGCTAGTTTTGCAACAACAGATTAGACTTCTACCCTCCGTACTAGTTATAAACTGTATGACGGCAGAGTAGCGCGGCTAGTTCATTTTATTCGATGCAATAATTAACTACCTGTTTGTACATAATATAACCAAAGTATATTCACATGAATAAGATATTGTGTTTTTAGTTTTCAAAATGTTATGATTACGTTAACAAATCTCAGATTTTTAAGATATTAGTAAGCATTGTCATTTTAATATAAATTTTGGATAATGATAATTCCGATTATACGTATTTTATATATTTTATTTTATTATTTATTTATCTGTATAGCTTCACACATTCATTCCTATTAAGCCAAATCTGTATGGTCGCGCCCTTTTCTATTGTGTCGAAGCGAACGACATGACCTTAAATTAGGAATTAGTTACTTTCGGGCCGGTCATTCATTAAAGCATCCAATAAACCCCTATTAACTAATTTAGTCAAAAGCGAGTAATCATTTTGTCAGTACTGTCATCAGAACTTCTTATCGGTGAATTAGAACAATAATTATAAACGTGATGCCCCCGTGGCGCAGTGGCTTAGCAAAGAGTTGCAGCGCTAAGGGCCACGGGTTTGAATCCCGTACGGAACAAGTATTTGTATGGCCTACAAATAATTGATGCGTATCTGGGTGTTCGTCCATGTGATATTTATTTATGTAAACTGCCCCCACGGTATAGGATAAAAACCTAGTGTGGAAGTGACGTTTTATTAAAAAAAAATAGCTCACCCAGAGTTCTCTTAATGTATTCCACCATTTGGATCACTGTTCCTTCAAACGAGTCGATCTTCTCGAAGCCAGTCTTCACCGTCTCGATTCTGTCATAACGGCTCTCGTCATCGAACTGGACTTTGGCTGTCTTTAGTTTAACTGCAAGAAATATACACAGTATAATTAAAAAAAAAAACAGTTATGCACATATTCTATATATGTTATGGGCCGGCCATAGCTTAATGAACTGACAACCGATGTTAAGAAAGGTTCTCGAAAGGCAGCCTCGTACCGGTAGGCGAAGCGTAGGGCGACCCCTCACTAGATGCAGTGACGACCTGGTAAGAGATGCACGAAGTCGATGGATGCAGGTGGCTCAAGACCGTATTTTTAACGTTTCTTAGGAGACACATGTGTTCAGCAGTGGACTTGTGAAGGGCTGTAATGATGATGATGATGTTGTGCATACTCTGCACAGTTGAGCTCCGTGTTACCAAAATCTTCCCCCACCCGAGGAACGTTAGGATTAGAATAGAATAAAATAGAATGTATTCCCCGTCTTAACTCTGTATATCCCCTATTCTACGCCTGAATTATATCTATTTTCATAGAAATTTGGGACGGCAATATTTTGTATAGAAAAACCTAAATAAGACAGACAGACAAATAGACACTGAGGTGTTGGCCATGAGTGGTCTGTTTTGCCTAGAATACGATGAATGAGCTTCTCATAAATATTTAGCAAGTATAAACTTTTAAAATAATAAAAGATTTTTTATAGAATAAGGGTGACTAACGACCACACAGTCCACCTGATGGTAAGTGGATGCTGTACCCCATAGGCACCTCCAGCTTTTATTAAGAATCGAAATGTAGATTCGTTGTCACCCTTGAGGACTAAGATGGAATGCCTCGTTTCCAGTAAAAAGGGTGTCTGGTTCTCTACACTCAACACACGAAAGAAAGCAAGCATTAAAAATGAAAATCTGTAAAGGCTTCTATTTTACATATTATATACGAAACATGTTTATTAAAATTGCTAAATGTAATCTGATTTTTTTTCAATAAAATATAAAATAAAATAAAAATAAAATTAAGGAAGACTGTACTTACGATCGGAGTCGTAGACAATGGGATGAGGATATTTGGAGGTAATACCGACCAGGTATACTTTGATATCGCCGATGCGCTTGCTCTTTAGGTTGTCGATCAGTTGTGAAACGAGAGGCACAACCAGCTCCCTGAATGTCCTTTCATTGCCCTTTAAAAAAGGTTGAAACTTGTGAAAAATGGTAATAAAGAGACCGATGCGAAAGTGTTAGTTTATAATAATAATAATGTCCTCCGGACCGAATTTCGGTCACGGCGGCGAGTCTGAACGGAGGACAGGATTATAGTGCACTAGTGTAAACAAGCACAGGTGCACTCTCAATTCCCTCACTCTGATGGTCCAATGGGATGGTAACCGACACGAGCGGAGAGAGATCAGGACGTGCAACGGCAACAACAAACAGGTGTGGCCTTTAAACTGTTCCAGGTCTGTATGTATGTCTTCGTGCAATGTGTGTTTGTAAACTGCCCCCACGATACACGAAAAATTCCTAGTGTGGGGGTAACATTTTAAAAAACTGTATATATAAATTTAAGGCAACAAACAGCATATCAAACTTACGACTGTTGTTTCAACAGCAACTACAATGTCAGCTTGTTTCGCTGGCAGCTTCAGTTCGTAGGTATCGCCAACCTCCTCTCCTTGTCGGCATCAGTGCAGGAGACACAACGTGATGGCATTACGGCTGGAAGCATTCCGGTCAGGGCCAATGCCGCGTAACCTCGGCCAAGGTCACAGGCTTGGTGTATTGCCTGAGCGGAGTCACCGGATGCTGCGTGGATACAGGCTTGTCTGTAAAGAATTTAATTAATAAAGTATTATTATGTGGTAAAAGTATTACAGTTGTATTTATACAGTATTCTCATCTGGTTGGGCTCAATAAATATATAAAATAAAATGATAAACATACATAAATATACATTGAATAAAGTAAAATAAATAATAAATAAATAAATAAAAACCCAACCAGATGGAAGCCCTCGGCAGGAGAGACCAAACGGCCTAGGGTTAGGAGGAAAGGGAAAGAAATAGGCGGGCGATACGAGCGGTATCGAGGAGCACCGCCTTTTCTATTTGAGCCCGGAACGATCCGTCGCGGAGTCCCAGTCGCCTCAGATGACCTGAGAGGTTGACCGGGATTAGCCCGTTTGCAGAGACGAACACAGGAATAATTTCAGTCGCCAGACCACCCCACATTTCACCTTGTGAGTCAGGTCAGGTTCTCGAAATACGTAATAGTAATGTCGACCAAAAATATCCTTGACTGGGCTCGGTCCATCAGCACAATATCAGGCTTATTCGCAAGAATAGTCCTGTCTGTGATGATGGAACGGTCCCAGTAGAGTTATTACTATTATTATATACTTTATTGTCCACCACAAACAAGAAAAAAGAAACATTACAGACAGTAAAACTTATGAGATAGGTACAATAAGGCGGTCTTATCATTAAAAAGGGATCTCTTTCCGAAAACCGTAAGATTCAGGAGAAAATTTAACTATTGGACAGTTGGAGATGTGTTATTGTCCTCCAGACCGAATCTTGATCATGGCGGCCAGTTTCAAAGGAGACTAGTCATCTGCGCAGGACAGGATTACAGTGCCTGAGTGTACGCGCAAGCACAGGTGCACTCATTCCCTCACTCTCATAATCCGATGGGACGGTAATCCGACACGACCGGAGAGAGATCAGGCTCAGGACTGACGGCTACGGCTTCACGTGCTTTCCGAGGCACGGGGATGAAACACCGCCAACTTCCCGACTCCCGTGCTGCTACTGAGAATTTCTTGATAGAAAACCATCGATTACTAATAAAAAACCAGATACTCAATCAGTAACAAAAAATGTCCTTACCGAATGAGCGCCCACTCGAACATTTGGGTGCGCTTTTAATATGTACGTAGCTTTGTGAATACAACTTTAGGCAATGCATTTAAGGTTGAATTTACATTGATGTATATTTATTTCAACTAGAATTACGTCTGGCGACAGTTTTTAGAGAACTTTTGCATGGGATTGCGTATCTAGTTTTTTATTAGTGATCGATGTAGAAAACCCTATAACTGAATTTGGCCTGACTGAGGATTTGAACACGGAACCTCATGATTAGAAAACGCTTTTACGACCACTAGACCAACGAGGCAGTCAGATAGATTTTAGAAACTTAAATATCAAGTTACATTAGGGCATGGTATCAAGTATTACCTGAATGGTGCATTATCCATGACCAAAGACAGTGGACGCAAAGGAGAGCTTCCTCCGAAGACCATCTCACACGCTGGTGGTAGAGACATGTGGTGTAGCTGATGATGAGAGTGTTCAGGAGTCTTCGCGGCCGCACAGCTGCCAGAGAGACGGTACGCGTTGCCGAAATCAGATTCCGAGGTGGAAATCTACATGTGAAAATTTAATAATACATTAGAATTAGAAGAATATATTTTAACATGTAAGGTGTCGTTAGATTTCTTAATTGTGGGAGCGACATAGGCTACAAAATTTCATAAATTTCAGTAAACATTTTTACGCAGTCTAGCTTTTTTTAAGTTACTATTTAACGATATGGCTTCTTACATTGTAATTTTGTTGAACCTGAGCTTGTAATAATCGGTTTTTATAAAATTAATCAAGAACATAATTACCTTTCCGTTGGGCATTCTGAAGTCGTCATAGGGCTCGTTGTTGCCGTCTCCAAGAAGACCTCGAAGCTTGCCGAGGTAGAATCCGTTTACTTCGATGTAGCACACCTGTGTATTGGAAGATTATCTATTTATCTTTTTCATTATACAAAGCTGCGTTAGTTACTTAAAAACCAAATTAAAATCTGTGCTAAATAGTCTTTATAAGTTAAATTATTAAGAATTGAATGCAATTAATTAGTCGTGCCTGCAACATCATCCGCAAGAATGTAAGACCAAAAAACATAAAATTATCTTTGGAATAGTTTGTGTACTAAAAATCTTAACCTAGCACATTTATTACTTTAATAAACAGAACATTGAACTAAAAGTGAATTTGTCATAATGTTACTATATTATACTTTGTAAACTGTTTAAATGTTTTGTCGATATAGTTTATTCCGTTCGCGTTAATTGTTATATCCATTTCTAAAGAATTGTAAAAAAACATTTTATGTAATAATGATTTCTTACATTTACACAAATACCAGACATTGAATAAAACAAATTTTACGGATTTTATCACGTTTAATTTAACTTATTTGACGTATTTTTAATTCCCACCACGGTCAGCTTTTGACTTCAAAAAAATTAATTGTATTTTTTTGGTTTTCAATTGCATTTGAGTTAGTTTTATTTATTTTTAAATCAAATTCAATTTAAAAAAGTAAAATAAAAATACGCGATAAAATCCGTAAAATTATTAATTGTAATAGTAGTCAAATTTATTTTTATAGGTGATGTTGATTTATTAAAATGGTTCATTTTTTAAATTAAAATAAATCAAAATAAAATAATGGATTTTATTCGAATATAAATAAAATCGCTATAAATTAATTTATATTGCTGATTTAAACAAACCGTCAAAGATTTTTAAATGCTTGATTAAATTCTAACCTGAAGTTTTCCGTAGCAGAAGACCATCACTCCGTAAAGCGAACCCAATCCAAGGTTGCCGTTTGTCTGGCGGAAGGCGAAGGAATCTTTCTCGATAACTGGATATCCATGATTAGCTCCATTCAATGCCACCTGATAATAGAAAATAAAGGTTTGAGTGTTTTAACGGAGAGCCATTTATAGTATTGGATACAACATTGAACATATTATAGCATTGGATTGTAATCGTTGAAAAAAGCATTGAGCTAGACACCTTGTTCCTCGTCGAAATATAAAAAGAAATACGAAGATTTTTTTTTATAGGATAGGGTGACAAACGAGCACACAGTCCACCTGATGGTAAGTGGTTACTGTGGCCCATAGACATCTACATCTATCCTCGATTACGAATCAAAATGCAGATGCGTTGTCACCCGTGAGGACTAAGGTGGAATGCCTCCTTTCCATAAAAAGTTATAAAATAAATGTAAGCATGTAAACTTTAAAAGTCCACTGTTGAACATAGGCCTCCCCCATAAATTGCTTCATAGAGATGATTTAGCCATTTTTGTCAAGCTTGGCAGCTGGGTTGGCTACCGCAGTTTTTTTATAATTTTGAGTTGTTATCAGGAAGATGCTGCTGTCCATCTCCTGCTGCAGTTTCCTTCTGTCGCCTCTTACGACACCCACGGGACGATATGGGAATCTATTAATCCATATCATTATAAGGTTATCGTAAGAGGCAACAGGGGAAAATGAAACAGGAGATGGGCAGTAGCATATTCCTCAAAATAATAAAAGGTTTACAACTCACCTGCCAAGTTTGGCAACTTAGGCTGTTCTTTTATAGGCTTTTATAGGCTATAGTAAAGTAAAGTAAAGTTACAGCCTCCTCTCATTTCTGAGAGGGTTTTAGGGCAAGGAAATGTCCGCCGCGCTGCCCCAATGCGTGTTAGCAAACTTTACATGTCTTCGAAATATTTTTTTTTGATTTCTCATACATGCAGGTTTCCTCACGATGTTTTCCTTCACCGCCGAGCACGTGGTAAATAAGCACTTAAAATTGCAATTAACAATTTCATTGGTGCCGGCGGGGATCGAACCCGGGTTGCTCGCGTACTGTGTAACTTACAGCGAGCGCTAACCATCTGAGCTACCACGGCTCTTAAGGCAAGGCTATAGGCTAAACGAGAAAAAAAAGCTAAAAAAAGAACAGTATCCACTTATCATCAGGTGTGCGGTGAGCTCGTTTGTCACCCATATTTTATAAAAAAATGAATCAGTTAAATGCTCACTTGTCCGTTTTCCTTAATCTCGATGGTTACGCCATTCTTGTCTTCCAGTGTGATTGCTTTTGGTGCACCATTCTGCAGTTGTATAATCAGCGTAAAGTTGCGGTCGACGTAGTCGTGGGCCAACACGTAGCGGCAAGAACCAGGGAATGTCAGATGACGGCCGTCGAAGGTGAAGATGTGTTGTCCGTTCACAACTACCGCTCGGACTGGAAATAGTACTTAGACTTGAAGTTGGTTGAATAATAAAAACTTACTTCATTGTTGGTTTAGTGGCCGTTAACGCGGTTGCTGATAATATTGCTGATAATTACGTGGTAGAGCCACGCTGCAACTATATTATGGTTGTAGCGCGAATGGGTCGGCTCGACCGGGGTAGGACCACGCTCTCACAGAATACCGGCGTAAAATAGCAGCTTAATGCTGCTGTGTTTCGTATGGTGAGTGTAGAGAACCGGAGACCCTTTTTACTGGAAACGAGGCATTCCATCTTAGTCCTCAGGGGTGACAACGCATCTGCATTTTGATTCTTAATCGAGAATAAATGTAGATGTCTATGGGACACAGCATCCACTTACTGACAGGTGGACTGTGTGCTCGTTTGTCACCCTTATTCTATAAAAAAAAGGCAAACGAGCTACGGTTGATCTACTGAAGGATGAGAAACATTTTACCATATTTTAACAATTTAACTAGGCATTTTTTAATATTATAAAGATTAATAAAGATTAAACAAAATCAAATACCCCCAAGGGTACATATCCAGACTACATATTATATTAAAAAAAATTGTGCGTGTAATTGTGTACACACACGTACGAAGTGAAACTTCTTTACGACATAATTCTGCCTTTATTTTATATTTTACATAAGTAGGTTCAATAATAGTATACACATGCAGCCCCGGCGGTGAAACGTTAAAAGAAAACGGGACTTTCCTTGATTTTTAAAATCTTACTAAATTTCTCCACTACGTCGATAAAGAAGTTTAACTCCAAAAAAGGAGTAAAGTGGAAACATATCACCATATTATATTGCAAAAATGAATATACAGGGTTACTTTTCAAAGAGTAGCCAAATTTTATACTTAAGTTCAAATCTATAAATAATGATATACCGTTATTGCAGTTTTTAAAAATACGAGTAAAATAAGGCTTCTAATTTTATTTGAAATTATCTCAAATTTAATGTGATTTATGGGCCTGCCTACCAATCGACCCTTAGGACTGTGTGCGTGCGCAGTAAAATCAGTTAAATAAATGACAGAATATTTGAGATGTTTTTTATTAATTTTTCTTCACTATTTGCCTAAATTACTTATTCTGAATCTTCTCTACAAATTTGGCCGGTTATTGCAAAATACCCCTGTATATATACTATGTGGATCATAGAATCATTCATACTAAAACTAGATACAGTTCTACTCTAGTATTTTGTGAGTGAAATTCTTTCTAGACCGATTTAAAATAACTGAACTGGAGACGGGAAGTAGCGATGAAGATGTAAAAGTTAGTGTTCTTGTTCCGTAGATGACTGATTACTGGCTGATCAAAAAGAAAGAATAAAACCAGTAACTTAGTTACAATAACAAAAACGATAAAATAAACTTCAGCTTTTTAATATTGGCGGACCTTGGCACACAAACTGTAAAGTGAAATTTCTAAGACAAATTTAATTAAATACATAAAAACTTACGTTTAGCCGGAATTTCGTCCAATGGATTGATAGAGCGTGGTCTGTAGGCGCGGATTAATGCGATCGGATCGGGTACATCCCCTTGTAGCAGTTGGTTGATAAAACTGAATGATGCACTTCCACCCCATGTAGGAGATGATATTGGACCAAAGCTTGGTGACAGAGAAAACTGGAGAAATAATGAAAATACACTTATTACTTTGCAAGATATGATTGAGATTATACATGCGGTAAACAATGGCATATTTGTTAGTCCTGAATCCAAACAAGCCATGACTTTATAGTTATTATTACTAGTATAACTTCATATCTGTCATTATATGCCAATTTTAACATTAGATGATGTAAAAAATTTAATATACCGCATAACGATTATGTATAAAAATAAGCAAATACTAAAAATATTAAACGTCAAACTTTTAAAACGAGGAAAATTATTTAAATTAAAAATCTAGTCTATAGTCTATATTAGATACTTACGAAATTGAAGTTGGGGACTGTAGATATTCCCATATCGTTGAGGTTGGTGCGGATGAATTGAACCACGGAACTTATAGCCATGGAGAATTTCTCGTACAATACACGCAGTGCAGCCGCTTCATCTACCTTCTGTTGTTGAAGTTTCTGTTAGGACAAAAATAATAAATCAATTAACATTTAAATCTATAACTTCCCCAGATTTTAATATTTAAAATTTAGAATCACAATATAATTTGCATTATTAACGATTTTGAAACAGTTGAAAAATATTTAATTACCTTTGAAATGTAACGGAAGAGTTCATCAGCGAATTGTTTTGTTTCTTCTGTAGGCAATATTTGACGGATTGCATTGTGGGCTTCATTCAGTAGACCTAAAGCCTGTTCTGGAATTGCAATTTCTTGCCACTAAAGAAAAAAGAAAATTATATGAAATATTAAAAAGTCAACCATAAAATAATAGGCTAGATATTTAGAAAATAAGAGCTCCGTGTACATTAAAAAGGAGTCTTGTTTCCTAAATGTGGGAAATGTATCCTTAAAATAAATATTATTACTTTATTGTCTTTTAATTCACAGCTTTAAAATTTATGATCAGTAGAAATATAAAGCGTGGTTAGCCAAGTTGACTTTCTAAAATTTGTCAAACCTAATAGAAAACGATACAAATAAATGGGAATTAAATATTTCAATGTTAAGTCACGTGACATTAATGAGACTTTTTATTTCATTAGTTTATTAGTTTATTTCATTCATTGTAGCGTTTTCTATTAGTTTTAACGATCGCAGTGTCAATTCGGCTATCTTGATAGTAATAAAAACTTTACCAAATTTATTACACGTTGAAGACAACATTATGAGAATTTATGCATTTTCAGAACATACTTGAAAACCCACCATTATTCTGAAGGAGGGTGCATTACGTAAATGTTATAATTGTTATATCATCATCATCAATATAACCCTTTACAAGTCAAATGCTGAACATATACTTCCCCCAAGGAATGCCACAGGCACTGTCCTGAGACACCAGCATCCATCGACTTCTTGGAAGTCTTACCAGGTCGTCACTCCATCTAGTGAGGGCTGCCCTACACATCGACTACCGGTACGAGGCTGCCACTCGAGAACCTTTCTTTCTCATCGGTTATCGATTCTTCGAGCTATATGGCCGATCCATTGCCACTTCAGCTTACTAATCCGTAATTGTTATAAGTTAGGTTAAAGTTAATTCCAAAAACTATGTAAGGATTAATTAAAAAACTATTCGAGTTGAGTTACTAAGGAGTTACATTGATTCGTAATTATGAGAGCTAAAATCGTCTTACTTTCTCCTTAAGGACATTGATGATAGGCAGATCACTGATTTGTTGACTAATATCTTTGATTATCTGCATAACTTTAACGCGCCATTCCTTAATCTGTGCAACCAAGAGTCTTGTCAAATCTGTAAAATAAGTTTCGTAAAATGATAAAGACGTAGAAGTAAAACCTTCAAAAAAAAAACTTCGATAGTACGAGACGAATGCAGAGTATCGGGAGTAGGATAATTGTAGGGTTTATAATATAAATAAATTTACAATAAACACTGTATCCTGTATTCTATCTCATTCCCTCGCAAGCTAAATCCTATAGATATATATGTTTGTCTCTTTTTAGTGTCGCTTTTTCGTTTCATCGAGTTTCAAATCACAACGATTCTAAAAGATTTCACTTCAAAAATATATTAATTTCAATAAAGGTGTGGAAACAAAGACAGACCTTTAAAGATCTCAGTGAGTGTGTTGGTAAGTTCTTCGATTTCAGGCTTATGGCGTTCGAAGAAGTCCATAATAAGAGCCGAGAAGTGTGCAGCTGTGTCGATCAGACCTTCGAAGTATTCACTGATAATTGCAGCAACATTTTCGTACAATTCCTTAATTTGGGGTTCCAACTGGAAATTACATACATTTTTAATATTATTGAAAATTTGCCCACAGTTACCTTGTTAGTTTTACGAAAAGACATGGTGGTAGAAAAAGTGGTATAAACAACAAAAACGAAGAAATAACAGTTCTCCTGATTCTTTCAGATGTTCTGAAGAACAAATTAAAAAGAGGTGACATATGATAGAAAAATATTTCTTTTTAGTATATCACTTGCACCGTTGAATGTTCAAAAGAGGGGAGAGCAGATCATTACAAATGTGCAGCTGGTTATATACTGTGTCAAAAATAATACTTCCGGTGAATGTATCCCGGTATGCATGGATGCGTTTATATATTATACTGGTGTGGAGATTACCGACTCTTTCATTAACCGTAACGCCAGTGTGACAGAGTAGTGTAACGTTTAGTAATGGGCTATTTGTTTAGTTAAAATTTCTATTCAATTCAAGGTCATTCATATAACAGATAAGCAGTTATCAATAAACCTCTTTACATCTTATTTCGAAACAGTTTTCTTTTAAGTACTTAATATCTATAAAATATATCTAAGACAGTAAAATGGAATTGAAATTGAAGTGTTTTATCTGCTAAGTTATATTTTAGATTTTGGGTAAATCTAGACCGCGTTGATAAATGTTGAAGAATTCGACATAGAAAATATTTTTTGCACACTATGAAAGGAAATTCTTTTCATAAATCATAAGATTTTATAGAAAAATTGTACTAACCTGTTTGACATACATTTCCTTGATCTTCTCAGCAATATTGCCAATAGCATCTGTGATTTTGTCTATCATTGGTTGTGTAATTTTCAGTATATCGTCGATTACCTTTGCCAAGAAATGAGTGACGTAATGCCTGAAGACATAAGATATAATTAATTAATATATCTAAACAAACGCAACGCTCTAACGCAAAGTCTAACCTACGATGGTAAAATCGCAGTCCGTATTTTCAGACATAACGCTACTACTGTTAGAAAATGTATCAAGTACAGCTTATAAAAATATCTATAATCTGTTATTATCTGATTACCTGCAGAATTGCAGGATTGGTATGCTTGTTACAAAATAAATTTAATAAAATCTAACATTTAGCATTCCTTTCTTAGAATACCAGCGTAAAATAGCAGCATAATCCTGCTACTTCGTATAGCGAGGAAAATTTCATCTTGGACCTCTGATCTGTAGATATGTCGATTTTTAATCGTGGAAAAATGTAGGTGACTATGGTCCACATCATTCGTTTACCATCGAGTGACCTGTGTCCTGGATTGTCATCCTAACTTAATAAAAACTAATTTGGTCTTGGGCAGATAAGAATGAGGATATCCCAATATGGGATCAACTCATAAGTAGACATAATATTCTAAAAGTAACAATTCGAATAGTAGATGAGAATTATATAAAAAATATCCAAAAAATATTTATCAATAAGATTGTTTCATAAATTAGTGGTGAAACAACACCAGAAAGTAATTCAATATATCCGTATTGGGGTGGTTCGCTTCTACCCTGGTGCTTAACATTTATTGATATCTTAAAATTAAGCAACATAGTTATTTATGAATTATATAAAACTAAACCCTTATTTACTAATCTATATTTGTTTTTGTGAGTGCTATATATTTATTATATATATATATATAATAAATATATATATATATATATCATAATAATATATATATATATATATATTATATATTATAATAATTCTCACAGTTTTAGTGGAATATTTTTTTTTTAAATTATTTAGTGAAATACTTTCTCACATGCGTCGTCGTTACAGGTCTTCATTTTCCCTATAAGAACGGACCAGGTAAAGGTATGCTACAATTATCGTATAGAATATCTAATATTAGAATGTAGTGGTTGCTGATAGCCGAGTAAAGTATGATTACTTACAGAGCTTCCGAAATTTCCTTCAGAGTTTCATCGTTAGTGACCTCATGTACAATTTTCTCCAAGTCGTCCTTGTAAGACTGCTCTAATTTCTTATACGTTGGTTGGATACGATCCATCATTCGTTTGAATTCTTCGCTGTTTTTGTCTCCGAGGTCTTTGATGCGTTTTGAGATTATTCAGATCGTTCTTTAGGGCATTCTGTAAATTGAATATTGGTTGCAATAAAAAAATTCACTTTAAGGTAGTTGTTGTGGTAATCATTCTCATATAGTACTTTTTGGTTCTCTAATTCGGAGGATGCTTTAAACTCTTCCTCGCATCACGTGTTTCAATTAATTTTATTTAAAAATGAAAAAGCTAGCTTCTCATTATTTAGATGATTTCTAGTGAAGGGCGGTTTTTTAAAACTATATTTGTTTATTATTATTTATTTGTTTATTTTACTGTATTTAATGTATATTTATGTTTTTTTATAATTTTCTTTTATTTATTTATTCAGCCCAATAAGATGAGAATACTATATAAATACTCATAAAAATATTATTAATACTTACGACGAAGTAGTTAAAGTTCTCTTTAGAAAGACCATATTCACTCTTGACGAGGTTGTCTTGCAAGAACAGAGCACCATGTACAATATTCTTCTTATGACCTGGTAGCAAGATGTCAACAGCTATGTCCACTCGTTTCTCCGGTTGCAGGTGAGCAACAATCGACAGCATGCGTTCTTTATCATCTGAAATGTATTTATTTATTTATTTTTATTTAAAATAGATAAAAGAAACAAGGTATATTATATAATTTACAAATATGGTACATGTACATGATAAAATTATTGTAATCACCACCAAAGGGCGGAGCCTGGCGTCCTGAAATACAAGTGTAAAGCCTAGCTCAGGCATCAGTCTCCCACAGTATTACATTGAGGCGTATTAGTTTACATTATATACAATAACTAATAACTATATAATATTGTACACTTAAACTCAATGATGAGCTGTGATAATCTTAGTGAGATACTAGTCTACTAATCTTAGTGAGTACTAGTTGAGTGAGATACTAACTAGGTCATGACTATAACATTATTCTATTGCCAGTTTGTTTTCATTACGTTTGCAAAATTTTATATTATTCAGACATATGGAAGTACGTGATTAAAAAAATCTATTACATGATAAATACATATTAATATGCACACATACATACATACATACACACATATAAACTCTCTTTTGTTTAACAGTTTGGTAAGAAGTATATTAGAATACTGTGCTGTAGTCTGGAGACCTCATTATGCTACAAATTTACTGAGAATCGAGCGGATTCAAAAAAGATTCATAAGACATTTGTCTTACGCACGTGGGTTTAGAAGTTATAAGAAGCGTGTATCATATGAAAATAACTTTGTCTATTTGAAAATGATTTCTCTGGAAAACCGCAAGGATATTATTGATTTAATTTTTGCTTCCAAAATTATTAGTGGTGTTATTGACTGAAGTGAAATTTTAAGTAAATTTAATTTGTGCGTTCCCTTTCGTTATCCGCGTTTTGCTTGTAAGATTACACCATTGACTAGACCTCACCGTAGAATAGTGTTTGGCTCCAATTCTCTAATTGCTAGAATGAGTAAAATTGTTAACAAATTTAGCGAAACAATCGATATATTTCACACTTCAATATTCTATCCATCCCTCCATTAAAGCCTATCAAAGTCGATCGCCGAACGTAGGCCTCCATACCGTAGATAGTCTCATAGTTCTCACGCTTCGCAGACGGGTTGGCAACCGCAGTTTTTTATTTTCTAGTTATTATGAAGAGACTACTGCCCAGCTTCTGGTTTATTTCTCTCTGTCACCTCTTTCGCCACCCTCGGGTTGATATGGGGTAGTGAATATTTTTACACCAACACTACACACGAATAAAGCAAATAAGTAGAATCACTCACCACTGTATCCAGATTGGAATTCATAATATTGGTAGTCTTTGACTTCCGCATGAAATGAGACTGGTTTTCCTTCCAAGAGGTTGAAGAACATGTCACCTTGTTGCTTGTGTTCATCCACGAGCACTGAACCTTCCAACTCAAGGACTTTGACCAAGGGTGTGTTGACCTTGAAAAATCGAATGTTCTTAGAAAAGCTACGCCCTCAAAAATATATAATTTGAGTGATCAGGGTATCTTACCAATAATCTCACGTGGGTTGGGTTCACATCCAGTTTGATCTTCGATTCACGTTTCTGCAAGAGAAAAAAGGAGATTAAAAATGTTTATTGAACTTCAAATTTAAATTTTGTGTCTATTAATAAAAAGTGAAAATGTTGTGGGGAAATTATTTTTGTTTAATTATTAAAGTCGGTATTTACTCTTTATTAAAGTATAATTTTTAAGATTATTTTTTTCAGTTTTGAGTGGAATAAGCTATATCACAAGTTCAGGGAAATAACTAGAATTTCCTCTAGGTCGACGAAGACTAGCCATTTGCACTGGATAAAATTATAGTGCACAAGTGTATGCGTAAGCATAAGTGCACTCTCTATTCCCTCACTCTCCGAGTCGGTAGGACGGTAATCCAACAGGACCAGAAAGTGATCACGCGCAGGACTAACGGCTTTACGTGTTTTCAGAGGCAAGGAGCTTGTGGTATCCAACTTCCTGACTCCGGGCTGATACTGAGAATTTCGTGACAGAAAACCCAGCAACTGATTTTGTCCCGAACTGGGATTCGAACCCGGGATCTAGTGATTAGCAATTGCGTCTACGACCACTAGACTAACGGGGCAGTTTAATGCATATCAATAAAACAAGGTAAATAAAAGTTGGTTCCTTAAAAATATTACATAACAAGAAAGAGTATTTTAAAAATTACTTACACCTCCGAAGCAATTGTGTGAAAGTACTGCAGAAGTTTCGATCTCTAGGGTGTTATCACGCGGACGTTCTATTTTTGCGTTGACTTTAAGTGTCATCTCCTGTAAAGTACGCGTGCAATTATCAGTAGTGTGGAAAAAAAAATTAAGCATCCCAAGCCATGTATATAACTATGTTCGAATTACATAACATTTACGGTTGGAAAATATAATTTCTCAGATTTTACTATCTGTTGTATGTATCATCATTTTGGTCCTTCGAGCCAGATAAATATAAACATTGATATAAAAGAAAACAAATATAGATGAATAAGGACAATCTCCTTTCAATTAATAACCAAGCAGAGACGATATCGATAAGTAATAAAATAATACCAACCTCGCCAAGTTTGGGATGGCTTAATCCGAAGTCAGCGAGAGCAGAGCTTTGAGAGTCACTGGTCGCGGCAGATAAGGTCATTCTGGCTGCTGTCTTTTGTTGGGGCTTGTTCTTGTCAGGGTACAGCGCCACCTCTCCGTGGATAGGGAAGAAGAAGACAGCGTTGGGAGTGTATCGAACTTGGGATTCGAAAGCTAGCACTCGCGATGGGATGGTCACCGTCAAACCAGCAGGAATCACTGGAAAAAATATTTAAATTAATAGAAATATATTTAAAAAACTATTCAAACATTATTCAAATAAATGTTAAATTATTATCAAATATGAAAATATTTAAATGTTTGATTTAACTATTAATTTATTGACATTAATTTTGCAATTAATATTACAACTGGTTCTTTTCTCGCTCAAAGGCTAAGTGTAGGGCACGAGCACGGGAGAGTAGGACGTATGATAATTTAAGTTTTAGTTTTAGTTTTTTTATATGTTTTTTTTAAATATTGTATATATTTAAATGTATTTGGTATGAAAAGAACTCAATTTTACTTACATCCACTTTCTGGCTTGCAGTACACATGCAGATGGTATTTCTTGTCGTTCTTGTTGACGTGAAGGTCTAGGCTGTATTTAGGTAACATGAGTTCAGACATCTCGTTGGAAATCTGTAAACCGAACTCGGGCGCGAATCCTAATTTACGGAGGTCGAAGTCGACGTTCACAAGATGTTCTAAATGGCCTGGTTCTGTAAATAATAAAAAAAGATTAATTTAATATGTGTTTTTCTAACATGTGACTAAATTACACATGACACCTATGAGCGTTGTCACCTATGAGGACTAAGGTGGAATGCTTTATAGCCTCTAATTATACTGGCTCTTTGACCTTTCAGACTATCCTGTTTCTGCCATCAGGCAACAGTGCACCACTTAGGTTAGAGTGGTACCTATTCATACGAACTCCTAGGCAGAAAAGGAATTCTACCACCCAGTCAAATGTCTAGTTTTACGTTAATATCTTATGATAGAACGTAATAATGTAATCGTCATAAGTGGTTAACTTTATATGTCCTATAAATTTAATTAAATAAAAATCAAATTTGTGTATAAGTAATTGTTTCTCTGTAATGGCTTTAACGAATATATATGATAATTTGTATTTTGATAAAATGTTGACTAAATTGGTCTATTGGTCGTAAACGCGATTGCTGATCATGTGGTCCTGGATTCGAATCCCAAGTAGGGTCAAAATTCAGTTATTGAGTTTTTCTGATAAGAAATTCTCAGTAACATCCCGGAGCCAGGAAGTTGGCTGTGTTTCACCCCCGCACGTAAAGCAGTTAGTACTCACCAGATCTCTCTCCGGTCGTGTCGAATTACCGTCCCATCGGACTATGCGAGTGAGAGAAAAGACGTCGTGACCGAAATACGGCCTGGAGGACTTTATTATTATTACTAGATATGTGTCATCCCTAAGAAAATTATATATTTGTAACGCTGCGTGAAGCTTGGTCACCCAAGTACTTTTAAAAAATCTTCGTCGCCTCTCTCATTCTTAACAGAAATGCCTCGTACCTCTATCATTGAGTGAGACAACCTATTTTATGTATCTGTGTCCATCTATTGGTAATTGGCTAGTACAACCCATGGACAATAGGAAATAGCTTTAATCTAAGAAGGCCATAAATACCTTGCCTTCCAGGACAAATATAAAATGTCCTACAGTCTGTATTTATACTCACTGTGATAATGATTGATGATAACCCTTGAACCGAAGTTAATGAGAACACATATACAGAAACAGATGAAAATATGTCATCCCTAGTAGGCCTTATAAATAAAAATTTACTTTTAACAAAACGTAAAAGCAGACTGTGAAAAAATTAAAAAGTATAAAAATAATTTCACATTCTCAAGTCGGGGCTTAGATACAGTGTATAGAAATATTTAAGTCCCAACTTTAGATTGTGAAATTATTTTATTCTTTTTAGATTTTTTAAGTCGGCTTTTACATTTTATTAATATTTATTTTTTTACCCTTTGTATAGTTCACATGGAATATAACAATCTCAATGCCACCATTTGGCACCTTTATGTGTGGATTATGCTTTCCAGATTCATATAGGACCACCCCTAAAGTAGGTATAACCTATGTCATAAAAAAATTAACAATAAAGTCGGTTCACAATTGAGGAAGATATAAATTAACATACATACATTCGAATTGTAAACCTTAATTTATGGCAGTAGTCAAATAACGGATACTTTATAAGGAAATTAAACTTACTAATAATATTGATCTTCGAGTGCAGGTCGATGTTGGCACACTGCTTCTTCTCTTCACAGTAGAGGTATGATGTCTTGTATTCTAATTCAGTCATCCTCGATTCTGCGACGTAACTTCGCTCTCCGATGGCAAGGTTCAGGAATGTCTGTTGTCAAAAAAAAAATGTTATGTTGTGGCGGCTTGAGAAAATCCACTATTCTATACCAGCGTAAAATAGCAGCTCAATGCTGCAGTGTTTCTGAGTGTATGGTGTGTATGGTGAGTGTATAGAACCGGAGACAGTTTTTACTGGAAACGAGGCATTGCATCTTAGTCCTCGGGCTGTAGATGTCTATAGCCCACGGCATCCACTTATAATCAGGTGGACTGTGTGCTCGCTTGTCACCCTTATTCTATAAAAAAAATCTATATTAACCCGGGGTGTTCTAAGAGCATCTTCCTAATAACAGCTCAAAAAAGTTGCGGTTAACAACACGCCTACCATGCGTTACAAATATCTCCTTTGTCTATAGGGGAGGCATATCATGTTCAGTGGTGGATTCTTGATAGGCTGTAATAATATTGATGAATTTATGACGGCTTGTTTGTAGCGACGCGAGCGATGAGTGGGATTCCACTCAGAACAATTATTTGTGTGGTCTACAAATAATTAGTTTAACGTACAGTAAAAATTTTACGTACACTAAAAGTTTTGCGTAACTAATAAATAAAATAATTTTTATGTAATCACATACAGAAACTGTTGCTTTTTTTTCGGAATGGAATAATATGACCATGTTTCATCTCCTGTCAAAATGTCATGTACACAGCATTTGAATATGATCATACCTTAACAACATCTTTTTACACCAATCAACTCGAGCTCGTAGATGTTGTGTGGTGAGTTCATGAGGAATCCAGTGGCAACTAAGTTTACTAACTTTTGATGTAAATTTCTTTGAATTTGGCTCACACCAATACCCGAATGTCCTCGAATCTCCACATAGGTTATACGTCGATTTTTTGCAATAATTCGCTTGGTAGTAGCCACATTTTCCTCAGTGAAATTTAAAAATATAAAGTGTAATCGCTCAAGTGTAATGAAACTTTTTTTATAAATAAAAAGTTAGTTTCATACCTCACTGCCGTCTGGGAGAATGGTGCGGATGTATTTAAAGTTGGCCGGCTTCTGATCGTCCTTCACCTTGACCGAGCCAGAACCCTCGATTATTGTCTTCGTGCCTTCTTGCTTGCTGATGAATGAGGTACTGGCAGAAACAAACATACGTTTTAGTAATTTTTCCCGGGTTCAAAAATGTAATAATGTCCTCTAGACCGAATTTAAGTCATGGCAGCCAGTCTTTATGAGCGGAAAGATAACAGGCCAACATCTTTACGTGCTTTCCAAAGCGCGGGGGTGATATATCGCCAACTTACTATGTTAAAATAATTTCTTAATAGAAAAAAAAATCCGGTAAAAATTGCGGTTGCCAATCCACCTGTCAAGCGTGGCAACTATGGTAAATATTTCCCCTATGAGGCAATCTATGGGGGAGGCCTATGTTCAGCAGTGGAATTTTGATAGGCTGTAACGGTAACGGTAAGGAGGGACTTCGGGCGAAGCCAGATAGTTCTCTTGATCTCCAATAGCTGGCGGTATAACCTTCTTGGAAAGGAAACTACAAGATGTGTTGTCAACTCTGAGGAGGAATACCTCACGGATTGTAATTATACTTGCTCTCTATACCCCTTTAGACTGGCACACAGCAGTTCACGCACTTGAGTCACGTACTTAAGAGTTAAGAGTGTAATACCAACCTAGGTGGATTGGATTGAAAAGGATGTATATATTATCACTTAAAAAATATCACAATTATATTTACCTGCCACTAATCAGATTCTTATTGTCATTGACAGCATGGAACTCGAGACGTTTGCCGTTGCCGGCGTCTTTGCTGCTGATGTCCATCTTGTAGTTCTTCAGTCCAAAGTAATCAGAGTTAGCTTGGGCCTTTAGGTAGATGTTCTCCTTCTCAACGTTGCCCTCGCATGTCGCGTCCAAGTCCACATTCTTGATGTTTTCTAATTTGATTTCAAATTTGCCCTGTGTTGGGCTGATCGAGTCACCTCTGACGTATAGCCTAAAAAGAAAATAATAATTAAAACACAAGCCAAGTGCATCGACCTAACTATTATAAGATTTTATATACAAGTGATGTATTTGACATTACTCATTTTACCTTTAATAGGAAATTCGATATTTTAAAAGTCGAAACTATCATCATCATCATCATTACAGCCCTTCACAAGTCCACTGCTGAACATAGGCCTCCCACAAGGAATGCCACAAAGCACGGTCCCGAGTCAGCTGCATCCATTGGCTTCCTGCATATCTTACCAGGTCGTCACTCCATCTAGTGGGGGGACGCCCTACACTTCACCTGCCGGTACGAGGTTGCCACTCGAGAGCGAGAACGTTTCTTCCCCAACGGTTGTCGGTTCTTCAAGCTATATGGCCGACTTCATACGGCGACGTCTCAGATCCATAAGTCATCACTGGCAACACGCACTGGTTTTAATCTTGTTTTGAGGTTTTGAGGTATGCCTGACGAGAAGTTGTGTCGTAATCTCTCGAACGCTGCCCAGCCGAGTTGAATCCGTCGATTGACCTCTCGGTCGAAGTTGGAGTTACCTAGTTGGGACTATTTGTCCATTTGTCAGTAAACATACTCTCAACAACTTCGAGCTTAGTGCTCCCAACAACCACCAGAGTATCAGATACAACCATTTTCAAAATTCTTTATGATCATCTTGGCATGACTAAAGTCAGCGCAAGATGGGTGCCTAGAATCCTCACGCCGCCTCAAAAGCAACAGCGCGTGGAGTGTTCTCGTGCATTTTGGACCTCTGTATGGAAGACAAAGATGGAGTGTTGGCTCGAATTGTTACTGGTGACGAAACTTGGGTTCACCATTATGAACCCGAGTCCAAACAGGACTATGCAGTGGCACAAAAAAGGCACACCACCACCCAAGAAATTTAAGGTGGCACAATCGGCTGGGAAAATTATGGCGACAGTCTTTTGGGACTCAGAAGGAATCCTATTCATTAATTATAAAGGTAAAGGTGTCTCCATAACCGGAAATTACTACGCTTCAATCCTAGAATAATTGAAGGAAGCCATAAAGGAGAAAAGAAGGGGAAAATTGACCAATGGAATCCTTCTTCTGCACGACAACGCGCCCGTTCACAAGTGCCATGTTGCGATGGCTGCCCTGCAGAAGGTGGGCTTCGAAATTTTGCCACACCCACCCTATAGTCCTTACCTGGCCCCAAGTGATTATTATCTAATTCCAAACTTAAAAAAAGAACTTCGTGGGAAAAAGTTTTTAAGTGATGAAGAAGTGATGTATTATTTAAATAAAGACAAATAATTTTTTTTGGAGGGTATACATAAGTTAATTGAAAGATCCGAAAACTGTATTAGGGTAGCAGGTGAATATATTGAAGGGGAAAAATTAATTTGGATTTTTATTTCCACTCCTTACCCCCCATTCCCCGAAATTTAAAATGTCCCCTCGTAGCTTCAGGATTCAAAAAAAGTTTTTTTTTTATTAATATTATCAGCCATTACTTTCCTTCACTTCTAAATTTGTTGATTTTTGTGCAGATGCCAGTGAACCACAAAGCACAAGAGTGTGTCTATTATGCAAACACACTCTTGTTGCAAACACCTCAAAATAGTGCATAGTGCATACTCGAACAGAGCGAACACGTATACTTAATTTATTATTGTACCTGCTAGTTTTAGACGTAGAAGGGCTAGTGTATTTGAAGTCGAATAGAGGTTGAGATTTTGAGTACACAACGATGCTCTCTGTCTTGTAAACACGGTCATCAGCTTGAATTGTCACTATGTTGTTGTACGTGTTGGGAGCAGAGTTCTGTAAAATAAAAGAAATATTTACAATTAATATTATTATTTAAAATAAATTTAAACATACTTTACTTGTCTCTGGATTTGATTGAAATGTATGCGAAAATTTTGAAAGAAATAACGAGTAATAAAAGACATAAACAAGCGCATTGAAAACTTTCCTTTTGAAGTCGGTTAATACGTAATACGTATCTATTATGCAGATGTAATCATACTTTGCACTGCAGGCAATAATGAATTAGACTCACTGATTCCGTAAAAATTGGCGAATTTTTGAATCCCCAAAATATTGAGTACTCCCAGTTGCTCATCAAATATTCGATTATATCTCGCTTATACGAGATGGTTGTACCGCGATCTAGAACCACTACTTCATCCTTTTGCATATATTTGTTCTTGAATTTTAATTTAAAGAGATTTTTCACGACTAAAATAATATTCATTATTACCTTGCTGTCGATCTTGAACTCCAGTTTCTTCAGTTTCTCCGAGTCCGATGCGTTTGCAACGATGAGTGCGTCCAATTCACGGGGTGCTGCTTTGACAACCAATTTTACGTCCCTCCTCATCTTCCCGTACCGAGCTTGTGCATCAGCCTTGATAGATTTGTAATCACCTAAAATTTTAAATATTAATGACTTTCTACTGTATTATATTATTAGAGTAGGAGGTTATCAAGGGGGGGTTCTCGAGTGGCCTTCTCACGCCGGACAGCTCTTCACTTGACACTTGTTTTGACTTGTTCTGTGGTGTTTATTTCTTGTGGGTCTATACGAAGCAGTGGATTTGTACACAGCTGTAATAATGATGATGACAGGAGATATATTATTTCATGAAATCAGCTAGTAATCGCCTCACGATTGGCGGCTAACAAACGGCGGGAAACAAAAAATTATCACCAGCAGATTACTCCGTAACTAATAATGATAGCTAAAAATCATAACTGATATTGCTATTGGTTGGCCTGATACTAAAAAAAGAATTAACTAAAAAAGTAAGTAGTAAATAGCCAGTATGAGATTATTTGCTCTAACACCGACACATTTACCCAGCCGGATCGGTATCGGGCAAATCTTTCAAGTTGCATAGTTTTGTTGGCGCTAGAAAGGTTCAGCAGTGAGCAATCTGATCACGTCCTATATAAAATGCACAAGAACAAACATCCAGTCCGGAACAATTATTTGTAAGCCATGCAAATGCTTGTTTCGTGCGGGATTTGAAACCAACGACGTCAAACGTGAACCTTACAACTGGAGAGGCCCATGTGCAGCAGAGGCCTTTTACAGACTGATGAAGAAAAAGAGGATTTAATGAAACAAAAATGCTAAGATCTTGAGCTACAATGCAAATTAATTTAAATTAACAATTATTTACCTTTGGCCGAGACTTCGTAATTGCCTTGCATCACAAACGGATCGTGATGAGGCACCAATAGCTTGGCTTCAGCATTTCCACTTTCTTCTCCGACTTTTCCGTTGACATCGATTTTGTAAGTGTCTGCATTCACTAGGACCGATTCGGAGACTGTGAACTGTTAACGAGAAGAGAGAAGTTGTTTTCCAGTTTGCAAGGTCAAAGAACCAATAAGTAGTAAAACTTTTAATCTATCTCTATAAATAAAAATCAATTGCTCTCCGTTAGTCTCGCTAAAACTCGAAAATGGCTCGACTGATTTTGATGACATTTTTGTGTGTGTTTGAGTGGGTCCCTGGATGGTTTAGATTCACGATTGGATTCGGTAGGTGGCGCTGTAGTCGAGATCCAGAAATCACTCGTGCGAAGCCGGGGCGGATCGCTAGTATTGACTAAAAATGATTCTATTCTATTCTTTTTTATTCTAATGAGCGGGCAGTTTATCAGTTAGTTGAGTGATGCATCTGTTACCTGCTTCATTAACGTCCTGTAAATATCCTAACAGGCAAATATGAAAAATATCAGAAGGTTCCCATGACTTCAGATAAAAAGTGAAAAAGTCATCTCGTTAAAATACATAGACCAGTAATGGAAAGTAGAGTCAAAGACGCATACAACCTCCCTGTAACGAGGGAAGTCGAGGGAGAAGAGAAGAGAAGTGTTCTCTTTCAGAGCTCGACTTTAACACGATGATGATGAAAAAGGAGGCAATAATATTTCGTACCTTATTCCCTTAGTGAGCAATTCACTTGCAAATTGGTAAATGTGTCTGAGAAAATCAGTCAAAACAGTTTTGACCGATTTTTGTTGTCACAAGTGGCCCTATGGCCACCCCAAATCCAGGTACATTATGATGATATAAAATATTTGAAATAATTGAACTTTTTAATTTAAAAAATTCAAAATGTATAAGTCAAAAGTTGTTTTGACTAACATTCTCATCAATGTATCCACTTTTAACCGATATAATTTGGTTGAAATTATTATTACCCAATATTTTTGCATTAAAAGTGGTTTTGACCAACGTCCTTAGTCAAAACTACTTATGCCTGATTTTTGCAGTCAAAAGTGGTTTTGACCGGTTATGAGTTTTGACTAACATGTGTCATTTATCTTTCCAAATTCATCTAGAAATGTGTCAGCCATCCCTGAGAAAAAATTTAACGTCCAGAAAAGGTCGGTCGCCTAGGTACTGTTAATGTACGCAACGTTAATATTGAAATCCATTAAAGAACTTGTTATGTACCTCCGCGAAGCCCTTCTCTTCTGGATAAATGAACTGTACTGTGGAAATCCATTTAATATCGTGAGCTTTTTCAAACGGCAAGCGCAGTGAAAGAGAGCTGTCGTCAACGTATCTGTAATGTTTAACAAAAAACACAATTATATCGAAGTTTATATAGGAAAAATTATGTTTCCTTACAGATACGTTAAAATTTTGTTAAAAAAAACATTGCATAAAAATAAAATAAAATTAATTTCAGTTTCATCGCATCTTGTTGAAAATTATAAGGGAAAATTGTAAAATTATATATGTTCATATTATAAATTTAAGAAACAAGACACTTGAAATAAATAATATTTATGGAAAAATATTAAAGAAATGCATAACATGGTCAAAAAAAAATTAATAGAAAACATCTTAAGCGAGCAAAAAATAAAGGAAAAGCCACTTGGAATATAATAAAAGATAAAAATAATAGTATCAACTCGATCAACAGCGTGAAATCAATACAAAACGACGGAAATATTATTCACAATCCTACCCAAATAGCAACTTTTTTTCACAACTTTTTGATTAATATTAGTAATTGAAATAATTTACATGCGCCAAACAAACAATATCAAAAAATATCAATAGATGTTAATGATAAATCAATATTCTTGATACCTACTTCAGAGCTTGAAATCATAAATATAATTAAATCATTAAATAACACCAAAGCTGTGGGGTATGACTATATCTACAGAAATAATAAAAGCAAGTGCTCGTGTCATTGCCCCCATTCTTAACCATATAATCACAAATTCCTTGATTCAAGGAATATTTCCAGATAAATTAAAGCAATCTATTATTAAACCATTGTACAAGGAAGGTGATAGAAAGGAACCTAATAACTATCGTCCTATTACACTTGTACCTATTATATCAAAATTTTTTGAAAGGGTTTTTTACAACAGGTTAATTGAATTCCTTAATAAACATAATATTATTAAAAAAGAACAGAATGGTTTTCAACACAATAAATCCACTTCTTTAGCAGCATTCTCTCTTATAAAAAATATAACTGGATATATTGATGAGAAAATTCCGGTGGTAGCCATATTCTTTGATATGAATAAGGCTTTTGATTTTGTAGATCATGGGATTTTGCTCAGCAAATGCGAAAAATATGGCATTAGAGGTGTAGCTTTAGACTGGATAAAAAGTTTTCTAATCAATCAATCTAATCAAATTTTAAATCACAGTCACGAATGCAGTGTACACAGATCTCCATCCAGGGTCAATAAACATGGAGTTCCACAAGGGAGCGTATTAGGCCCTTTATTATTCTTATTGTACATTAATGACTCACCAGATTCAATAAGTTGTCAAAGTGTTCTATTCGCAGATGACATATCTATAATAGTGCCATATAAGGATCAATATACATCTCACGAAATAAAAATAAGTAAAGAGGCACAATATGTATTAAACAAATTAAATGTAAATCTGTCAAAAACAAAATTGATAAAATTTGGTACGAATAAAAGTAAACGCCCTGACAATAACATTAACATAAAAATAGAAAATGACAGTATAGAAGAAGCTGACAGCATAAAATTCTTCGTATAACTTTGGATAGATTTTGTAATTGGAAACAACATGTAAATGATGCTTGTCTCAAACTAAGCAGATTTGCCTATGCCCTTAGAAAGCTTCGGACCGTATCAGATGAAAAGACTGCAGGTATAGTATATAAAGGCTATGTAGAATCAATCCTTAAATATGGGTTAATAATATGGGGGAAGTCGACTGATGTTGGTCAAGCATTCATTTCACAAAAGAAATGTCTAAGAGCTATTTGTGGAGCAAGTCCACTTGACTCCTGTAAACCTCTATTTAAAAAACTTAATTTACTGACATTGACCTGCATGTATGTTCTTGAGGTATCAGTCTTTGTAAGGAAGTATAACGATTTTTTTAAATTCAAAGGGGATCATGTTACTAAATACAGACCGAGAGATCCTACTAAAATAATGATTGCATCTTGTAGAACAGCTTTAAATAAACGGAATGTATATCATGTATATCAGTTTTTAATAAACTGCCTAAGAGTCTACGGGAACTTCCATTTAAATATTTTAAAATTAAGTTAAGAAAATGGCTAGTGGATAAGTGTTTTTATACGATACAAGAGTTCATGCAACATAAAACTAATGTATATGATTATTTGTAAAATTAAATATAATGTAACACAATAATAATAATAATAATAATAAATATGCTAAATAATAATATATCTTGACATTTTTGTAAGTAATATAATAGTATTTTAATTGTTTTATATAATAATAAATATTTGCATGCCTATTAACGACAGAATATAGCTTGAACTATGCACCACTCTTAAATCTGGTACCACCTGTATTCTGTGCAAATAAATGTTTCTTTCTTTCTTTCTTTCGTTTAAAAAAAACAACCCCGGACAAGTGAGAGTAAAACCCGCGCCCTGAGAGTTTCGTATAAAGTTAAGAGTTATAGGTAATTTTTGTGATTTGGTTATTACAAGCACTACTTTCACATGCTTATGCAAATCACAAAAATTAAGCTGGAGTTTCACCAAGTGACAACAATCGCAAGTATAAATTATATAATTATAGGCAAGGTAAAGACTTAACATTGCTGTAACAAAACGGTAAGTCAGATTGAAAGACAAACTTGACTTTGCAGTAGCAAAAATTTCTATACCCGATGTATATCTATATTACAGTCGGTGATCTAACTGCAAATGTAGGTTTGTAACTAAGACACTAAATAAAAATTAATTTGCATGAATTCTTGCCAAATTTCATGATTCGAGGTCAACGAGAATCTAGGAATATACTATAGCATTTTATGAGTAATTTTGCTAGTATAGTGTGTTCACTAAGATAGTGTCGGTACATCCGGAGTATGGTAAATGTTCTTCTATATAATAAAATAGAATACTATTTTATTCTTATCATTATTGTAATAAAATACGAATATAAATAATAAACACAAGTCAGGTAGTAAAGAACCTATCACTACGGCGCTTCGATTTAAAATGCCAAATTCTCCTGCGCGTGTACGCCGTACGCGGCGACCTTTGAAGTCGCGGCGGCGCTTTTGACAAGATGCGGCACATGCCAAGGTGGCGTGACACAAAGGCGACCGTATCTAAGCGAACAGACTATATCAAAATATGTAATATAAATGGCCGAATCTTTGAATGCCTTGACGTAGTAGCTTTAATTTTTTACATTTCCAAGAGACCGGAGACCTTAGCATTTCATATTAATTTTAAAAGATCCTTGACAGACGGACAGACAATAATATGATCCTGTTGCGGTTCCGTTTATCTTTTTGAGGTATGGAACCCTAAAATAGCAAATCGGTTTACTAATCTTAGAGATGTAGTGTCAAAAATCCGATTAAAAAGTTTTTACAACGCAGTTGGCCTGAATCTGCAACTCGCGAAGATAACCCTATTAATATTATTAATAAAATATGCAATGAGACAAACGGAAAGGGGTGAGCGAGAAGATTTTCAGCGTATGACTCTGTTCAATAAAAAACAAAATCAGACAAAAATACTAAGCATTGAGAAACTTTTTGTCTCCATGACTTTGAATCAATTTTAAGGAAGATATTTAAAAAAAATTAGTGACTTACTTTTTGACTCCACCTTAGTCTCAAATGTCCAGTCACCAACTAACTCGACTCCCAGATTATCGCCGTAGTAAGCCTTGAGCCTGTACTTATCGTCAAATAAGTCGTTATCACTGTAAGTTGAAGTTGCTGTTAATGTTGCCGGTTTTGGTATGAGATTGCCGTTGACATCAATCTGTAAAGTAAATATTTGTATATGCTTGACTTGACATGACTGGATTACATCAAATTGCTTTGCGACACAAATTTGTAGATTTATGAGTTAATTTTTTACCGCAATAATTCGTGCTACACTTTAAACATCTTGGTGCAAAATGCTTTCAATTACTTAAAAAATTAAAAATCATAAATATATTAAACAAACAGTTAATTATTTTATGGACTTTGTATTCAGCACTAACCTTGACGTCAAATTTGAATTTTTCATCTCCTAATGGAATATTCTTAAAAGTGAAGGAATTTAGAAGTTGTTTGCCATTCCTTAGTTTCAATTCAATTTGACCTTCGTAGTCTAAAGTGTCTTTATCATAGTTGGTGTTAATAACTTTTCCCTTATAAGTGATTATTGAAGCTGGTCCTCCGCGCTTCTCGGCGTCTGATAAACTGAGTTCGGCATGTCCGTTTAGTGTCTGGATTGGAAAAATAATGTTTTATTTCGTATTTTAAGATCAAGTATATAAAAATCATGTAAAATGGATTGTTTACAAAATTTAATCTAAGCTAAATTTAACAAATAAGTGACAACCACTTTAAGAAATAAACTGACTTTTTTATATCGAAATAAGGGTGACAAACAAGCACACAGTTCACCTGATGGTGAAAGGAGGCTTCAGTCCATAGACAGTTTTTTTCTTGATCGATTCAAAACCAAAACGCCGATAAATAAAGAGGGTTTCCGATTCTCGGCATTTACTATGTACGTTTCACATTTACTATGTGAAACGTAGCAGCATTATATTACTATTTTCGCGTTGGTATTAGTGCAATGTCCTTCCGTTATCGAGCCGACTAATCTACATTCAGCGAGGAAACGCAGCCAGCGTTCATGGCACGATACCACGGGAGTAAGACTGTATGACAATTTAAATTTTTAGTTTTAGTAGTTTTTTTGGAACGAAGTTCTTTATCGGACGGTACAGATTTGGCGGATGGGGGTTAGGCGACAAAAAGTGTAAGATTTTTCCTTCACAACTCTTTCTGACGTAGTGTCGACGGCCTAGGCGGATTTAAGGAAGCGAGATGGAATAATATCCATCTCCCTCGCACTTTTTCTTATCTTGCCATGAAAGAAATATTTTATTTTAAATTACGCTTCATTTTAATAGACGCTAGTATTTCATTTATTTGTATTTGTTAATCAATAATATAATACGCTTATCAATAATAATACCTATACTACGAAAGCAACTTCGTTCCAACAGAGTGTTCCACGACACTCACGCATGTTTTTTATATTGTGTGTAACCTTTCAGTTAGATTTAATCTACATTAAATACATTTAATTGAAATTAAAATTAAGTAAAAGCTTACGTTGTCCTTGTTAGTGACGTCTCTGTTAAACTTCAAGTTGAGGCACCTCTCAGTAGGAAGTACAACTTCAACATTAGAATGAGTTTTGTAATCGCCAAGAAGTGATCCATCCTGTAGCATGTTTATTTCGAATTTCTTACCTGCATACTCAAGCTTATTCCTAAAAAAAATAAGTAAATTTATAAAGATTCCGCGATGTCTCATAATTTTGCATAAAATTGTCTAAAATATTCATTTACGCCAGGATTAACAGAAATTTGAGTTGGTTTTATCGGTCTTGAACTACATCGCGACGTTAAATTGAGCGGATTTTCTTGGGACAAGGTCCGATAAGGTAAGTCCGACTAATAGTCGGCCTTTTAGTCGGGCTTACCTTATCGGTTACGACTCCAACTTGGCTGGATTGCATTAAGGAAATTGCAATACAGCATTTTTAGTAGTGAGATGTTATCTGTGACAATTTATGTGTGAGGAATCCTAAAATCAGTAAGTTTAAGTATCACCGTTGAATAGGGCTGGCCACATAGCTTGTGGAACCATATACCGGTGAAGAAACATGGTACCCGAGTAAAAGGCTGGACTAATAAATTGACGAAATATGCAGGGAGTCGATAGGTGCAGGTGGTTTAGAACCGCACTTTATGGCAATCTGTGAGGGAGATCTATCTATGTATATGAACTTGTTATCATTAAAAGAACTTAAAATTAAGAAACCTTCATTATATATATCTACATTGATATTTGTGTTATACTTACTTGGAATCGAGCTTGCTGTTCGTGTATTTGTTAGTCGTGCTGACATGAAGTTTGTCATTATTGTCCTTTTCGTAATTAAGGAACACGTCAATTTCGGCATTGTAAACGGGCTCTTTTACAACGAACTTAACATCACCTTTTATTTTACGTTGCGTCTAAACAGAAGGAGGCAGACAATTGTAACAAATAAAATTTAACGAGTATCATTAAAAAACTTAGGCATATAGCTTGCTATTATAGATTGACATATATTATACGAGTATGTGCTTGTTTCACTTATATTTTAATTTATTAACTAGCAATCTGTTCCGCCTCACGGCATCATCAGGATATATAAGTAATAGATTACTGTAATAGGGACCGGTCGGATTTAATAAATTAATACGTATGTATGTAATTACTCTATGTACAAGTTAAAATATAAGTAAAACAAGTACAAGTGTCAATCAAAATCTCAAAATGAAGTTTTACTAAGTGACATCAATCGCAAGTATAAGAGCATTTAATTAAATAGTGGTACTTGCAATTCAAATAAAAGAAAAACACTAAAGAACATAAAATATTTGTGACAAATACCGTACGTACCTTTTGGAAATCAACGATGATCATTCCGTTGCCTTTGCCGTCGTTGTCTGTGACCTTGAACTGCCCATTAGCGGAGATAGCATCCTTCAGAATGAATTTCAGTTGGCCGCTAGCATTGGCTCCACGGCTAATTTTAAGCAAGTAGTCCAAGAATTCGCCTTTGTTTGAAGACAGTTTGGCGTGCGAGGAGTAGAGGTTGGTGTTTTCAATAACGCCAAAATCAAATCTAGTAATAAAAAAATTCATTAAATAAGCTGAACTGAAAATGCTTTATTTTATTTTTTGCTTTATTTATGCGCTGGTTTTTTATATAAATCTAAAAATAAAACTTTCTAATATAAACCTAACTTAAAACTATTTTTTTTCTGATCAGAACAAGAACATGATCAAATAGAGAATTTTTAATATGGACACTGTACCAAAGTTAGATTTACAAATTAATGGAAAGTTTATATTATTTGAACAACTTACTTAATATCTTCGTTCTTTCCACCACCAGAGACTTTCAAGTGTCCAATAGCACCAATATTCATATCATTAGCCTTGTTTTTGTGCAATACTACTCCAGACAATTCATACTTTCCAATGCCTTTAATAACAATGTAATTTTCAAAATTAGATTTATCAGCAGAAATAATATCTCGTTTCGCAAATGCCTCTAAACCTTGACGGTCGAACTCTGCCTTCAATTTGTAACTGTAATCTCCAGATTTCTTAATGAAAGTCCTTGCTTCTAGTTCAAGTTCGGCCTTTTTATCGATATATTGACCCTCTAGTTCCATATTTACCCTTCCGCCGTCCATTTGAATTTCTGCTTTAACTCTTAATGGTAGACAGTGAATTTCAACTGCAATAAATACGTTAGGTTTATAAATTCAGATAATAGCCTATTTTAGATAGACATGATACTTAATAATACAATTAAATTTATATTTCAACTACAGCACCATTTAAGAGCCGTGGTAGCTCAGATGGTTAGCGCTCGCTGTAAGTACACAGTACGCGAGCAACCCGGGTTCGATCCCCGCCGGCACCAATGAAATTGTTAATTGCAATTTTAAGTGCTGATTTACCACGTGCTTGGCGGTGAAGGAAAACATCGTGAGGAAACCTGCATGTCTGAGAAATCAAAAAAAATATATTTCGAAGACATGTGAAGTTCGCCAATACGCATTGGGGCAGCGCGGCGGACATTTCCTTGCCCTAAAACCCTCTCAGAAATGAGAGGAGGCCTGTGCCCAGCAGTGGGACTTATATAGGCTGTAACTTTACTTTACTTTTTACAGCACCATTTTCTAGTAACGATGTAACACACTTAAGTATGATTACGGTCGAAATACTTTACTGTTGAAAAGGTAAATATATTAAAAATCTTATTACTTGTATTATTTACGAGTATATAAAAACATGTGTGCAGTTTACACGTGGTAGAAGAGAAACCTTCAGAAAACTAAAATTCGAGAGAATGAGACGAATGCAGAGTATCAGGTGTAGGATAATTGTAGGGTTTATTTATTATAATATTGTTACCAAATTTTATTTTATTTATAATTTTATTTAACATAATATATTACATTGCATATTATATAGGCTCCAAGTTTCAATTTCAACATATGACACGAGTGTCTTATGGTAACTAAAGTATGTAATATATCTATCTCATTCTCTCACAGATAAAATTCTATAGACGTATAAGTATGTTTGTTTCTTTTTAGTGTCGCTTTTTCGTTTCATCGAGTTTCAAATCACAACGATTCTAAAGAAGATTTCACTTCAAAAACGTATTTTTTTTTGTTTTAGTCCTTTTTCATTATGTAACTGTGTAATTTCGAAATACATTAATTTTGTTTATGTATTTCGTTTTACATTAAATTTCCATGAAATGTGACTGTTTATGGTACGGTAAAGGACATCATCAACACTTATTACAATTATGTGCACATACATTATTATTTATTAAATTGAAGAAAATACTACATTATTTTAAAGAAATTCAGTGGCCATGTCGGAGTGTCTATATTTTCCCCCCAAAATTTTGACAGCTCTCCAAATAGAACAAACTGTGGGTCAGGGTGGAATGGGTCGGCTCGACCGGGTAAGAACCATGCTCTCACAGAATACCAGCTCAATGTCGCTGTATTTCGTATGGTGAGTGTTGTGAATCGGAGACTCTTTTTACTGGAAACGAGGCATTCCATCTTAGTCCTTATGGGTGGCAACGCATCTGCATTTTGATTCTTTATCGAGGATAGATGTCTATGGCACACAGCATCCACTTACCATCAAATGGACTGTGTGCTCGTTTATTTATTTTTATTTATTTATTTAACAAGTACACTTACAATATACATATATGCCATTATCACAAAAACATACACACTTTTATATTTTCTGATATGCATATCAATAACAAGTGTACATAACGTTCACAGATTGAGTCGTGCAACTTAATTTAGGATTAATTTGGAGTAGGACAAACATCCAATCAATGCAATAAAATGAGACTTAATTTAAGTAAATTATGTACCTAAATAGGAAAAAAATCTTTTGGAAAAAAGATCAGGTTCAATTAGTGGGAAAGAAAATGGTATATGCACATTTTTAATTAAAGTATAAAATAAATTCTATTCAAAATTTAATATTTAACAAGAACTAGACGATAAATGATTAATAAGTTTAATTTTGAAAGTCATTTATGAGTCGTGAAATATGTCGATCCTAGGTATGGTTTTAGATATTTCGTTATATTTGCCACATGTACGCACAATAGGAGTATGATTCCCGCGATGGGTTTTCGCGAAAGGAAATAATATGTTTTAAGATACGACAACGGGGATATCTACGCGGAAAAGCTAACAATATTATAATATAGATTATTAAAATATAATATAGATTAAGGTCATTGCACTTTACTTTATTGTATACTATTTTATGTAGAAAACACAGATCTAGAATGTCTCGTCTTTACTCGTTTGTCCCCCTTATTCTATAAAAAAAAAACACCCCTAGTGTTTAACGAACTAAGCTCTGTTGATGGAATTACGGTGAGAAATAACACTGAACCTAAATTTCACAGTTTTGTGATGGAAAGCAGTAGTACAAATAAGAGGTTACCATCTAAAGTATCGTCTTAATTATGTAGAAAAACTTTGCGTTAACCAGCACGTCAAACCAGCATAGTGATAATGGCCAAATATGCAAGCAATGTTTGCCAAATGATTTAGTCTCGTAAAAGCCTATGCCCGGTGATAGAATTAAAATGAAAGTTGATGTGGTGTAATATGACTTATAATAAATGAGAAAGTTTCTCACATTTATTCTTCGAGATTATAGTGAATCCCTTTTCATCATCATGACGTTTGTAGAACTGGTTGAACGTGACACGATTTTGAGAGTTGCGAAGATCTCCACCGTACCACAGATCGAAATCGTTGTGAACAACCTAAAATCAATTTATTTATTTTATAAAAAAAAACTAAGTTCATAGAGAATTTAATATAATTAAATATATATTATAATATAATTTAATATAACTTACCCCGTTAGTATTTTCGAAGTGACCATTCACTTTGAAGTTGATATAAGGATTTAAAGAGTTTTGGAACTCTAGTTTAAAATCTGCATTATTCATGGAAGCAAGAAGCAGCAGGGTATGTTGACCCATTTTACCTTTTGCATCCAAATCGAATCCGTTATTTAGAGATTTGTAATATCCATTGAGGTCAAGTGGGTCGTTAGATTGGAAGAAGACAGCGTTGATATTTCTCAAATTCCATGAGATTTGGTTCTGTTTCATGTCATGAGTGATTTGCCCGTCTATTCTGACAACTTGTTTTCCTTTGTCATTAGGTACCTGATACTCTAAGACAGGCTTGTAAATGGAGTTTGAGCCCTCTCTATGCACATCAAATCCTAATCTGCCGTAATATTCAGCAACGTCTATTTTGGCCTTGGCTAGAAGTGCATATTCCCTGTTAGGTTTCGTGTAAAGTGCTACCTCACCAGAAAGAACCTTGAAGGGCGAGTCCAGGGCTAACTTCACTGATTTCTCTTCACCCGATACAATTGCGTCAGCATTAAATTGTATACGACCAGTTTTACAGCCTAAAAAAGTTTAATTCCAAAATGTAAATGTAAATTCCATGTTGTAAAAAGAGTGTAATATTAATTGAAATTACTATGTAAAAATATACCTTCTGCATCAAAGAGTAGTTCGATTCCATATTTTCCAGCTCTTAAATCTTTGCGTAATACACCTTTAATATGGTACCCTCTTAGGTTATTCTTTTCCAATATTAATTTGACTTTTGCAGGTCCAGTAATCGGGTAGCGGGCCATGAATTTAGAAATGGATGATTGAGCTTCGGGTCCTGTTACTCGAAAAATAATGTTTAATAATTAATAGTTACTAAAATAAAATATTACCAAAATACCAAAACTTATTTAAGTATCCACTAATTTAAATTTTAAACGTTTTTAGTGTATATAGCGAGATAAAATTACACAAACAAATTAAATTTTAAGCAGAATTCAATTATTATTACATTTTAAAGTGAATTTGTGATTTTATTTGTGTTGAAATTTGTCTAGTAATATTGTTAAAGCATTTTCTGTGGTTTTTCATTTTGCTAAATTATGCAAAAGAAACTTACCGGAAACAGAGAAGGGTACAGACACTTCCCCACACAAAGTGAGGCCAATGACGTCAGAAAGTTGATCAAAACATCCCTTGTACTCTTTGATATTGGCGTCTACCTTCACGGGGGTTATGACTTCCATTTGACCTTTTTCTGCGTAAAAGTATACCAGTTCGTTGGAGGCAACAAGTATTTCTTGCTTTTCAACCGGCAGACCGAATTGGATGTCAAAACCTTGGCCGTTCTCAATCATCTTGAAATACGATATGACGGTATTAATTAGTGTTAGGATTTAACATAAAAATATTAACAATAATTTAGCAAATAAGAAAAAAGCATCATCTAGTTTAACATTTTTAAATAATGACCTTTGAAAACATATTACCCTATTAGCGACTTCACATTGACTCGTCGAAGAAAGTGAAAATGAACCTTGAAAGTTTGGACCCAAAAATGTAATTACTCCAATGTCCAATAATTCGTATATTTATCGAAATCGTATTTTGAATTTATAAAAAAACTGTTACATACAATATTGAAAATGTAAATGACATTACTTAACTTAACATTTATACGGTTTATAAAAGTTACCTTGGCTATAAGATGGCCACCAGTTGAAGAATGCAAGTTAGTAACCACTTTGAGACCGGCACCGATAGAATCTGCGTCAACCATCATAACACCGGCTATTTCAATATCGGTGGAAGGAATCAGTTTGATGTCAACTTTTGCATTTTCCGGATTTCGGAGGCATTGTCGGATGTCAACATTTGTTCCAATATCCACACGGCCAGTAGCAGCACCGACGAGATCGAGTTTAAGTGCGAGACCAGTGGAAGTTGGGTAGGCTAGTTCGGCATCCAAGAAAAGAAGATGGCCGCGGAATTCGTTCTGCAAATTTATTTATATGTAATTAAAATAGTAAATTGATTTACTATATATTTTGCAAAGTGTGTTGAATACTTTAAAATGCCTTTTATGTTTTTCGAAACAAAACTTATTAATACTTATATTATTAAGTAGTTACCTGCAAATGCAAAATAATTGTGGTAATTTTAGAGAAAAATACGTACTTCGTAATTAGAGTAAAAATCAATTTAATTATGTTATCATTCTCGTCCTTACCTGGAAATTTTTAACCTTGTTCATACCATTATGGAGTATGCTAATTAGTTGATCTAATAAGTTGTCAAAATTAAATCCTTTATCATCCCCTAGGGACAGAAATACGGCATCAGTGCCGAACAGCTTTAGATAAATGTCCAGGTCTAACTCGTCATTATAGGGTACTGATTCGGTCTTAATCTGAAATAAATCATTAAGTTTAAGCAAGATGTAACCAAAAAAGATTTTTCGTAAAAATAATAGAACTTAATTTTTTTTTTCAAATAATATATTTAACAACTTAATATATAATATTATTTTTGTAAATCAGTGACTAAGTTACTTACTTTTTTGTCAAAATTGTCAACTTCAGTTTTGATCGAGCGACGACGTCTCCCCAAGCCCTTTTCGACCTTCTGTTTTGACTTCTCCATCCGTTCGACTAGTTTGTCATATATTTCTTGTGGCTTTTGGGTACGAAGGAAGCTTTTAGGACCGAGGAAATGCTCAATCACACGATCAAGATTACCTTGACGACCACCAATCTTAAAGAATAAAATTAATCAAAATAGATTTTTATTCATATAATCAGTAACTGCATTCTGTTTAAATTAGTTATAATATAATTTTTTATTGTTGCAGGTTAAAGCCTGTTTGATTATCTAAACTTTTTCGTTCATGAGATATTACCTCTAGAATGTTCAGATTATGTCCAAAAACTTCAGCTGTTAAATTAAGGCTAGCAGAACGGGGCAAAAACGAGTCCTGAGAATAGATTACAGTCTGTTCCATGTTTCCTCCAGCACCCAGTGCATCAACGTTAAATGATGCTTCTCGGTAGAAAGAATATTTCCTAGAAATTTACAGTTACAATTAATTATACATTTTGTTTTGATATTGTACATATTTAAAAGGTTTATTATAAAGCGAATATCATACCTGTCGTCGATATTAAATTTGTTTGGTGTTCCAATTTGGCCATAATGGAGCTTAGCAAGACGTTTATCGGGGTTTGACGAGGATCGAATATTACGCAATGATGTTGTTATGAAACGGCCAACTGAAATATAACGTTATGTTATTGCTGTTAGCTGGAATATTTTTATAACAAATGATGGTAAAGCTGGCTGCCTCGTACTGGCAAGCGCAGTTTTGGGACTACCCTACAAAATATAGTAATCACCTGATGAAACGCAGGCAGTCGATAGATGCAGGTGGCTCAGGAACTTAATTTGTGGCATTCTATGGGGGAGGCCTATGTTCAGCAGTGGACTTGTGGTGGGCTGTAGAAGTAGTAGTAGATGGTAAAGCTACTACATAAAAAGTCCATGCAAATTACGGTCGCACAGTAGCACCAACTGTGCTTGGCTGCGATATTGCAGGCTTCCAATCATTTTTAGGGTTCGAGAACCGCATTGAAAAATTATTTGCATTTCATACGGATAACTTTTCCGGTTCTGAACGTTTCAGGCTATCAGGTTTTAGTAGGGAATGCCAATAAATGGCGTCAAAAATAAATTGTAGTCAAATATACATTTTAGATGTATATTTTTAAACAATAAAAATTTCATTTAATATAATATGATAAAATAATTTCAAATTTAATATTGTAGTTATTTAATAATGATGTCGTGATGTATATGTTATTTTATTGACCAATTAAATGCATAATATAGTACATAGGTCAATAATTTAGTACCTAATTTGACTTACCTTGGTGGACTGGCTCAGAATCTAAGAGGTTCTTTATTTCATTGGCAGACTTTCCACAAGGACAGGCTATCACAGCTAAATATGCTTTGATGCGAATTTCTGAGTCCAAATTCCTCTTCTTCATCAAATCCAAGGCTGTGGTCTTAATCTGTAGAATATTTATTTAAATATTATTATTTTAATACTAGCAATTCGTTTGATTAGGTTCCTTAGATTTAAGAAAATTAAAGTTATTCGGATTAAAAATTTCAAAAATCGGATTAAAATATAGCCTCAATTATTCCTGCCATTGCTCTCTATTCGTTTATAAGTTTCATTACAATCGGTTCAGCCATTCCAAAGATTAGCCCGGATATACAGACAGGCAGATAGATGGACAAAAATTTAAATAAAAGCCAAGTATTTCAATATTACAGACAGACACTTCAATTTTATTTATATAGATAGATGATATTTTCCATTGCTAGTATGATTATTAAATCAATAATGTTCTGTGTAATTATATGTGCGTATTTTGTTATCATGTAATAAGCAGGTAAAAAATATGTTCAGTTACCTTAGCGGAGCAGGGGTCTGCAAGGAATGCTTCAAGTGCCGCTACTCGCACTCTTGCTTTAACACTATCGTCTGCCGCGCAGTGTACAAGCTTGTCTATGATATTATTCTCAAGATGTTTGATATTCCTAATACCTTTCAAAACAGCGACAACCTGCAATATTTCGGTACATTGTGAAAAAAATATAAGCAAGTCATTTGTTCTATTGGAATTGTTAATTTATTTTTTATATACATAACAAACGTTCAATCAATATATTCTTTATTGTACACCAATACATATTGAAAGGAAAACAAAATGAAATAAAATATAAAAGGGCAATAGGCGGTCTTATCGCTCTGGAAGTGATTTCTTGAAGACAACAATACTGCGCAAAGAACTGACGTTTATAACGAATGCCGAATAGGGAAGGTATATATAAATTAGACAATAAGGAGAACTAAAGTATATATAAGTAATAATGCTGTAACGACACACACAGTTAAGAATTAAAGCCAAATAAATCGTAATGGTTGGACAGGCACATTCTATCATTTTACAATGAATTTAAATAAAAACGTCGTTGAAACTGATGAATCAAGTATCATATTTGTAATATCTAGAATTTAAAAACAGTTATAACAAATACTTACATAATCCTCCTCTACCTTGTTTCTCGGCTTACAATTTTGCATTTTGGAAGCCAGCTTTTTACTCAGCGCTACAATGCCTTCAGATTTGGTTGAATGACAGTTGTGATCCCTGCAGTAAGCACCTGCCAGTGCTCCGACGCCTAAATAGACTTCTTTGGGAAGATTAGATCTATCCAAAATGGTCTAGTAGGAGAAAAAGTATTAATTAATACAAACAATAACAAAATTAAACAAATATTTTTACTTAAATCTTTAATTAAATGAAATTATTAAATATAGTGTTTTCATATAGAAATATCAACACTTACAGCAGCTGCTTTAACCGCCTCATCGTTAACATGTCTCGCGTTTCCAAGTGAAAGGAAAACAAGTTTTTCTTCAAGGTCAGATAATTGTTTACCCTTGAGGATCTGTATAGAGGCTTCAATGCTGTAACCTGTGCCGGCACGGAGGAGACCATCCAAGAAAACACGTCTGAAAGAAATATTTATCACAGAACATTAAATAGATAGTAATATATATTAATAACTGCTTTTAATTAAATTATACAAAATATCTTAACTATTATCATGTACCATAAATGTTTTTCACAATTCATTTTAATTTATTTTAATTAAAAAAATATAACACTTACTTTTCCAAACTATTGCCTTTGACTTGAGAGTAAAGTTTCATTAAATCATCCTTGTTTGTATTACGCATGACCTAAAATTATAGTAAATATTTAAATTAGTTGCTTATTCAATTTTAATATAGAAAACTTATTTTGAACAAACATGTATGATATAATAGTCTCATTTACCCTGATAAGTTGAGCGAATTTGCCTGCAGATTTACTGGAAGCTTCCACGTTTAAAGATTTGGCGGTGTCCTTGAGAACAGCAAGTGCATTCTTTAAGTTGCTTGTTTCGGAAACGGCTCCATGTGGGTTCTCGAAAATGATGGTACGACTTTCAGGACAGTCACCTGCAGGGGAGTTCATTATGATATATTAAACTATATGTTTAGGTTTCTATGTGGAATTTTGGAGTTTGAAAAACTATTTTTGTTAAATTTTCTTCTACATTTTTATTATATTATTAACCTTGTATGATTTTTGTTAATTATTATTTAAGTAAAACAACTTCATTTACAGGGTAATTTTTCAAAGAGTAGCCAATTTATTAACTTAAGTTCAAATATATAAATAATGATATACCGTTATTGCAGTTTTTGAAAATACGAGTAAATAAGGCTTCTACTTTTATTTGAAATTATCCCCAATTGAATGTGATTTCTGGTCAACAGCGTTTTTGCTTACCGATCGACCCTTACAAATGTATGCGTGAGCAGTAAAATCAGTTAAAATAATGCATTAACACGCATTTTGAATTTAAGAGATAAAAAGGACAGAATGTTTGAGATTTTTTTAAATTAATTTTTCTTCACCATTTGCCTATATTGCTTATTCTGAACCTTCTCTGCAAATTTGGCCGGTTATTGAAAAATAACCCTGTATATTATTTTTACCTTGGTTGGTATCGCCTTGTGTGGTTCCAAGTAAAGTAAGCCTGTTGTTGACTACAGCGCGAGCTCCATTCTCTCCAACAGAGAAAGGTTTATAGAGATATTGTTCAGTAGCGGACACTTTCTCTGGTACACCGTTATTGACCTTCGATTCCACATTCAAAGTCGATTGAAGCACCTGTGTGTCCTTGATTTCCTGGTTAAAACACATATTGAATTTAATATAAAGTAAATTATTAATTTTCGACATAAAATGGCAGCTTAATGCTGCTGTGTTCCGTATGGTGAGTGTAGAGAACCAGAGACCCATTTTACTGGAAAAGAGGCATTCCATCTTAGTCCTCACGAGTGACAACGCATCTGCATTTTGATTCTTTATTGAGGATAGATGTAGATGTCTATGGGTCACAGCAACCACTTACCATCAAGTGGACTGTGTGCTCGTTTGTCACCCTATCCTATAAAAATAAAAAAATAAAAAAATAAAAATAACAAACCTAGCCTATAATTGCACGGTTAAGGCAAATCGATAAACATATGATTGATTAAAATCCATCTAGCTGTGGGGATGATTAGAGGGTATAAAAAATCCCACATACATGTTCAGACAAGCGCGAAAAACATAACCCTATCTTTGATGTCGCGCAGTCGGGTAAACAATGGAATATATATTATCGGATTTGAAACTATGATTATCTTTAGATCCAGAATAATCTAATATATAAAAATTAAGTTTTGTTTGTTCGTATTTTATGCACTGCCATACCGTTCATCAGATTGCGCTAAGACTTTGTCAACTTATTGATTGCACTTGTGAGAAGGTTATAGGCATATTACAACTAACTTACAATAGGTGGCGCGCGTATCGTACCGATAAATTTATTTGTAAGTTACACATCGCTCAACTTCAATGAATGTATTATTATTCTTATTAAACAATATAACTCTACCAAATTTAAAACGATATTTCGACAATTATTATTTCTGTGGCAGCAACGCGCCGGGTACCAGCTAGTTTAAAATAAAAATTAAAAATGTAATAAACTTACAGCTGTAGGGTTGTATACGGCGGTCAAGAAGTCATTTCTGCCCTGTTCTCGGTGAGCACAGCGAGAGAGGTCGCGGCTACGATGGACCAGGGTAGCACCACCTTCTTGAGACGAAGAGACCTCGGTGAAACAGGTGCCAAATACGTCCGTCTGTGCATAAAGATATTTTATAATATGTTATCAAGCAAAGGTTATTATAAAGGAACTATAAATGTCGTAAAACTTTTTTCAAGTTATAATTTATTTTTTATTTTTGTCATACGTATTACATGAATGACAAAAAAAAAAGACAACGACCACCAGACCAGCGATTGCCTCGTTGGTCTTGTGGTCGTAAATGCGATTGCTGATCATGAGGTCCCGGGTTCAAATGCCAGGTCGAATTACCAAATTCAAGTTCAAATTACCGTCCCATCGGACTATGAGGGTGATGGAATAGAGAGTGCACTTTTGAATGCGCATAAACTCGGGCACTATAATTCTGTCCCGCGCAGATGGCTAGTCTCCGTTGAGACGTGATCGAAAACCGGTCTGATCAACATTGTTACATATCATATAGTTAAGTTTGTACTTGGTAGAGGTACCCTGCAGCTATATTATTGTTGTAACATCAAAGAGTCAGCTTGAACAAGCTTTCTCAGAATACCAACGTCTCAGAATACGTCTCAGAATACCATGAAATAGCAGCTTGAATCTGCTGTATTTTGTATTGTGAGTGTAGATAGAGAACCGGCTCTTTTTACTGGAAACGAGACACTATCCGAGTCCTCAGGGGCGGCAACGCATTCTGCATTTTGATTCTTAATCGAAAATAGTGTAGATGACTATGGGGCACAGCATCTACTAACCATCAGGTTTGTCATCCATATTCTAAAAAGTAGTTAGGTAATATAGTGTTACTGGCTAAAATAAAAAAAGAATATCGTAGAAAGATGGTTGTTTGAGTTAAGAGGTTTTGAGTTTCAAGTCCAATCCTCGCAATTAATGCGATGAAACTTTAGATATACGATTATTAAAAAAACTTTTATGTTGATTATGATTATTTATTTTGTTTGTATAAAATTGTTCTACCTGAGTAGCGGGCTTCTGTTCGGTTTGGAGCAAGGAAATGATGGCTCTCTTGATATTAAGCGAGCGCCTCGTGTCACCTTCCTCTGCGCAGATTTCAGGTCCAACGCGGCCATCTTGAAGACTGAAGCGCACCACTTTGTCGATGCCGTCCGGGGTGGGGTGTTTCTAAATGGAAAAAAGAAATATAATTGTAAAATCTACACTTGCTTTTCACACAAGGTGTATAGTGGCGGTGTTAGAGAATATACCCCATAAATAGCCCATAATATCCAAGGAGGTGTCGTAAGAGGCGACTATGGAAACTACCAGAAAAATCTTATGGCTTCCGATAGTTATAACCATCTAGTTATCAGGGCCGACAACGCATCTGCATTTTGATTCTAAATCGAGGATAAATGTAGATGTTTATGGGCCACAGTGTCAACGTACCATCAGGTGGACTGTGTGCTCGTTTGTCATTCTTATTCTATAAAAAAAAAATGTAACGTATGTCGGCCTGGACCGGCGACTGGGGACTGCATTAAAGGTGCGAGATGTCTGGTACTTCTATTAGACAAGACAAATTATTTCTATATTGGGAGATGTCCAATCCAGCAGTGGGCTTTTACAGATCAGCCTGTAAACGAAGAATGTAGATATAGAAAGAAAGAAATATATAATATATTTTTTCTCCACAGAATAGAATAGAATACTTTTTATTCAATATAGATTACAAGAATACTTATTGAAAGTCATTTTTTACTTTTATCACTGGTTCGGGAAAAAAACCTTTGTCGTGGGAAGAACCAGCAAGAAACCCAGCGGTACTTTTTACAATATATAAAATAAAATCAATTTACAATATATAATTTTATACCATTGGTATGCAGACATTAGAAACAGCAGAGCGATTACCTCATTTCCAGGGTTAATTCCCATAATAACCCTTACTAAACAATTTTTGCTTAATGAACATTTTATACTTCTTGATAGATAAGGTTGCTATATTTTCTGGGACTTTGTTGTAAAAGCATTGTCCTATGAAGGAATTACTAACTCATTGGAATCGAGTAACTGGTAATAACTAACTTGTATTTGTTCCTAGTATTTACAGAATATACATCACTATTTTTAATAAAACTATTTTTGTTTTTGTGTACATACATTAAACTTTGGTAAATATACTGGAAGGCCAAAGTTAATATATTTATTTCTTTAAAATTTTCTTTATGTGATTTTTCTTTACGGGATCTTCGGATCTAGGTAATAAATTGCTCGTATGGTTCTCTTCTGCAAAACAAAGATAGTTTCAATGTCAGTCGCACTACCTCATAGCAAGATTCCATAATATGACATTATGCTATGGAAATAACTAAAATAAACTAATGTAGCCGTTTTAACACATGTAAGGCCTCTAATATTTTTTACAGCATATGCTGCAGAACTAAGTTTGCTAGCTAGTTTAGATATACGAGGGCCCCATTGAAGTTTCGCTCAACTGTAATTCCGAGAAAAACAGTGGATTCAACAAGACTCAGCTCCTCCCCATTTAAAAACACAATGGTATTCACCTGTTTAACATTTGGTGTTGTAAATTTAATACAATCCGTTTTTTTACCGTTCAAAAGCAAATTGTTGACGTTAAACCAGTGTACTGCTTTTTATATAGCATTATTCACTTCGTCATATTTTAATAATTGCCTTTTAAGTCGGAAATGAAGTATCATCAGCAAATAAAACTATATTATGGTTATTCCCTACCAATAATGTAAGTCATTAATATAAACTAATAACAGGATAGGGCAAGAATTGACACATAATGACAACTCCATATTACATCTTCTTAATATATGAAAATTTATGTTTGCTTTTTTTAGTTTGAAGTAAATAACTTGCCAACCCGCTTACCAAGCGTGGCAAAATGGCTACTAGGCAATCTATAGGGAGGCCTATGTTCAGCAGTGGACTTTAGTAGGCTATGATGATGACGGTGAATATAGAAAATGCTTCCGTTTCTTTTTATATTTTTTTTGTATTATTATTACCTTTCCATCCGGTCCGGCTATGGTCAAAACGTTGACCTTCAGCGCTAAGGCACAATTTCCTAAAGCAGTCACGGAGACCTGACCGAAGAGCTTCACGCTAGTTCCTTGCTCCTCAGCTCCAGTCACAAATATTGATACAATTCCATCAACGCCGTAATTGTACGTGTGTCCATTTAAGAAAGTTGGTGATGATGGCGCTGTTGAAAAAAATATTTTGTGAAAGTTTGTATCAGTAACGGTCCGTTCACATGTATATGGGTTATTTTTCAAAGAGTATCCTAATTTTATACTTAAGTTGAAATATGTAAATAATGATATACCGTTATTGCAGTATTTGAAAATACGAATAATTAAGTCTTCTAATTTTATTTCAAATTATCCCAAATTGAATGTGATTTATGGGCAACAACTACGCATACGCGCGCTCCTCTGTGTGCGATTCAATTCACAACGTTTTTGCCGACCGAACGACCCTTACGAATGTGTGCGTGCGTAATAAAATAGTAGATTACCACGCATTCTGAATTTAAAAGATAAAAAGGACTTAATGTTTGTGATTTTGTTTTATTAATTTTTCTTCACCATTCGCCTATATTACTTATTCGGGACCTTCTCTGCAAATTTGGGCGTATACTCGTATTGCAAAATAAACCTGTATAAAGCGCAATCTGGCCCAGTCCGGTCCGGTCCGGTCGGTTTCCGGTCGCGCATGGAGTACTGCTGTCACATATAGGCTAGTGTTGTAAAATGCCATCTAGCAGCATTGGAGAGTCTCAGTGGAGAGGCGTGCTAAGAGACTTATTAAGGTCATTGGTTTGGTTGAAACCAATCTTTTCGGGATCGAGCACAGGCGCAGAATAGCCAGCCTCTCGTTATTCTATCCGATACATTCCGAAGAGTATGCACACAAATTACATGATTTCATTCCTTCCTCCACTTCCCATCTTCGGACCATCAGACGGTCGGCTGATCTTCACTTCATTTTTGTCGATATTCCATGTAATCGAACAAAACGATTTGTTTGCTTCGTCTTTTGTAATGCGCAAAGGAGTGGCATAGTTTGCCGGCGTCTATCTTTCCGTCCGATACAATCTGGGTGTATTGTAGGTAAGATTGAATTGGCTCTTGTTACCCTAAGACAGTGTGATTTACCTATCTAGGGATTCATCAACACTTACCACCAGGTAGGATTGTAGTCCAGCACTGGAATATAATAAGTAAGAAACATCCATAATAATTGATGATGATCATCATGGCTTTACATAATTTCTGAGACATGGGGGTGAAAATACCACCAAGTTTCCGTTTCCAGGCCGCTACTGAGAACTTCTTGACAGAAAAACCAATAACTGATTTTGGCCCAACCTGGGATTCGAACCCAGGACCTCATGATCAGCAACCGCATTTACGACCACCAGACCAATGAGACAGTCTTCTATATTCGAGGTAATGATATATTATCTCAACGTTAAGGCTCATTGTCGTGTTTAAGATTTTAGAATGTCAATTCAACTTGGTTAACCCCGCTGATTAGTCAATCATCACTGAACTAAAAAAAAATCGTCATAAATATAATAAGTTTTAACTTACATCCTTGACATGCTAGCGAACATTTATCTGAAACAAATAAAGAAGGTACATTAATATTTTTAATCTATGATAGAAAATGTGTGGGAAATGATTCGAAGTGTTATTTTATGATGTCCTCCAGACCAAATGTTGGTCAAGGAGAGTCACAACGGAAATTAGCCATCTGCGTAGAACATGACTATAGTTCATGAATGTGTGGGTAAGCACAGGAGAGACACGCTACATTCTCTCACTTTCGTAGTCTTCCAGGACGGTAATCCGACTCGACCCAAGGGAGATCAAGCGCAAGATCAACGAATAAGCGTGTTTTAAAAGGCATGGGGTCCAAATTCACGATAATCCGGGCTACTACTGAGAATTTCTGACAGAAAAATCCTGTAACTGATATTCGAACGATATTCACACCACACATTGTGATCCGCACTTGCGACCAATAGACCAACGAGACAGTCAAGCTTATTAACTCACAAAATTATTAAATTAAAGCTCTAAAATGCCCATTTGGATATAATTTAATTAATATTAATATAGGTATCTGAAGTTAAAATAAAACCGACATTCATATATTTACATTTTTAAACTTTCTTTTAATATATAAGTACAAGTCTAATAACTTCTTCAGCCGCCAATCCCATTAGCTCGTAGTACACCCTGCTTATCAACGAACTAGTCTTTGGGGACTGAATGGCGCCAAATGGCGGTACCTAAGTTGACCATTCGAACATGAACCAAAAATTCCACATGGAATGGGTAGAAGCATCATCACCGCGAAGGCAACTAACCCAAGATTGTGCAAGTTATGTGGTGGTTCTTTTCCGAACTTAACTAAGACACTGCTATGTGTCTAGATGTAGAGCTTCTATTATCAACATTCAATTACTAAAATATTTAGAAATTCGATCATTAGCACGATCATTTAGACTAAAGCAAATATGTCAACAATTAATAAATTGAACCAAGTAATTATCATACACTATATTCGACAAACAATTCCTAGGTCAAGGTATAGCTTCAATATGTATTAGAACAACACTGTAAATATTAGGTTTAAAGTTCCGGGTCAAAAGGGCTTAGCGTTATCTGTACTCGCAAACAATAATTATTAATCAATTGTAAATATATTTGTATTTTATTGGAACATTCCTACATTCAATTAAGTTGATAAGGATTATATTATCATACTTTATATTAATTATATATATATTATTTGGAGTAAATATTTTAGTGCTAACTAAAGTATTGGATATGAGGAGGCTAGCATCTGCTCAGTTTTCTTGACAATCATATTGATATGAGGAATGTGGTCGTATATAAGCTTCATGTCCAACTAACACCTAATCTCTCGTTATACCTACTTTTGTGAGCATTGTCCCTTTAAGACTATAGAATGATAGTGCAAGGCTCTTTTTAAGAAAATTTGATATAGAAGCATTTTCTAGGATTTAACATCATATGGTCGTCAATGAATCGAAATTAGATGATATGACTCTTGGGAGCCTTAGGTCGTCTATAAACAGGGTAATTTTGCTTGCTTTAAACGTACTCCTGGCATCACTGCTAAAGAGCGGGCACAATATTGGTCCCAGATGGGAACCTTGAGGTACCCCAGAGACTGCAAATGACATTTAAAGCCCTGAGTTTTTTTTATATATGAAGCGAGCAAAGCAAGCAATGACACATTAATTCCTGTAGCTTCAAGCTTGCCCACTAACAGGAAATGGTTTACCTTATCGAAGGCGCTACACAGTGATATGTATGCAATAAATGAAATAAGGTTTGTTTCTGTAGAACGGCCTTTTCGAGTTATGTGCTAAAAATCGTTTAAAGTTGATTCAATGTGGTGAGTTATAAGCGGACAAACAAACGAACCAAATAATTTTGAAAAATAACAAAGTATGGAGATAGCTATTGTCATTAGAATTGGCTTACAAGGACCATAAAGGTAAGCGAGATATGCATCACAATTTAAAAATGTAGGAATGGCATATGAGCCCCTCGCCCTTGTAAATATCGTAGTTTTTATGTGTTTACGATGACCTATTTTGAAACAAGGAGATGAATGCGGGCTCCGATATTGTTTTGTCCAGCTGAGTTTGATGTGTAGGACATAACTATAAGAATACGATTTAAATTCCTTGTTATTAAAAAAAAACTGAATTTTCTCAGTTAAATGGGTACTATAGTATAGGAATAAAATTTAACTATATTAATTTTACTAATAAACCCCATATCACATCTCACACCTCTATAACACACTTATATAAATACAAAATTTAAAAAAAAAATTTTGTTTTTCTTTCCTTTTTTTTTCTCCTCCTTCAGTTTATTCTCTAGCGTTTATAGAATTGTCAAAGTCGACTAAAGGACTAAGCAAACTTAGTCATATAGCTATTTGTATTGCTAAAACAGTGATAATACTAATAGTAAGCTAGGGTAGAAGTTTATTCCCAGAACTGTTGATATAAAGCGGTGCTCACAATTTCTCTGTCCGATCACGTAATCGATGATTCCGGCGCGAGCGGTACGCTGCTCGAAATGCAATTACCCAATTTGACTTAATCAGAGGGGGAGTCGGATTGTCTTTATGATTTTATTTGGGCGCAAATAGCCCGGGGCACCAATGTTTATTGTTTTATACACTCTACAATTTGTTGTATCAGTAATTTGTAATGTCAGTAAAATGGACTTTGGCGAGAAATATTAAATGCGGCTTCGCTCGCGTGTGCTTCAATTTAAAAACGTCATCGCTGCTTCGTAACAAAATTAGCAAATTGGATCACTGGTGGAGCAACCTCGGTCTCTGTGTCTCTATGTCGGTCTATCATAGGAATTTTCTCTAAGACGATTTGAAATAAGTAGTTTATCTTTCGAGTGCGAGTTATTATTATTATTATATACCTTATTGTACACCAATGATAAAAAAACAGATTACAGTGAGTAAAACTTAAGATCTCTTCCAGATAACCTTAAGATTAGAAGAAAATTGTACTATTGGACAGTGAGAGATGGTGTATATTATTTATAAATAGATTATAAAGTTATACGTCTAGCAACATCTATCACCTTTATGTCGGGGATGTCTTCCGATGTATTCATATAAAGAGTAAATTGTCTTGTATTAATAATTATACTTTTATTAAAAAGTAGAACCTACTTCAAAAATAAATATTTTTTTTTAACACAATGGCTTCTGAAGTCGTTGCCAAGACATAGTGTATCGAAGAATTAAGAGTAAGATTTTATTTTTTATTTTTGAAGTGGGTTTAACGTACTATTAAAAATATTTTATCCTTTTGAGAGGTTCAAGGAATATAACAAGTTCAAATAAGTACATTAAAATCTTTATATCCTATTTTTCCACCCTAAGGGATAAAAAAATTAAAATTCGAATAGGAATACCCCTTAAGTATGAGATAACCTATTCATTAAAAATAATTATTTAAATCGGTTCAGCTGATTCCGAGAATCAAGAATCGTGATCGGTAAACATACATAAAAACATATGTGTCGAATATATATCCTTCTTGTTGTTTGAACTTTGTTAAATAGAGGTTGGTATTAAAACTATCTAAGAAAAAAGGTAGCAAAATAAGATGTACACTGGTTGTAAGTTGTATTGTTTAAAAGTATAAATTATAATTTGAATTCACTTAAATTTTATTTATATGAAAAGATTAAAAGTTTTATTCTGGTTGTAACATATAAGCGTATTTGCTCGAATGAAGTCATTATAGTTATAGACATTATTAATATTGGTGGACAAGCGATACAAAATAAAGCAATCCAATCTACGATGATTAACTAGTACTATGTATATACGGATGCATCAGTTCAGTGGATTACGGATCGTTCACAAATTAGTCGGCATAAAGAGATGTCATCCGTTCCCTAAGTGTAATATTTGACCGTGGGAATAAATTATTGATATATCAGATAAATGGACCTTAAAAGAAGACTTCAATGTTTAATGATTCTGCAAATTCGGACTTTAATTAAAAAAAAACGATTTTGTGACTATTGGTATATTTTTAACCACATATAATACAAGTTTATTTATTAACTTATTTGAACTAATCCTCAGAGTTCCACGGTATGTACCCCAATCAAAATATTGAATAATTGTGATTAAACGCAATGTGAACAGGGATGTGTGCGTACTGTTCACATGTTGGGCGCTGGCAGAATAACAGCGTTGTAGAAAACAGAGACATTTGTGCTGAGCTAGAGCCTATTTATACTACGAGTACATCAGTCTGTAACACTACTCATTGTCATTTTATTTGTGGTTGCACATAGATAAACATCCAGACCTGGAGCAATTGCTTGTAGAATTAAAAAATGTCATTTCATGCGAGAGTCCAAACTGCGGCCCGCAAAGATCAGAATGTGCACTTTTATAGATATTAGAAATTTTGCTTCGTTGCTACTGAATCTTTTTTAACGTAACAGCCATGCTTGTTGGTCTCTCCAATGTAGAATTTGCCAGAATCGTCGGCCTAATAGGTGGATTGGCGATTGATGACGGTAACTGGACGCTGTGGCCCATAGACATCTCCATCCATCCTCAATTAAGAATCAAAATGCAGATGCGTTATCACCCTTGGGAACCAAGATGGAATACCTCGTTTCTAGTAAAAACGATCTCCAGTTCTCTTAACTCTTTGTATTAAGCACACTGAGGTTCCCCGTATGGAGTGTACACGGCAACATTAAACTGCTATTTTGCGCTGGTAACTGTGCGAGCGTGGTCCTTCCCCGGTCAAGCTGACTCATTCGTGCTACAACCATAATGAGAATGGCTCTACCACATTATTGTAGGACTAGACGTTTTGCACCTTCAACGCTGCTCCCCGTAGCTACTGGCCCCAAGTTAATCAGGCCTTTCTTATCTTAATCCTCTAAAAGTCACCTTTAAAACACACTCGATATGAAATGGGGGCGAAGAAGAATTAGATTCCTTTTTATGTTTAAAAAATTGCAATAATATTTTTTGGATTGAAGACTTGCTAAAAATATTTGCATTCTTCGACGATTTTAGTTTAATTAACAAATTAAATTTACAGTTTATTACGCGGGCGGTCGGCGATACCGCAAATAATTTTGTCACACTGTTACCGAGTCATAGATCCCGAGATAACGGGGTCACGAATTGTGATAATTTAAATAAATAATGTTAAGCCTTATCTATTGACTCCCGTTTACTTGGTTATGTTAAACTTCTAGTAATGGTCATTGTCAAGGCAATGATACTTGAAATTATATTTATAACGAAACATATCGATGTGTGAAATCTATTATTTTTCTATTATTACTGTTACTATAATAAAACTCTAACACGACGTCTGTCTGAACACGCATCACGCAAAAACCTGTGAACCGATTTGGATGGGACTTTCACTGGTAGGTAGCTCATGTTATAAGGAGTAACTTAGGCTACTTTTATTTTAGGGTTCCGCACACAAAAATTCGACGCAGGCGAAGTCACGGGGAATATCTACTATGATAATATAATAATAAATAAATTTAAGTTTAATAAAGTATTAAGAAATGTTACTAAAGTAAATACCTTACATACTTGTTACAAAGATATACAACACATGATGTGGACCATTAATAATTAGATATCTGTTGAATTCTGAGTCTCTTAGCTAGGTTACTTAGTAACCTGTATTTACGAGATACAGTCCCTTATATAGTTCGTAAAATATGAATTACGTAACAGACAAATTGTAATGATCTTAGAATTATTTGATAAAAATAACATCTGTCGAACGAATACCTTACTCTGTTTTGTTCCCAGAGTGTTGTTTGAATCTATTATGGGTGATGCCCGAAAAATCTCATGGATTTTAAAAGATGGCAGCATAACAATCTCGTTTAAGCCACTCATAAAATATATAGGCTGGCGAGGGAGACCGGCGTCCCCAAGATATCTGGTACTTAAATTACTTGCCAAGCGTGACTGTTATTGCAAATCTTTACCACAATTGAAGCGGCCAATATCTAGACCTCAGTCTATATGACTTTTACGAACGGTTAAATAAAGAGAAAACAAGAAGAGAAATTGAAAGAATAAGATAAAGAGAAAAGGGTTCATATAAATTTCGCGTTACTTTAATCAGTTTTACAAACTAAAATAATAAACTAATTCAAAGCAGCTTGGTGGAAAGGTATGGTGAGTGTAGAGAACCGGAGACCCTTTTTACTGGAAACGAGGTATTTCGTTTCAGTTCTCAAAGGTGAAAATACATCTGCATTCGTTTTCTATCAGGTGGACTGTGTGCTCGTTTGTCACCCTTATTCTATAAAATAACTCAGGGATAAAGAAATGCTGTACATTAAATATCAACAGTATAGTAAGATAACACAATCTTGGGTCAAAGTTTTCATTTATCGTGAGGCCATGTTTATTGCGAATTGTAACTTATCAGTTAGTTAGCGACAACAATGATACAATTATTCTTCTTTAAGTGGAAAATGTAACTCTTCGAACGTCTCCTTTGACACTTAATATAATAATGTTTCATTGCAGCTGATACTAGATAACTTACTTAGTTGTAAGCGGCTACTAGGTGTGAAAACGAGCTAGAGAAAATTTTGCATAAAAATCTAAATTACTTATTGTTAATTTTGATTTTATTATTATAAAGAATGACACAAAGCGATGAAGAAAACAAAAATATTACTTTTATTATTATGATTTGGAAAATTCGATTTTATATTTATATTGAAGTCGGTTGTACAAAATTTTTAATTTTACCACTTGTTTATAAAGCTGAAGTAACAAACGAGCTTATAGTCCACTTGATGGTAACTGGCAACTGCTGTCCATGGACATATGCAGCTAACTTCAAACAAAGGAGGCAACAGATGCATTGTTACCCTTGAGGACTAATATGGCATGCCTTACAGCCTGTACAGAATTTGGCTCTCTATACCCTTTAGACCGTAACACAGTAGTGCAAAAACTGATATTTGGTGGCAGAAACAGGTAAGAGGGTGGTATCCACCCAGACTACTAGGCAGAAAAGAGTCCTATTATCTAGTAAATTAGAATTGTCTTGTTAACCGACTTCAAAAAGGAGGAGGTTCTCAATATCTTCGTAGATTGTGAACCGATTTTAATGATTCTTTTTTATTAAATAGGCTTTACCTCAAGGGTGGTCCAATTAAATTTGGAAGAAAAAATTCTGACCCCAAGGGTGAAAAACAGTGGAAAAGGTTTCATATTGGACTATATTGTTTAAGGAATTTCATATGGTATCTTCGCAGATTGAGAACCGATTTTAATGATTCTTTTTTTATTAAATAGGTTATCACTTCAGGGGTTGTCCCACGTAAATTTGGAGAATCCCACCACTAAGATCAGTAATTTTTTTTTTTCAAAAACTTTACCCCCACACTAGGATTTCATCCTGTATCGTGGGGGCAGTTTACAAACATAAATTGCATGAGGACAAACATCCAGACCCGGAAAAATTATTTGTAGGCCATACAAATACTTACGGGATTCGAACCCGCGGCCCCCAGCACAACAACTCATTGCTAAGCCACTGCGCCACGGAGCCGTCAAATAACTTCTTTTTTAGCAATTTGATGTCGGTTTTTAAGTTTTCTTAAAAGTTATGTTACTGTGCGTTAGTTAAACGAATTTGCTGGGCCTTTATAGTAAGAAGTAAGAGTATAATTTCATAATCATAATCTTTATTGCAATCAAATGGTAACAATAGATGTGATGTTTTAAAAAATAGTCCGCATTTGAACCCGGTTTGGGCGTAGCACGTTTTGGGCGTTTCACGGTGGTCCCTTGGAAAAGCAAATCGTTAAGTGAAGGGCTGAAAAACATAGGTTCATAGAGTCGAGTGAAACTGCAGGCTATATTAACGTGAAGCATTTCCACAAGCTTAGGCTAAGTTAGATTAGCGCTTGCCCTAAAATATCATAGTAGCCTCGCGGAATCCACGTCTTAGAAATAAAAAAATGTTTCGAATTTCACAGGACGCATTTTGGCATTGCAACAGACTTTTCCCTTTAAGAACATTCAGAATTTAGACCGTAGGGTGTAGGACTGTATATTAATTTAAGTTTTTAGTTTTGGTTTTTAATAAGGTAATATTTATTGCATATTTGAATGCCCATTTAATAAGTGAAAAGTTTTTTCTTCTTCAAACGAGCATACAGTCCATCTGATGGTAAATGTATTCGGTGCCCCTTAGACATCTACATTTATCTTCGATAAAGAATCAAAATACAGATGCGTTGTCAACCCTGAGGACTACGATGGAATGCCTCGTTTCCAGTAAAAAGGGTTTCCAGTTCTTCACTCTCCCCATACGAAACACAACAGCATTAAGTGACACATTAGTGTTACCATCATAATATAGTTGCAGCGTGCCTCTACTATGTATAAAGAGTGTTTACCGTATGTACCTTCATCCTTCATCGTTATGTGTATGATCTCTTGAATTGGCGCAAGAGATATTGAATCGGATTGTTACTTGTGATGAAAGTGGATCCTATATAAAAACAGGAAACGTTCGTCGCAATGTTTTATCATGGAGGCGGACGGAGCAAGTCATAAGAAACTTATAATGCACTCGTATTGGTATTATTCGTTACTTCTTGTGGTCTAGCACAACAATAAATGCAGAGGTATGTTTTATAGAATTAGAAACTCTGATGAGCATGCTTGCTCTCTATACGGCTTATATATGTATACACACACATATATCTTATAAAAGTAAAAAAGAAAGAGCTTATTTACTGCGGTGAAGGAAAACATCGTGAGGAATCCTGCCATTAGCCATTTGGTCAGCGTGGGTTTTTCTTGCTGTAAAACCTAAAAAGAGAGCCTATGTCCACCCGTGGGATATATAAAGGTTGTTCTTTTTGTTATTTAAATTTAAAAGGAAAGCTTATCAATTGTACCTTGTTAAAAAGTTATTTAAAATGTTATATTTACTTCTAGATCAATGTTTAGTAAAGTTAAATTTGGTATATAATTTTAAAATGTTTTTCTTATATATAATATTTCAAACTATTTAATTAAAATTATGACTAAAATTGCCTCATATTTATATAAGTACTACACATAAAGAATGAAAACTAATTTTATAGAAAATACATGACATTTAATTTCCCTATGTTTTCAAGACAGCACAAAGCTCGGTAATATTAATTTTCAAAACAATTTAAAAAGTCCCGTACAAAAATTGAAATACTCTGTCATAACATAATTATTATATGTTTTATAAGAAAGAAGTTAATAATAAGTCATATAAAAATCTCAGAATTTGTAATTTAATAGAATTTCATCTCGAGCTTTTTATTAGTATATAAGATATTAATAAACTTACCGGTGTATGCGGGTTTCCATAGAACAGCAAGTATTAGAAAAGCACTAAATGTTGTGAAACTTATTCTAGGTGTCCCCATTTTGAGGGGGTTGTTTTAGCACTTAATTCTTTATCAGTCGTAACTTAATTTAACAATACTATAGGACTTGTTGCTCCCACCTCGACTGGAAGGCAAATGCAGGAGAGCTCGCCCCACCACGCTTTTTATAGATGCAATAAAATAAACGGACCAATCAGAGGGCTTTAAATCAAATTTGAATTATGAATTTTAATAAGCGTGTTTACAGGCTGATAATGACCATTTAGCTATGAGACAAAGGTCGTGGTAGGGTTGCAGTTATTGTAGAGAATAGAGTCAAAACAATTCCACTAATACTGTTACCCACCAAAAGATTACGTGAATAGGCTTAAATGTTACTACGTAAAACGTTTTAGTTGTTTATTATCGTACTAGAATAACTTCAAACAGTTATTTTTTATTTAATTTAATTTATTGATACTTTTGCTGTTACATTTGTGTTATAATATTCATTACATGATATTTTATGATATGATATTTTGACCCTGCTATGAGACAACACACATTTATATTATGTTGCAGGTTTTTGATGAAATCAGGATGTTGATAAAAAACCGAAATATAACAAAATATAGACACGATTTCATTATAATCTCCAGTAGATCTAGGGTTTTAATCAAAAACCTGGATTTGTGTAGGATTAAGATGAAATGAACTAAATTTATTTATATAACACTTGATATCGTTATAATCAAATGGGTTTGTTAAAACTGTTTCCGTGTTTCTACAAAATAAAGATTTATTTAAAAAATAAGGGTGACAAGCGAACACAGTCCATCTGATGGTAAGTGGATGCTGTGGCCCTTAGACATCTGTACATTCTCGATTAAGAATCGATACGTTATGAGCCCTGAGGACTAAGATGGAATGCCTCGTTTTCAGTGAAAATTGTGCTTAATTTTCTACATACACCATACGAATCAGAGCAGCATTAAGCTGCTGTTACCATTGCAGCGTGGCCCTACTAAGTAAAAACGGATTTACAAAGAATTAAAAATAAGAACAAAATAAAGTGCTATAAGTGACCGTTTACAAACAATATGGATGATGAACCTTAACCTACTGTCGTTGATATAACTTCTTTTGCCTGTTATTTGATGTTTATTTCATCTCAATCATACACAAATCCACGGTTTCGATCAAAATACTGGATCTATTTGAAGTTATGATGAAGTCCTCGTTTTCTCACATTCCTGCTTTAGATAATCCCAGCATTTCGATTCCAATCCTGGTTTTATCCAAAACCTGCGGCGAAATAACAAGAATCGCGAAATCTGTGATTATTTGGAACCATAATTATTATCGATCATCGTTTTTTTTTTATAGGATAGGGTGACACACGAGCACAAAGTCCACCTGATGGTAAGTGGTTGCTGTGACCCATAGACATCTACATCTATCCTTAATAAAAAATCAAAATGCAGATGCGTTGTCACCCGTGAGGACAAAGATGGAATGCCTCTTTTCCAGTAAAATGGGTCTCCGGTTCTGTACACTCACCATACGAAACACAGCAGTGTTAAGCTGCTATTTTAGCTGGTAATCTGTGAGAGCGTGGTCCTCCCCCGGTCGAGCCGACCCATTCGTGCTACAACTATACTAGTAATATAGCTGCAGCATAGCTCTATCACGTTGGTCCTATGTTGGTCTGAGACTTACATGTCCCTTTCTTATGTGGGACTTATCTATAATTACATATAAATAAAATTTAAGAGACTCTGTAATATTGATATAACTGATTACTTTTAAGTTTATTGGGGGTTATTGAGGAGTTGGTTGAAGTTTTGGATGACAATAACCCCTGGGAATGACGTGATCGCTACCAGCTATTTCTAATTTGTTTTTTGTTGTTAAGCGTAACATTTTTTTACTTTTTATAAGGCAGCGCTTGACTACAATCCCACCTGGTAGTAAGTGGTGATGTAGCCTAACAGGTAGTTTGTACTGTACTGTAACATATATTATTGTAAACTGTTCTTTTTTCAAACAATAAAATGTCCAGTTGGGTTTCTTGCTGGCTCTTTCCTGGACAGAGTTATTTCTCGAACGAGGGGTAAATTAAACATAAGAGTGACATTCAATAAGTATTATTTATAATCTATATTGAATAAAAAAGTTTATATTTGTATGTTATTTAAATATAAATAATTTTAAAAAAACGTGTGTGTGTGTACTTATGTACGCACGTAGGAAGTTATACTTCTTAAGCTTAACAAAAGAAAAATAACTAAAAATTATTTAAGAATCTGGTGACAATTAATTGACGGCTCCGCGGCGTAGTGGCTTAGCAATGAGTTGCAGTGCTAATGGCCGCGGGTTCGATTCCCGCACGGAACAAGTATTTGTATGGCCTACAAATAATTGTTCTGGGTCTGGATGTTTGTACTAGTGAAATGTATGTATGTATGTGTTGTGAAATGTATGTACAAATCTAGAAAATCCTAGAGGAAAAAGGAGAAAATCCTAGTGTGTAGGTAACGTTTTAAAAAAAATCGTAATTTGTTTTTATTAAGATTTTTAATCTTTATATTTACTCTTAATATTGTTTCACAAAATAAACATACATCAATCACGTGTTTTGATTCTTCTCTATCAACATGTAATATACTGCAAAACAATTTTTTTTCTTATGTGCGTGGAAAGAAAATCACTTAATGCTAATATACTTTGAATAATATATATATATTCTTTGTCTATCATTCTTCTCTTTAATTTCGATATTGTTTTCAATCTTTCCCTCTTTCTTGGTGTCACTTCAACACCACTGATTGATGTAGTATAAGTAGATAAGCTAGGTACAGGCTCAATATCTCTGTACTGATATGTAGATGATCTACGTGGAAGATAAAGATCAACCTGGAATTAAAACAAATTAAATAGACAAGGCAGATTTATTTCACATAACTTATGTAATGCAAGGGCAATCTAACATATAATCTAGTTTAACAATAATATATAGAAGAATAATTCAACTTCTATACAATTATAACTAACTCAACTTTATATTTCCAAGCTACTGGTACTCTTCTCGGCTTAAAAAACTTTAACTGAGCATCATTATTTATTTTTAAAGTTACTTTATATTTATTAAAAGTCCCCAGTTCATCTGTAAACAACTGTGAATATGTTCCCTTCAGTTGCTATACTAAGTCGTTATGCTGTAAGTTGTTACAGTCACCAATACACAGTTTCATATTAAACGACATAATTAAATCACGACCCAATAGAACTGGTTATTTAAGATCTGTTTTTATAATTTAAAAACGAATAATTTCAGTACTTATAGTTACAGTAGTATAAAAATCGTATGAAATACCTTTTACTAAATCGTTGTCATCCACCTCCAAATAATAGTAGCTCTTATAACAACTCATACAATCACGTTTTAAATGCCCTTTTTTATTACACTTTTGACAAAAATAATTCGCATATCGATATTTATCTTTAGTATGGTTCCTATGTCCACAAACCAAGCAAGATAATATGTTTTTTTTAATGTAGTTTGACGAACAGTATTTTCTTGGACTCGTAAAGCGAAAACGTGTTGCGCTGCCGCTGATGATATGGCTAGCCCCTCATCTTGCAGTGACCTTTGAACTGCAACTCGAACACATCGTACGCTTTTTGCTAATTCCAATGCTTTGTTGAATGTCAAGCTATCGATGTTTTCACTAAAAACTTCTTTTTCCTCGGAATTCACCAATCCTAGCACAAACTTGTCTCATAATACCGTCTCGAGTTCTATTTTAAAACCTTTGACTATTTTCTATTTTAAAAATTTGACTGCCTCGTTGGTCTAGTGGTTGTAGTAGTGCGACTGCTGATCATGAGGTCCCGGGTTCGAATCCCGAATCGGGCTAAAAAAATCAGTTATTGAGTTTTTCATCAAGAAATTCTCAGTAGCTGCCCGGAGTCAGGAAGCTGGCGGTGTCTCACCCCCGTGCCTCGAAAAGCACGTAAAGTCGTTGGTCCTGCGCCTGATCTCTCTCCGGTCGTGTCCCATCGGACTATAAAAGTGAGGGGATAGAGAGTGCACCTGTGTTTGCGCATACACTTGGGCACTATAATCCTGTCCTGCGCCGATTGCTAGTCTTCGTTGAGACTGGCCGCCGTGACCGAAATTCGGTCTGGAGGTCATTAGAATAGAATAGAATAGAGTAGAATGGAATAGAATAGAATAGAATAGAATAGAACAGAATAATTTTTATTCAATATAGATTACATATGTAATTCTTATTGAAAGTCATTTTTATTAAATTCTTATTGAAAGTCATTATTATTAAAACCACCAAACGATGACGAACGCGGGCCGCCCATTCAGTTAAGTCTTCGCCTGGTCTTTGTTCCGCTTTATAAAAACATATCTATCTTCAAACATACATTTCTTGAAGGAAAACTGGTTGTCAATCTTTTCGATACGAGTCTTATAAGCTAAGTCTTCTAATTTTAACGGAAAAACTAAATCTCGTACTAGGCGATATGTATCTTCTGCTAATGATGTGAACAAAAAGCTCTTCTCATAACTCCTCCTTTGTAAGTGTCATCATGATAATCATTTGCCATACAGAACTGGACAAAAGTCGACTCTTAAAAATAACCCACTCTTGTGGTGATCAAATGTGAGGTGGTTGCCGAACAACACATTTCCTTTATTTGACATTATTTATTTGTAACTATTTAACTTTATTGCACTCAATAATGCGTGAATAAGGTCCTCGTTGCAAAATATAGTGTATTTATGAGGATTTCACCACTAAAACACAAATGAAAATTATACCTTTTATTGAATGACAACACAACTGGCAGATCTTAGTTTTTTCATAAGCCTACAATATGGCTTACATACTCTACAATAATGTAAATAAAACACGTGTTGTAGATTCATATATATTTGAATAACTACTTTAAATATAGTTATCAGTTCTCACGAAAACTTGAGAAACAATTACCCACTGAAGTTGTCGCTTTTAGGCGTCAGTGTGCGCGCGCATCGTAACAAGTTCATGGTGTCGTTTTTAGGGGTCGGTGTGCGCGCGCATCGTAAAAAATTCACTCTCATCATTTTTCCCAAACGCCCCAAAAGAAGTATAACTTCAATTAAAAAAAATGTCTGTCTATATGTCGGAATGGCTAAACCGATTGTGATTCAGTTCAGTCAATTCCAGGAGTGATCTAGGCTATATATTATCCAAAAAACATGATGTAGGTTTTTTGTTGGAATCAAAAAAGTGATAAAAATGGCTTTCGATGATTCTCAAAAACAATAAGTGATAAAAACAGTTAGAGCAAAGCCTTTTTGGTATTTAATTTTACAAAAAAAGGGTTTTAAGTTTAACTCCTATCTTTGAATGTTCCAAACAGAGATGGAGATTGTAGATGCGATTTTTTATTTTTTTTTAACTTCAATACCACTTTAAAACAAAATTATGAATGTTTAAAGATAAAGCTACGAGACCTTTTTACGTAAAATTAATTTATGTTCAGTTTTTATTTACAGAACAATAGCACACAATCTACCTGATGGTAAGTAGATGATGTGACCCATAGACATTTATCCTCAATTAAGAATCAAAATGCAGATGCGTTGTCACCCGTGAGGACTAAGATGGAATGCCTCGTTTCCAGTAAAAAGGGTCTCCGGTTCTCTACACTCACCATATTATACCGGTTTTTGTTTTAAATAATTTTCCTTATCGTGTTGTATTGAATCTATTGTATAGAAATAGCCACGCTGCGGCTATATTAATGTATTAGCACAGAATGAATAATAGTACCAGTAGCAAGAATGGGTCGCCTCGAAGGACCAAGTGTAGAGAACCGGAAACTCTTTTCACAGGAAACGAGGAGTTCCATCTTAGTCCTAAGAGGCAACAATGCATTTTGGTTCTTAATCGAAGGCAGATTTAGATGTCGTAGCACCCACTTACCATCCGGTGGGCTGCGTGCTCGCTTGTCACCCTTATTCCATAAAAAAATTGTTTATGAGATAATCGCAAGAATTTGATTATGAGGCAAATGTCAATTAACATGTGCATTTTAAAGGCAGTAATCAGTTGCTTGCAACGAATAAAACTACTTTTACGGATTTTATTACATTATATTTTAATTTATTTATATTTTAATTATTAAAACTAAACTCAAGTATACTCTACTGCGAAACCTCAGGACACAGTAAGCTCATTCTGTGTAGATCGGACCATAATGTTAAGATAAATGTACTCCGTGTTAACTTTGACATCGGGACGTCAATTACCTCAGTCCCCCCTTGACCATGGGTGCTGCAAAGCACCTGAAATGTCAGGAATTAAAATAAAGTAAATTAAACGCAATAAAATCCGTAAAAGTAGTTTTATTCAATGTGCAGTGTTCGAGTTAATATGTGAAATCATTAATTGCTTGCAACCTAACTTAGCCGAGTTGCATATGCCAGTTTTCACAGTTCACATTTAATGCGTAAAAACCCTTTTTTAATTGTTTATAGCAAATTCATTTGATTTAAACAATTAAAAAATGGTTATTCAGAAGGATTTCTCAGTAGCAGCCCGGAGTGAGAAAGTTGGCGGTGTTTCACCCTCGTGCCTCGGACAGCACGTAAAGCTGTAACATCCGTATTTATAAAGAAGTAATTACTTGTTGCTAAGTAATTTCTTAATTAAGTCATTACTTAAGGTTAGAATTCTTAGTTACAAAATCTCATTCTATAGTTGAGTAACGCACATTACTTACTTGAGCAAATGCCCAAGTAACACTCGACGCATGGTGGTTGTTTCTGTGTGGCAACACTTTGTGACTGCGTGTAGTTTCATGAAAATGCAAACGTAAGCTAAATTATTTTTACAAAATCTTGCAATAATATCTTTAATATTACTTTATTTGATATTTATAATAGCAATAACGTTGTATAAAATAGTTTATATTGTAAAAAAGTTTATTATATCATTATTGTCATTTAATTTTGTCAGTACAAAAAAGAATGCTTAGAAAAACAAAACGTTTGACATGTTAAAACCCTTGTAAATTTAAATGTCCACTTTTTACACATGGATTATATGCCGACACGTGATTTTTTACTTAGAAAGATTATACATACATTCATTGCTGTCGATTATTACCGTAAACTAATTTACTCTGAAATCAAAAACGTAACGAAACGAAACGAAATCTCTTTTTAAAACTATCTTCCGAATAGTCACGAAATGGATCCACATCACGAAAGTAAACTGGGATTTCTAGGTTCAGCAACTTCTATCTCATCTAATATAATATCATCATCTATGTTGTCTACAACAGCAAAAACCGTTTCAATGCTATCCAAAGTTTCCATTTTTATGCAAAATAACCTCAAAGTAGTGCTTAAGTAAAGGAAATGGTGACTATTACTTGGCTGAGAATTCTAACTTTTGACAGTTCTAACTTGGAGCAATTACTTAACTATAGAATACAAATCGTTACTTAAGTAATTACTTTTACTCAAGTAATTACTTTTACTTGTATATAAATACGGGTGTAAGTCTTGCACATGATCTCTCTCTACTCGTGTTGGACAACCGTCCCATCGGATTATGAGTGTGAGGGAGTAGAGAGTGCACCTGTGCTTGCGCGTACACTGGACACTATAACCCTGTCGTGCGCAGATGGCTAGTCTCTATTGAGACTGGCTGCCGTGACCAAAAAAGTCAATCTGGAGGACATTATAAAACACTAATACATTGTTTGTAAACCCATTTAGCCGAGTTAGCATTTATCAGTTTTAACAGTTAGCACTTAATGTGGAAAAACGGATTTTATTTGTTTATACCAATTAAAATTTCATAAACAATGTGTATTCCTAAGAACCCGTAATACATTGCTTGTCACCTCATTTAACTGAGTTAGTTATAAACATTGTGCATTAGTATAAAATGTTTTTACTTTCCCTTTACCGGCTACTACCCCAACAATACTAACCCACAACTGTTTCCTTCTGAAAGCGATTTTGATTGTCTTTTTAAGTATCAGTCAAAATGTAGTATTAGCAAAGATTAATTTCATTTTCATGGCACTTACATAATCATTCTTTGGCCTAGCATTGTCCCAGAAATTGAAAGAATTACTAGACATCTACAGAGTTTTTTAATTTATTTTTTATGTTCTACGTGTAAAAGCTAATACCAAAAATGAATGCTCATTGTTTTATTTGGCAAGAATGGGATATTGGGTTTGTGATTGCGTAGGCGATTGGTAAGCCACCTATCACTTCTTTCATTTTTTTCACAATTTTTAATTTCATATCACACCTTTTTGGCTTAATATGATAAGAGTAGCTCACTGATCTTTGGACACTAGAAGCTCCCTCGTGGATTACAAGCATGATGGTATGCATGTATGTAAATATCAATCATGACTCATGATATATTATGACAATAAAAAAAATTACGCGGATCATAGCTAAGCAATTTTATATATATATATATATTGCTATACGTATATTAGCGAAACCTACTTTTTTAAAGGTATTATGATGATGATGATGATGATATAATATATAAAACCTTAATAAAAACATTAAAAAGTCAAGTGTAAGACTCCAATATTTTAGCATATTTACAAAGCTATTATATATAAGCTATCCTACACGATGAAAAGAAAAGTTATAGTGTGAGAAATATACAATGTCAATTTGGGTAACGATTTACCAGATGTAAAGATATACGGATGTAAAAGAGGCGAGAGAGGTATGTCAGGATCCTACCAAATGGAAGTCCGTAGTCTCTGCCTACCCTCTGGTTGACAGACGTGAGTGTTTATGTATGTATGTATGTATGTATGTATGTATTTAACAGATGTTAGACGTTGCAAGAAAACAACATGAAGAATGCATAATGTTTGAGGAATAAAACAAATTTCAAACGAACTATAAAGGTTGCTTCACGCGTTGAGATACCCTTTTCTGCTCAAAGTTAAAAATTAAAGTTACAGCCCACTGCGTTTATTATACGTCGCACTATTGGGGACAAACCTCCTCTCGTTTTTGAGAGGGTTTAAGGACAAGGAAATGTCCGCCGCGCTGCCCCAATGCGTGATGGCGAACTTCACATGTCTTTGAAATATTTTTTTTCTTATTTCTCAGACATGCAGGTTTCCTCACAATGTTCTCCATCACCGCCGAGCACATGGTATATCAGCACTTAAAACTGCAATTAACAATTTCATTGGTGCCGGCGGGGATCGAACCCGGGTTGTTTTCTGCTTAGCTGTACGTTTTCTTTCTTTTTTTTTATATAGAATACATGTAACAAATAAGCACACAGTTCACCTGATGGTAAGTGGATGCTATGGCCCATAGACCGCAATCAAGCATGTTAACTATTGCAAATATCACTTCTATGAAGCAATCTATGGGGAGGCCTATGTTCAGCTGTGAACTTTTAATAGGCTACAGGGACATTATTATTTAAATCGCAGGGACTAGATGTATGTCTATGTGCAATTTATGAATGTAAATCGCCTCCACTATACATAGCCTAGTAAGGCAGAACGTTAAAAAAAACTACAAATATAAACAACTAGCGATCCGCCTGGGTTTGCACAGTTCATTTCTGAATCTATACAACAACGCCATCTACCGGGTCCAATTGTAAATCTAAGCCATTTTCCAATCAACTTAATCACACACACAAAATTTCATTAAAATCGGTCCAGCTGTTTAGGAGGAGTTCAGTCACATACACACGGACATAAGAATTATATAACATATAATATGCATGTATTATATATATAAACTTTTTCTTAAATCATTCTGTCTATTAATGAAAATCGCATTGAAATCCGTTGCGTACTTTAAAAGATATAAGCGTACTGACGGCTAAAGCGACTTTGTTTTATACTATGTAGAGAAAGCTTAATTACGGAATAAAACAGTTTGAAAAAGTTTCATATGTAGTTTTCGCGTAAATTTAAGAAATTAATAAAGTTATTTGTTATGTTATTATATAGTTGTATTTGTTATTTATGCTTTATGGTATTAATATGTACCTGTTTATAGAATATAACCTCATAGATATTAACATTGTTGACAAGTAGTCCTTCCCTGGTCGAGCCGACCCATTCGTGTTACAACCATATTAATATACGAGTAGCTTCAACGTGACTTTACTTTCGTTCCTTCTTCTTCTACTTCTTACTTCTGTGCTTCTTACTTGTGTCCATGATCAGGTCTATGGCGAATAAACTTGTAAACACTTTTAGAGTACACATTTGAGTGTATAGGGTGGGAAAATCTATAGCACCTCTCAATATTTTGCAGCCTATATGAAGCTGTTCGAACAACCTCCTTATTTTTAACGAACTTAAACCTTTTGTACCAAGTGTATGTTATGTTCATATAAAAAGAAAATACTGTGACATGCTTAGTTTTATACATAGTTTATTTTAGTATTATAAGAAATTAGTTCATGTGGCAATGGGCTGACCATGTACCTCGAAGAACCGACAACCGATGGGGAAGAAAGGTTCTTGAGTAGTAGACTCGTCCGAAGTATATGGTAGCCTCCACTTATGACGACCTGGTAAGAAAAGCAAATAAAATTTTTATTTCCGACCGCTGTTGTTCTTTGTAATTTTTTCGTATCATCATCATTACACATCATTAGATGATCATCATTACAGCCCTTTACAAATCCACTGCCAAACATAGGCCTACCCCAAAGAATGTCACGAAACATGGTCCACATACATCGACCTCTTAACCACCACCAGGAACCATCTCGAACCAGGTCTTACCAGTGAAAAGATGAATCTGCGACGTGGTCCTTCAGAGCTGGTCATATGAGGAAGCTTTTCCGTAACGCAGAATAATACAGATTCGGATTGCCTATTTGTTGCTGCAATAATGACGATATAAAATATACATGTGCATGTGTGTGTTCCTTTTTCTATCTTTTCCGTTTCTTTCCTCCTTTTTTACTTTATTTACTTAATATAAAATATGTAATATTCATTATTTTATTATAATAAATATAAACATAATATAAATACTCACGCTAGTCACCCAGAGTGGTAGGCAGAACTTTCGTTCAGCATGATGACACACCATTATGGCTACGTAAAGGAGGAGCTTTACGTCCATTACGACTTCTACATATGCTCTGTCACTCTTTCCTCATTAAGTTTATCTCGATGAACAAACTACCGAAGCATTACTTTCTTGCAAACCACACTTATTTCTTATCACACTGATATTCGCCCTGTTATTCAGTCATTAATTCTACTCTCGTGCTTGTCCTGCCACACCTAACAAAAGTAACAGCTTAATACTGTTGTGTTTCGTATGGTGAGTGTCGAGAACCGGAGACCCTTTTACTGGAAACAAGGCGTTCTTAGTCCTCGGTTTTTCCATCCATCCCATCTTAATCGTGGATAGATGTCGAAGTCTATGGGCCACAGCATCAACTTAGGAGAACTCGTTCTTAACCAATCAATCATGAAGTAATGAGATGTTATTTCTCAGGGTTGATTTGTACTTATAGTTAATCTATATTTTTATCAGCAACTAGCCTTAAAAAGACTTAAACGCGTTTTGTATGACATTTAAGGTTGCCAAATTTTTATATCAAATCTTACAGTTATAATTTTCAAGGCTTATATTGTAGATTGAAAAATAAATAAAAATAAAACGAATGTTTCAAATAAATATTTTATTTTTAAGTATATTTTTGCTGCTTATTCGAATTGTGGTCGGATTGGGTGGCAGACTGAAGCTTTTTATTTTTAAGTGGATTCTGAATAACTGTGTTCACATGCTTACGTATCGCATAACTTTAAAATCCATTCAAACGGATAGAATCCGTTAATACGACTCGTCTTGTCACTGTGTTGCTTTCAATTATTATAGCCTTCAGCAGCGGACCTGCTGCTGAACATAGGTCTCACCCAAGGAATGCCACAAAGCACGGTCCTGAGCCACCTGCATCTATCGACTTCCTGCATGTCCTACCAGGTCGTCACTCCATATAGTGCGGGGCCGCCGTACACTTTGCCTACCGGTACGAAGCTGCCACTTGAGAACCTTTTTTTCCCATTGGTTGTTGGTACTTCGAGTTATATGGCCAGCATATTGCCATTTCAGCTTACTAATTCGTTGGGCTTTGCCGGTTACTCTGGTTCTACTGCAGATATCCTCATAAGTCTATCACACAGAGAATCCCCGAGCATAGTCCTCTCCATAACATGCTGAGCGAATTTGAGCTTCTTCATATGGCCAGCAGTGAAGTTTCGACTATATCATAGGGTTGGTTGATATAGTCTATGAAGCTATTCATTATTTCTCCTGATTTTGAAACGTGTAGAAGTGAAATGCAGTTTATTATTGTCAACTGTATTTTATTTATTTTACTTAACTTATACATGCTGGTGCATGGTACTTTGAGCCGAATCTAAACAAGCGACCTATGGATATTGCAGGAGCTGAAGACTGCAGACGATGTTTGTTTGGCAGCCAAGGGAAATGGTTCTTAAAGATGATGACGAAAGCTTTAAATTGTGGTTTTCCAAGGTTTCAAGTTACGTTGTTTATATCACGTCAGGGTCACTAATTTGGCCGTGAAAGGAAAAGGGGAGATGTCGAGCCTGAATTTAAAGTTTCCGTAGATTGGAAGTTGCGTGTTCACATCGAGTTGGAGTCCCCAATATGGCCATGGAAGGAAAAGAGGGATCTCAAGGCAAGGTGTTCAGCCCGGGGAGCAACCAACCGTCTATGTCGTGGCACGAAGCTGTTCAATATATAACAAAGTGGTTTGGAAACTTTGATTTAGGTTTCTGAGCTACTGCTGAGCTATCACTATGCTGAGATATCACGGTTCTTCAATAATACAGCTGGGATAGTAATATAAAATGAAGAAAAACAAGATAAGAAGTGCATTATTTGGCGCATTTTTGGACAAAGCTATATCTGAAAAGAAGAAAAGGCCTTTAATTCATTAATTTATTCATTCATTACAGCCTCTCGAGTCCTCTGCTAAATCGCTACTACCTCGCCACAAGGTGGGGGCAGGATTTGCTATTGTTAACACGCTTGGAAGCCGTGGTAGCTTAGGGTCTAAGCGCTCGCTGTAAATTTCACCGTGCGCGAGCAACTCGAGTTCGATCCCCGCCGGTACAAATTACAATTTAAAAAAAATAATTAATGAAATTATCAATTGCAATTTTAAGTGCTGCTTTACCACGTGCTCGGTGGTGACGGAAAACATCGTGAGGAAACCTGATGTCTGAGAAATAAGAAAAAAAATATTTCGAAGACATGTGAAGTTCGCCAACACGCATTGGGACAGTGCGGTGGACGTTTTCTTGCCCTAAATCACTCTCAGAAATTAAAGGAGGTCTATTCCCAGTAGTGGAACGTATATAGGCTGTAACTTTAACTTTTTCACTTTTAACATGCTTGTCAGGCGGGTAGGACACCGCAGTTTTTTTATTTAATTCAGTTGCTATCAAAGAAATGCAGCTGCCCATCTTCTGTTCCAGTTACCTCTTACCTCTGTGGCCTCTTACGAAACCCATAAGATGATAAGGAGTGGTGGATTCTCTCCCGCCACCTCTACATATCGTTAGAAAAAGGTCTTATTAGCATCCATCTAAAAATTCTTTCTTCTAAAGAAAATATTATATTTGGACTCCTGTTGGAAAAAATGACCTGTTGAAAAAGTCACAACGAGCATTTCCTTTTTCATAATTTTCCATAATTTAGTACATTGGTGGTCATAATTTTTTGATCTTGAAACTAGAAAAAAACGAAAACTAGTGATCTGCGATATTGTCTCTACAACTTTATCACTTAGAGTGGGTGTTTCTAACTAAACTTTTTGCGATCTTATTCAATATGCCTATTGCAGGTCAAGTCTTCGACCATTTTCTGAGGGGGCCTTGCCCTGTTCTATCGTATCTAAAAGAGCAATGTTCGCTTATTATAAACATATATATCAACATATCAACGGAGTCACTACTCCCGTACGCACAACAGTTGAAGGACACCGTCAATTACAAAGATGCTACACAATTATGACTTTTACGTCAATTTCTTTTAAGTTGTAATTGTCTGCGGCGGATCAAATGTACTGACAAAATACTTGCACCAGTGTACATTTCTAGTCGTTTAAAATCGCAAATAACATAACGAAATTTTTAATCGAGGAACGGCAGATAAAGCGTTTGTGGTTATTTACGTAATAGGAAAAATGTAATCATTTAATAATTATTATTCTTTAAACGGTGTTGCAGAACACATAATTAGTAAAGAATAAATGTAACTAGTTGCTTTACGTCCTCAGGGGTCGGACTAAGATGGAAGACCTTGTTTTCAGTAAAAAGTATATTTTAATCTCTAACTCACGTTACGAAATACATCAGCTTAAGGCTGCTATTTGACGCTGGTATTCTGTGAGAGCGTGGTCCTACTCCGGTCTAGCCGACCCACTCGTGCTACAAGCATAGTGTAGCGATAGCGTGACTCTACCACGCATAAACATTATAAACGATGGATCCAAACATTTTGTTCTAATGTTTGGTACATCCGCAAGAAAAAAAGGGAAGCCGTGAGTCTAATCCGATGTCGAAATATGGTGGAGGGAAGGAAATCTTGTTACTCCTGTGTTCTCCTTTCAAAATATATCTTTAACCAGTCCGACTTTTCCATAAATAATCTAATAGAATAAATGCCTATACAGAAATCCAATAACAATAATAATAATTGGTATTTATTTTCTCCCTTATATTATGATCACAATAAACTAAGTAAAAATGAACTATACAACTAAATAACAGCTATAAATATTAGCTAAATAAGATCTAGGTGGGAGACTGATGCCCAAAGTTGCCCTGTGCTATGGGATCACCAGGCCCCAAAATACAAAATACAGAACAAACAAAATACAGAAATTTATTATACAAGATAAAATCTTTATTGTGCCGTTCCAAAATCATAAAAATTTAATACTTATGGAATCACCTCGGTGTTTCTGTCACAGAGGTTTTATTAGGGTGTGTTTTATGAATGTTTGGGCATAGTTATAAAATACGTTTATCCAAAGATAAACGTGTGGTTACGATTTAAATTTTAGACTTATTAATTTTGAGATCATTATGTGGGCATCACAATCTTTCGAGAGTATGTATCAGTTTAAAACGCTTTGAAGCATCATCATCATCATCATTACAGCCCTTCACAAGTACACTGCTGAACATAGGCCTCCCACAAGGAATGCCACAAAGCACGGTCCAGAGCCACCTGTATCCATCGACTTCCTGCATGTCTTACCAGGTCGTCACTCCATCTAGGGTCGCCCTACACTTCGCCTACCGGTACGAGGCTGCCACTCGATAACCTTTTTTCCCCATCGGTTGTCGGTTCTTCGAGCTATATGGCCGGCCCATTGCCACTTTAGCTTACTAATCCGTTGGACTATGTCAGTCACTCTGGTTCTACTGCGGACATCCTCATTTTTAAGTTTATCATGCAGATAAACCCCGAGCATAGCCCTCTCCATAGCTCGCTGAGCGACTTTGAGCGTCCTCATACGCTAGCAGTGAAGGACCACGTCTCAGATCCATAAATCATCACTGGCAACATGCACTGGTTGTACAATCTCGTTTTAAAGTATGGAAGTATATCTGACGAGAAGATGTGTCGTAATTTTCCGAACGCTGCCCAGCCGAGTTGAATCCATCGCTTTGAAGCACATTCAAATAAATTCTTATTGTTATATTTTGTGACTGAATGTATCTTATATTTTGTTATTTGTAACTTTAAGCCGATATCAAAGAAGAAAAAAGAAGGAAGTTTCACATAAATTTGGAAAAGAGCTCTACTCTTTATGGCGGAAAAATTGTGGATGAAGTTTTTAATGTAACCTTTTAGACGACATTACAATTGCCATGACCTTACGCTGTCCCTTAGTCAACTCAAAAATTAGTTTTATTTTAAATTATCCTTTTTTCCGACATAAAGAACTGAAAAGAATAAAATAATTTGAATATAATAGCTTCTCTATCCGTTTAAATGACTGAATTAATTCTATACGAAAGTAATGTCAGTTATACGGAAATATTTACAGTGCATCTGGTACACTCTGGAGGCGAACAATTTATGACTGATTCATAATTAGGTGCGTTGACCTCTAGGTTGAGCACACAACATGCAGTTGTAAACAAAATAATGTAATTTAGAACATATTAATCATTATAAATAACCGAAATACCCCAACGGTAAATCAAAGCTAACTTGCTGGTCATATCTTAGCAATACTATCTTTTACGTTTTAGAGCCATGCTGCAGTTATATTATTATAGCACGAATGGGTCGGCTCGACCGGAGAAGGTCCACACTCTCACAGAATACCAGCGTAAAATAGCAGCTTAATGCTCCTGTGTTTCGTATGGTATATGTAGAGAACCGAAAATTCTTTCTACTGGAAATGGGACATTTTACCTTAGACCTGAGAAGTGACAACGCATCTGCAATTTGATTTTTAATCGAGGATATATGTAGGTGTCTGTGGGCCACAATACACTTACCATCAGGTGGACTGTGTGCTCGTTTGTCACCCTTATTATATAAAAAAATATTTTGAATGTCTTAGACAAAAACCTGCGACGTGCACTTGAATGAATATTATGTCAAAAAGAAAAAAAAAACGAACGCCTTGTCATCGCGCTAAAGCTGACTTACGTTTAGATTTAAGAATAAAAACTTTATATCAAAATCTTATCATTTTGCAATATGAAATATTATTAACACGGTTCGCTAAAGCGGATATTCCTCTTTAACTCAATACTTTTATTACACATCTACTAAGAAACATAATAATTATAATTGGTTACGATAAGAACAGACAAATATTGTAATAATGACAAACAAACAGATCTGCCTAATCAACCATTGTTACACTGATAAGCCCATTTGCTAATAGGTTTATTGGTTCTTACAAATATTTCGTTTAAACTAAGGCTGTGAATTTTTGTTTCCTTTGCCTATTTTATTATTTACAACACAAAAAAAAATTACTTCCCAGGTATAAATGTAATTAGCGCTGTTCTAGAGAATGCTATTTATTGTTAAAACTGTATTCAGTGTTAAAGTAGGATTCGGCGTTAGGATTACGTTATTATTATTTTTTCTATATTCGTGGAACTGTAACCAGTTTTTCGTTAATTTTGTTGTTTGTTGTCTAAATACAATACTTTATATTCTTCCTTGTAGGTATTATTGTCTTCTTTTCTGGAATTTATTATAATAGTTGCGACTTTTAGCCGATTTAAAAAGAGTTCTTTTTCAACCGTTTTTTTAAATGTATGTTACGTGACATCTCCGTCGATTGTGAACCGATTTGAAGTGTATTTTATTAAATATGAATTTGATATTGGAAAAAACGAAAATTAATTAGGAATGAAGTTTTTTTAATAGTATATGGGTGACAAACGGGCACACAGTCCACCTGATGGTAAGAGGATGCTGTGGCCCATAGATATCTACAGTTGCCTCGTTTCCAGTAAAAAGAGTCTCCGGTTCATTACACTCATACGAAACACAGTAACGTTAAGTCGCTATTTCACGCTGGTATTCTGTAAGAGCGTGGTCCTACCCCGGTCGAGCCAACCCATTCGTGCTACAACCATAGTATAGCTGTAGCGTGGCTCTACCACGTAAAATAATTTCAAGTGTAACTTTCAAACGACATTTTAGTTGTTACCTTATAATTAGTTCGTCCATTCAAAAGGGTATGAAATCGGGGCTTTAACACTTCAATATACTTCTTCTAAAGCTATTATGCCGTAATTAAATTATTCTTTTTTGTTCTTTGAATTCAAATTTTACCTTTTATTAAAGGTTTACTTTTTGAATCTACTAATTTCAATATTATTCACACTTATACTGTATTCTACATTCTTTCAAGTACTTATAAACTTAAGAGAACCCGCTACCTCATAACATCCTGTCAGTGACGCTTACGTAATACTTTTACTAGGTGACAGAGGAAACCTGAAACAGGAGATGAGCAGCAGCGTCTTCCTGATAACAGCTCGAAATAAAAAAAAAACACTGAAGTCGCTAACTCGCCTACCAAGCGTTGCAAATAGCTCTATCTATGGTGGCGTAGATTTAATAGTGGATTATTGATAGGCTGTAATGAATTAAGAACCTAATATAACTATTTCATATCCTAGTATTCTCACTAGAATCATCGCTGGTCATGATCAATTCGTGTTGCTTTAGTTTTTAATCAACTTCAAAAAAAGGAGGAGGCACTCAATTCGACTGTATTTTTTAAGTGTGTTACCTCAGAACTTTTTTCTAGGTGAGCCGATTTTGATGATTCTTTTCCTTTTTATTTGAAAGCTGCTGCTTTTTATGTGGTCCCATATAAATTTGATCAAGATCTGACCAATAGTTTTTAAGTAATCCTTAATAATGCGTATTTAATTGACTTCGACTACATTGATGATTTTCTCAGTTTATTTATATTGAAGTCGGTTGTACAAAATGTTTAATTTTACCCCTTGTTTAAACTCTCATGTTATTATTTAAATTACACAATATTACACTATAGCGCATCGCGTACACGTGCAAGCCACATCCGCTTCTCGCACTGATAACATATTGCAAAGTTTAGATTTACAATGTAACAGTAGTTATTCGCGTGTTATCAATCAATAGATACCAGCAATAAATCAAACGGAAATTAATTAATGTCTTATATAGAATAATAACGACAAACGAGCACAGTTCTGATGGTAAGTGGATGCTGTGGCCTGTAGATACCTACATCCTCGATTTAGAAGCAAAATGTAGGTGTATTGTCACACCTGAAGACTAAGATGCCTCGTTTCCAGTTAATAGGGTCTCAGGTTTTCTACACTCACCGTACGAAACACAGCGGCATTACGCTGCTATTTTACGCTGGTATTCTGTGAGAGCGTGGTCTTTTCCCAGTCCGATTCATTCGTTCTACAACCTATAGCTGGAGTGTGACTATACCACGTAAAAATTGTGATACTCTGGGAATCGTTTGAAAGTGGTATTCAGTCGGCAACTGCTGTATTTTCATTATGATAACACTGTAACCTTAAATAAGATATTAATATAAATACACATCAGCTTATAATCAATACAAATATATTTAATAACGTAATACAGAGTCAAACTATATCATCCAGTGGGTGCCGTAAACGGCGACAGAGAGAAATGAAACAGGAAGTGGACAGCAGCATCTTCCTGATAACAATTAAAAATAATTAAAAAAAAACTGCAGTTGCTAACCCGCATGCCAACTATGTCAACTATGTCTAAGTTGAGAAGAGAGAAGTCGGGCGGGAGATTACAACACATCTCGTCAGGTATACCACAAAATTCGAAAACAAGATTTTGCAACCAGTGCGTGTTGCCAGTGATAACTTATGGATCTTAGACCTGGTCCTTCATTGCTGGCAGTATAAAGAAGTTTAAAGTGGCTCGGCTATGCTCGGGGTTTCTCTGCGTGATAGATTTTGAAATGAGGTTATCCGCAGTAGAATCAGAGTAACCGACTAAGCACAACGCATTAGTAAGCTGAAGTGGCAATGGGCCGGCCATATAGCTCGAAGACCCCACAAACGATTGGGAAGAAAGGACTCAGGATCGTGCTTTGTGGAATTCCTTGGGGGAGACCTATGTTTAGCAGTGGACTTGTGAAGGGTTGTAATGATGATGATGATGATGAAGAGATGTGAACTCGGCATCCATCCAAATTGCTACATAAGATTGCTCAGAAGTACGAGAAAGAATGTGCCCAACTGTGACATTCATATAGAATGAAACTTATTCTGTGAGATTGTTGTCTTTCCTAGGTCGAGCCAATCCTCTACTGCTATCACAATACAGCCGCATCTCGGCTCTAACAGGTAAAAGTAATACATTAAAGTTGTAAATATTTACTTAATTAAAAATAATTTAATATAATGGATTTCCGCAAAGTAACGCCTGATTCTATTAATTAATTTAAAAGTAATACATGTTATGGTGAAAGAAACGTTGAAAGGGATTTGAACCCAAAACTCGGTCTCCGAGTGATATAAATAACTCTAATTACTTTTCGTAAAATGCACGCTACATTTCAACAAATGCGTTTTAAAAAGATAAATCGTATTGCTTGACTTTTAATTGAATTCTTAGAAACGTACACCAATTTTATTTTACTTTAATTTTATTGTTTAGATAGCATTCTACTAACACACGGTAATAAATTTATATAGTACCTGGGTGAACGAGCTTTGCTCTGCTGTTAAAAAACATAATTTTCTCAGAGGTGACAACCATCTAGATAAACTTAGAAAGTAAAACAAACATCAATGAGAATCTAAATACCAAAATGCAAATAATTAAATAAGTTTCTGAGAAACCAATTACAAATATAAAAATTTAAGAATTGCTTGCATAAGTATGTTGGTATAGGATACCGGAATATGATCTGTGCTCAAATGGCACCACTCATAACGTCGAAATTATTTGGAGATCCAGTTACATTTCAGTTACAGTTAAATTTCGATTTGCATTATGAACAAATTACACCTTAATATGTTTAAATTACATTAAATACTAATAATTACACATACACGCACGCACGCACACGCACGCACGCACGCACGCACGCACGCATGCACGCACGCACGCACACACACACACACACACACACACACACACACACACACACACACACACACACGCGCGCGCGCGCGCGCGCAAACGCAATTTTGAATTTTACAACGATCAAATTTAGATATGGAAGAATGGGGTCTCCTGGCACAAGTATACATAATACTTAAAACTCTTCAAAAAAAAATTTTTTTTTGAATACATTTATATTATCAAGCATTAAATAATTAAGAAACGAAATCTTTTGATACTTTACACGTGGCGTGGTAAGGAAAATTACACGAACATAAATAGGCCTTTGAAATACTTTACCGGTTTGTAAAGCGAAGTAATATGTAACGACTTATAGGCTACAATAGATTTCTTACAACACCCACAAGAGGAAATGGGGTGATGGATTTTCTTACGCCACTAACTTAGGATGTTACCAAATCAATCGATCGATCGTCGATCGATGGCATCGATCGATGGTAGAATGGATTAGTCGACGTCGTTCGAGCTGCTTGATTAATCGAGAACCCGCCCCGCTCCACCGACCCCTCCCTATTGTCCTCTTCTGAAAACATTTTGAAAGATTGTCGATCAACGTCAATCGATGATTGAATAACGTTTTATCAATCAGTATCCGTCGATCATCTAAACCTATCATACCAATCGATCGACAAAAACATCGGTCGATGATCGATCGATTGGTGTGGTAACACCCTTAATAACTAATCAGCCTGCAAAAATTCACAGTTGCACATGGACTTATCTCATCGTAAGGAGAATACGCCTTGTAGGAAGAATTTGCCGTGCAATATATATTTCATTTCAGTTTATCGTATCTAAGTGTTAACCGTATTTTATCTTTTTATTTAATTATATCGTGGTAGAGCCACTCTGCAGCTATATTATGGTCGTAGCACGAATGGGTCGGCTCGACCGGGGTAGGACCACGCTCTCACAGAATACCAGCGTAAATAGCAGATTAATACTGCTATGTTTCGTATGTTGAGTGTAGAGTACTGTAGACGCTTATTACTGGAAGCGAAGCATTCTTAATCCTCAAGGGTGACAACGCATCTGCACTTTGATTCTTAATTGAGGATCAATGTAAATGTTTATGGGAAACAGCATCCACTTACCAACTTACCATCAAGTGGACTGTGTGCTCATTTGTCACCTTTGTTGTATAAAAATAAACCAGACGTGAAATAACAAAAAACAAATTTTTAAACAACATAATTTATTCATGTTAAAGTTTATAATTTAGCAACAAATATAACGACAAATTCATGTAGAAAAACAAAGCTGGCGTGCAATTTAGGATAGATCTCCGCCGGCACCATTGACAATGTTAATAAGCGCTGAATTACCACGTCCTCGGCTGTGAAACAAAACATCGCGAGGAAACCTGTATGACTGAGGAATAAAAAAATTCGTTCAATGTGTGTTAGGAGTAGTTCCCCGGTTTCGAACCCACGACTTTGTGAGTTTGCGGTCCGCACCCTGCCGCTTATGTATGTGTTTTTTTTTTATAAAACTGAAGTGATAAAGGAACTTACTGTCCACCTGATAGTAAGTGGCTACTGTAGCCTATGGATACCTGCAACTAACTCCAAACAAAGAAGGCAACAGATGCATTGTCACTTCTGACTGAGTTGGAATGCCTGTAATTATAATAGCTCTCTACACCCTTCAGACCGAAACACAATAGTGCACGCACTACTGCCTGGCGGCAGAAGTATGTAAGGGGATGTTATTTACCCAGACATACTCTCGGAAGAGGAGTCTCTTCGTGCACAGTTCAAAATATTATATTAATTACCATGTTAGACCTCGGAGGTGACAACGCATCTGTAGCCTTTTTTATTTGAAGTTGGTTGCAGGTGTCTATGGACTGCAGTACCCTTTACATACAGGTGGACTGTATGTTGGTTTGTAAATTCAATTTAATAAAAACATTTATACAAAATTTAATAAAAACCCTGTGATTCCCGTTAAGTCCGTTATCAGATTCAGTGTTCAAACGAATGTAAATAATGATACTTCAGAAAACTCGACCATAAAAAAAAATTAAAAAAAAAACTTATTTGCATATTGTATGTGGTTTTATTAGCCCCAACTGACACGTGGACCGTTAAAGTGGGATATTTTACAATACTCTTGCTCCCCGGCCTATAAGAGGTGATAAAAAAACATAAAATTTGGAAATAAAAATTTATTTTAATTTAATTTAATTTTTTTATAATCGAGTTTTCTGAAGTAAAGTTATTTCTATACTTTTGGATACTGATTCTGATAACGGAACCACAGGGTTTTAGTTACATGTTGTATATAACACAGAATGATTAACAAATTAAGTAGTGCAGGCACTACGTATCGAACTCTTTTTTAAAAAAGCTTTTTATACTTGTTAATTGTTAAGTGTTTACTATTTATAACTATTAAGCGAACTGTACATTATTCTTATGTGATAAATAAATGTCTTTAACCTGAACTCATGTTGCTTCCATACTATAGAATACAAACATATAACCCAAGGAACTCATTCTTTCGCTATCATGGTTCTTATGGAGTGAATTAGTCATTTGAATGTTGGATAATATGAATTTTTCGAATGTTGGAATATTCGTAAGAAACAATCGGGCTTGGCGGTGCTCCTTGGGAGAGTCCTAAATTCAACACCTTAATGCCGGACCTCTATGAGCTTCTGGTGCCGCTGAAGAAGACAAGCTTCATCCTGCAACACGGAAATAAATCAAAACATTTTTGTTAAAAATACGTTAACATCGAAAATTGTCACAACTTTGTACATGATTGTAAACTATTTTTTTTTAAATTGATCCTCTTGCTGGTTCTTCTTAAGACGAGAGAGATATATTTTCAGAACCAGTAGTTAATTAATCATAATAATGACTTTCAATTTGTATTATTTATAATCTATATTATATAAAAATTCTATTTGGATTTCTTTTTCTGTCATACCATATTGTAGTACATATTTATTATCTCCTTAAATAAAAATCAATTGCTGTCCGTTAGTCTCGCTAAAGCTCAAAAACGGCTCGACCGATTTGATGATTTTTTTGAGTGTGTATAAGTGGATCCCTGGATGATCTAAACGATTCAAAATTGGACCCGGTAGGTGGCGCTGTTGTCAAGATCTAGAATTCGCCCTTACGAAGCCGGGGCGGATAACTAGTTAATGATAAAAGAAGGGGAATGAAACTTATATCATTCGAAAGGTACTGTGAAAAAATTATTTGTGTATGTTGCCATTAGAACAAATAAAATATAGTGAACACATGATTTTTCTATACAAGTTGTGATACTAGTTTTTATTAAACTTCGATAACCATATAGGTGCTTACTAGTGTGGTACCGGCGCAAGAGAATGAGGGTTAATAATGTTACACTCGCCAGATATAGCTATTTGGGACTAAGGTGAACTTATTGATTACGCAAATGGTCACAAAGTGTCATAATAATAGAAAAGTTACGTTTTAAATATTAGTTATTCGGTTTCTAGCCTCAGTGTATACACAAAACAATGCCTCAGTGCTTTTTAACTTTTAGGGATTTCCCTAGTATTGTTTTTCCATTTCTAATCTAATTCATTTAAAATATCTAATATTTCAAAAATAAACATTAATCTCAACACATTTCTAAAAAAATTATTTGTCTTCAAACGCTCTTTTTAAATATGGAAATCTGAATATTATAGCTCAAAATATAACAAGTATATATTGTAATTTTGATAGTCTATTAATACACTTAGCGCAACTAAAACCTTGTATTGATATAATAATTTTGATGGAGTGCAGGTTAGATAAAAATAAACCAATTCCCACTTTACATAGCTACCGTTCCCAAGACAGCCTACTTTCTAGATGTGACTGTGCTGTTATTAATAAAGAAGACAAAATAAATTATTTATTTGTTGTTATTGATCAGAGACTGTCTTGGTATAACCATATAGAATTAATAACTGGCCGCATAAGAAAATTTATGTGGATTTTCAAAAAGTTAAGACATGTAACAAGCCCCGAATTACTGAACAAAGTATATACAGCACTGGCTCAATCTGTAAAAATATGAGGTTTTATATGCAGTGGCATTATACGAAATAAAGACAGTTAGACAGAACACTACGTACATTTCAAGTGATACCGAAACAAACCAGAAACCATGCTCAACTTATTGTAAAAGCACGCACTCAAACACACACACTCACACACACCCATACACACACACACACACCACTCACACACACATCTAAAATCATTTGCAACCAAATTGTAGGTGCAAATGTGTGTGTGTGTAGCATTGTCTCAGTGACCCTTAGAATATATGCTTTGTACAAATGAACTTACAGTCCACCAGATGGTAAAATACGATACCGATACGACTTAGGGACCTTTAAGAAAAGAGCTTACTCCTTTCTAAAAGGCCGGCAATGCACCCGCCATTCCCCTGGTGTTGCAGTTCTTCATGGACGGCGGTAGTCACTTACCATAAGGTGAGCCGCATGCTCGTTGCTCCTTCTTATACAAAAAATTGTGGTGTTTTATATTATTTTACATCTCTTTTATGTCTTACGTGGTAGTGCCATGCTGCAGCTATATTGTGGTTGTAGCACGAATAGGTCAGCTCGACCGGGGTAGGACCACCCTCTCAAAGACTCCCAGCGTCTTTCGTATGGTGAGTATAGAGAACCGGAGACACTTTTTACACGAAATGAGGCATTCCATCTCATTCTTTGTCGACGACGCATCTGCATTTTGATTTTTAATTGAGGATAAATGTAGATATCAATGGACCGCAGCATCCACTTACCATCAGGTGGACTGTGTGCTTATTTGTCACCCTTGTTCTTTTAAAAAAAATCTTCCTTTGTTGGACTGTACTAATTGCGAATCGCTTTGTATTCAATTCCAGTGACATCAACTATCAACAAAGCAAGCAAACAACAATTATAAACATACTAACAAGGGTCAAAGTGTACTGATAGCCGATGAAGGTAAACGTTCTGGTTCATTATATACCTATATTTTTTTAATATACAGTAAAAAAATATAGGTACATACGTGGGTGTCGTAAGAGGCGACAGAGGGAAATAAATCAGGAGATGGACATCAGCGTCTTCCTAATAACAGCTAAAAATAAAAAATAAACTGCGATTGCCAAGCGTAACAATTATGGCAGATATGAGGCAATCTATGGGGAGGTCTTTGTTCAGCAGTGGACTTTAATAGGCTGTGTACAAACAGTGCGTTTTGCCAATTATGATATACAGAACTAAAACGTACACCTTCATGGCTGGCCGTATGAGGAAGGCAGGAGTAGGAAACGACGGCTCCGTGGCACAGTGGCTTATTAATTGCGGCGCTGAGGGCCGTGGGTTCGATTCCCGCTCGAAATTATTATTTGTAAGTGGCTTTTTTTATAGGTTCAGGGTGACAAGCGAGCACATAGTCCACCCCTTGGTAAGTGGTTGCTGTAGCCCATTGACATCTACACATATCCTCGTTTCCGAATCAAAATGCAGATGCGTTGTCAGCCGTGAGGTCTAAGATGGAATGCTTCTTTTCCAGTAAAAACAACGAAATACAGCAGCATCAAGCTGTTATTTTACGCTGGTATTCTGGGAGAGCGTGGTCCTTCCCCGGTCGAGCCGACCCATTCGTGCTACAACTATACAATTAATATAGCTGCAGCGTGGCTCTACAACGTATGAAGCTATGCTGCCAATATCACTATCAATACAACCCATCACAAGTCCACTCCTGATAATAGGCCTCCCCCATATATTGCTACAAAGGTACGGTCCTAAGTCACCTACATACATCGACTACCTGGTACCTAATGGTTGTAACACAAATGGGTCGGCTCAAACGGGGTAGGATCACGCTCGCACAGAGTACCAGCTTAAAATAGATTAATACTGTTTCGTATGAAGAGTGTAAAGAATGGTAGGTCATTATTAATATTTGTATTATTAGTAATGGTCTACTAATAATACAAATATTAATATATATATTAATATTTATATATTGTATTATTAGTATTCCATCTTAGTCCTCAAGGGTGACAACGCATCTGCATTTTGATTCTTAATTGAATATATATATTAGTATCTACGGGCCTCAGCATCCACTTACAATCAGGTGGAATGTGTGCTCGTTTGTCACTCTTATTCTATAAAAAATGTAATGTTTAAAAATAGTTCTTATGCAGTTATATTTAGAGTTTAAACTTTAGAATTATAAAGCTGATGTATGGATCACTGGCCGTTTATCAAAGTTTAATGCCAGTAGGGGTCCGGCTTATTTATAGAAAAGTCCCGCTAACTAAATTGTTATACCTATGAAAAGTACACTGCTGAACATAGGCCTTCCTCATAGATAGTCTCTTAATGGAGATACTTGCCATAGTTGCCACGCTTGGCAGGCGGGTTGACAACAGCAGTTTTAAATTTTTAGTTGTTATTAGGAATACGCTGCTGTCCATCTCTTGGTTTGTTCCCATCTGTTGCCTCGTACGACACCCGCGGGAATATAGGAATGGGGATAGTCTTACACCGCCACTTCACGGTCAAACAATACGGTAAAATAAAAGTATATAGATTATTATTTATTAGTAAAGTTAATTTGATCGTGATAAATAGATTTATTATTTTAAATTTTTGAACTTTAAAAAGACTCCGTATGGTCGTTTTTTGATCAGTTGGTACGAACTGATGTCGAACACATTATAAACTTTATTATTATTAGCCTTAAAGGTCCCACTGCAGGGCAAGGGGCTCCCTACTCTCTTTCCACTTCTCTCTCTCCAGAGCCATCAGATAGAGAGTCCATATAACAGTTTCATGTCGAACACATATTAAACAATAAAAACTCCATACTCATAAAATTGGCGTCAACTTAAGAAATCCGTGGAGTTTCTTTGTCTCTTTACATTAAATTAAAATAGAAAGAGATAGGTACAGAGATAATAAATACATAACTTAAGTAACTTTGAGTGGTTATAAGTAGGGCCACGGTGGTTTTCATTGATGTTTGCTCAGGCTGTATTTCAAGGACCTTTGCAAGAGAAGTAAGATCTGAGAGAACCACCAATAATATTAATATTTCACTAAGTGGTAAGACTCCTCTTCAGCCCAGGAATCCGTTTGGATATCTTTTGTATAAGGTATCACTTTCTTACCTATTTCTGCCGCTACGCAACGGTGCGTGCACTGCTGAGTTACGGTCTGAAGGGTAGATAGTCAATATAATTGCAAGCTGTGAGGTATTCTGTCTTTCAGAGGTAACAACGCATTGGTAGACTTCTTTATTTGAAGTTGATTGCGGGAATTCATGTACTGTAGTAGTTATCATGGGACTGCAAGGTCATTAATCAGTTTATTTCTATAATAACTTGATTAAAAAAAATTACTGCGCTTTTTTCTCTTCATATTCTTACATTGTCATCTGATTTGGAGCTATGATCAAAATTTCAAGTGTCTAGCTCATCGGGAAGTTAGTTTAAAATCAATTATTAAATTCGACCCGAACAGACATACACAAAAGCGACATATTAAAAACGTGGTAACGCGATAAAAATGGCCATTCCATTTTCAAATGTATGTACTGATCAGATATATTTTTATTTTATTCTAAAAACATTCGAGATAATTAAAAAAAAGTTAGCTTACAGTTTCAAACACTTATCACATTTTATCATCACGTAATTGCACTTTTGAACTGTGTGATTCATTAATATAATAAACTGTTAGATAATTAAGTGAATGATAAAGATAATGATTTCTTATATTTACGCGAACACTACACATTGAATAAAACTATTTTTACGGATTTTATCGCGTTTAATTTTTTTTTTTTTTTAATTAAACGCGATAAAATCCGTAAAAATAGTTTTATTCAATGATAAAGATAGTTATGCAGTGTTTTTTAGAGTTACTATTTTTTAAGTAATAATTTTTGTGGCTCCTTTGGTGGTCTATGTTTAAATCGGACTTGTGAAGGGCTGTAGTGATGATGATGATGATGAAGGAGGGATAATTAAATAACAGTGACATTTTGGTCTTCTACGGAGTAAAAAAATTAGCACCGGTCTTGTAAAGGGCTGTAGTGATAATGATGATGGTGATGAAGGTATAATCAAATAACAGTTTTTTTTTATAGGATAAGGGTGACAAACGAGCACACAGTCCACCTGATGGTAAGTGGTTGCTGTGGCCCATAGACATTTACATCTATCCTCGATTACGAATCAAAATGCGGATGTGTTGTCACCCGTGAGGACTAAGATGGAATGCCTCGTTTCCAGTAAAATGCGTCTCCGGTTCTCTACACTCACCATACGAAACACAGCAGCGTGAGCTGTTATTTTACGCTGGTATCCTGTGAGAACGTGGTCCTTCCCCGGTTGAACCGACCCATTCGTGCTGCAACCACAATATAGCTGCAACGTGGCTCCACGTATAATTATTGGCTTTTTCATTTGGCGGTATTTTACCCTCGTACCGCGGAAAGCACGTAAAGCCTGATCTCTCTCCGGTCGTGTGGGATATTTAAAATTAAATAAAGTGGCGCATACAACACTGATAATGGAAGACTTGCATCTATAAATATAAATATAATTTATTTATATAATTTACATTTTATAATCTTAGTACGATATAAGGCCGAGGACACACTGGAGTAGAGTAGGCACTTTATGCGAATAACCCTATTTCAGCTTGTGAATGACGTATGAGATAACCAAAAAGTTTAAGAAATCACGAGCACACTGTGAAATTTAATGCCAGTTTCAGGACCGGACCAGAGCCTACTCGTTTTTAAAGGCTGGCATCATCACCGTCATCAGCCCCTAAAAGTAAGCTCCTGGCCTCTTCTCGCAGTTTCTCTTAATTATTACGATTGGCATGCGGACAGTATCAGGCGTCTCGCAGCTTTGATGCTGCTACCCGTCACCAGTCTAAGGTATTTACGAGTACGTCTGGTTTACCGTGTAGTGGCGGTGAAAGTATATCCACTACCTAAAATCATCCCGTTGGTGTCGTAAGAGACGATGGTGGGAAACAAGCTAGAGGGACAGCGGCATCAAAATTAATAAACTACGGTTGCCAACCCGCTTGCTAAGCGTGGCAACTATGGTAAAATCTGCCTAGGAGGCAATCTATGGAGACGGCCCATGTTCAGTAGTGGACTTTTATAGGTTGTAATGGATGGCAATGCATGAAGGTCCGAAGAGAGGAAGAGGACATGGACAAGGACAAAGGTAATTCTCAAACCCGGTAACTTGTTCTATCAATCTGTTTTAACAACCAGGAAGGCGCCCATCTTTAAAAAGATGTTAAATTTATCGTCCACAAGTCTATTGTCAACAAAGTTGTAAAGATTAGGAGTGTGTCTATGAGGAGTCTAAGAATCACAAAACAAACAAGTTTACAAACACGGAAGGCTATGTTAGTAATCTTAGTTCTCCGGCTGATTTCAATACGAATTTTATCTGCCAGAGAAACTCCAAGCATAGCTCTTTCCATCGCTCGCTGAGCAACTTTGAGCTCGTGAAGTAGCCGTATCGTCAGTGTCCTCATTTTAGCACCATAAGTGAGTACGAGCAGAACGCACTGGTTGAAGATTTTTGTCTTCAGACTTTGTGGTATGAGCGATGAGAAAACCCGACGGAGCTTTCTAAATGCTGCCCAGCCTAACTGAATCCTCCGATCGGCTTCCTTCTCGAAGTTGTTCTTACCTAGTTGCAATATCTGCTCGAGGTAGGTATATTCCTGGAAAACTTCTAAAATCTCACCATCAACTGTAATTGGAACTGGCAAGACGTGATCGTTGAATATAACTTTTGTCTTGTTCAGATTCATACACAGACCAACAAGTCGGCAGGATTCATTCAGTCTGTTCAGCATGTCCTGAAGTTCTTGCAGCGATTCTGTCATGACGACGATATCACCAGCAAAGCGTAAGTGTGAGATGTACTCGCCGTTTACGTTAATGCCTCGTCCTTTCCAGTCTAGCGCCTTAAACCATCTTCCAGTGCATTTTTAAACAGTTAAGGGGATATTACATCCCCCTGTCTCACTCCGCGATACAACTGGATTGAATAAGTCTGACTGCCTGTACTTGGACGGACATCGTACTGGTGTTGTAAAGGCATCTCAGCACTTCGATGTACTGCCAGTCAATTTGGCACCGCTGCAAATTAAAAACGTGGTTGAGTGGAATCAAGGCTCAAAAGATTTTACCAGAGATCTGTCTCCCAGAAAGAGCCAACTGTCGAAGTTGGAGGTGGAAACCAACAGTGACAGCATCATTTCAAGAACACCTGAGTTTTGAGTGAGATTGAGAGTTTCTACAAAGTTGACTACCAACAATGATGTAGTAATCATTGTTGTGTGATGTGTACATTATTGTTGGAGCTGAACGCAAGTGTGAGTAAGGATCCAAGAATAAGTCTTATTTATTTTGACATTATTCCGATGATATCCCGGATGTCAGTCTGAGCGAGATTAGAATGGATTTTCAAGCACCTTGAAAACGGCAAAGGATGGAATTACAGTGGAGTTTCTGAAAGCGGGTGAAAATCTGATACTTAAAGTCCTTAATGAGCTCTTCAATTTCGTCCTCTATGATGGCACTACTTTGGAGGCGTGCAGGTGAATTCTATTGAATAACTAAAGATTAATTTCCCTTCTGAGTCGTATTTTGGAGCTATTTTTGAGAGGCATTACGAATCGTCTCGTACGCATACTTGACGACTTCCAGCCTCCCAAACAAGCCAGTTTCCATAAAGGATTTAGTACCATAGACCATATACATACGCTTCGGAAAATTGTGCCGAATACCGAGAAGTACAATCTCTTGATAGTAATAATATGAAAGTGCTAAAGTGTTTGTACAGTAAAGCTATGATGGCTATCCGAGTACAGAACCAGGATAAGAAACCTATCCAACTGCAAAGAAGTGTAAGGCAAGGTGACGTGATATTCCCGACACTCTTCACTGCTGCATAGGACAACATTTTCCAGCTACGGAACTGGAAAAAATACGGTATCAATGTGATGTACACGCGTCACATTCACACTGTTACACGGTCACGGCCCATAGATATCAATATTATTGAAAGGGACCAGCAGACAGGGATTAGTCACGTTAGACGTTTATCCCAGAAACTCTAATCACACCACGTTGGGTTCAGGAACAACGAGGCGGATGTGAACCCCGTTAAGGATTATCAGGCAAGAGCGTCCGCTGGACCTCTCTCAGAAGAAAGGTGGGACGACCAAGATTACGGGTCCTACTACAGTGTTCTCGGTCTCGCCGTCTTCATAAGACATCTTCGGTAGACTGTAAAGTGTTTTCTATTGTGGAAGATACTTTAGGAAATGAAACAGCAATTATCTTCAAAATTTCCCCATAAGAGAGCAACATTAACTTTCACTAATTTCCTATCACTTCCCTATGCGTTTGTTTTTCTTCCTTGATTAAACATAAAACTGGTAGCTGGTCCCGAAAGAATTGACCGATACATTGTCATCTGCATGTGTGCTATTTAGCACACAGCAGGTCTCGGGCCTCGGGCATATCCCCTTTACCCGGAATCTCCTCGCGGTGCATCACTATGCACCGGTCGTGGGAGCCGTTATGGCGTTGTTGGTAAAAATTTTAAAAGTTCGGGGTTCGGTTCCCCGGTCACTTTTGTTCGAAAAATTTTTTCTCTAAATTTGCGATGGTCGTTTAGTGTGGCCTACATAGAAGCTGTGTAGGCCAGTACAAGTGGTTAAATCTGCCTATTCAGGCGGTTAGGTTGATTTTTTAGGCTAATTTGTCCTATGGGCGTCTAAGTTGGCCTGTCTGCGGCATTGTGGGTTATTACTCGACTCTCTAATCGCTATAGAGAGGAGTTCTCTTGGTAGAGGTCGCCCGTCCGGTGGCCGAGCATGTAGGGGTGCAAAATCTTGTAGGTGTTCATGTGGCCCGTTATCGGCGCGGTCAAACATGCCGCGTGCTAATCGGGCCACAAATTGTTCTATAGTCTCCATCTTCAAGTCGGCCGCGATGACGTCGTTCCGGACGTAGCGACCTGCACCGACGATGGTCCGTAGTGTTGTATTCTGCTGGACCTGTAGTCGCCGCTTCTGACGATCGCTCAGGAGCGCGTACCAGGCCGGCGCAGCGTATGTTATTCTGGATCTTATGTATGTTTTGTATAGTCTCAGCTTGGTTTTCAGCGGTAACTTGGATGCCAGGACGGGACGGAGCGCCGCCCGCGCACATCTGGCGTTGCGGACGACGATATCGACGTGCGCGGTCATGCGCAGCATCCGATCTATCCGGCATCCAAGGTAGGTTGCGGCCTTCTCGTACTTGATTTCCTGGCCCCTGAGCGTCAATGGTGGTGGGAAGTTCCTGAAGCGGCGAGTGAGCAGAGCGGTCGTCTTGCCAACATTGACGGCCATCCTCCACTCGTCCAGCCATGGTGGCAGCAGGTCCAGCAGGCGCTGCATCCTGGCAGTGGCTATGTGGGCTCTTCTAGACGATGTGAAGTAGGCACTATCGTCCGCGTATAGCGCCAGTTCAACATCGTCTTCCCATTCGCGCAGGTGGTCTGCCAGGGTAGGTATGTCATTAGTATAAGCCGCGTACAGGATCGGCGATAGACAGCTGCCCTGTGGCACGCCGGCTCTAATTGGTCTCGCTGCGGACTCGGCGTCCTCTACACAGACGTAGAACTTCCTATCTCTAAGGAATGACGCCACTAGCCGCAACATAGCAGGAGGGGTACTTGTTTGTGATTCTAATTTGTAAAGTAATCCAGAGTGCCACACCCTGTCGAACGCCTTCTCTATGTCGAGAAAGACGCCCAACGATGTGCGGCCACGGTTGTACTCGGCCGCAAGGTAGTGCAGCACCTTGGTCAGCTGTGTTGCTGTCGAGTGGCCCTCCTGAATCCGTGCTGTTCCGCCCGAAGTTGTACGCACGGGCGGAAGCTTTAGCAACAATCTTTCGCACAGTTTAGCTAAGTGCGGTAGTAGCGTGATCGGCCTATAGCTGGCTGTTTCACGCCTGTCCTTCCCGGGTTTCGGTAGTACGATCACTTTACCGATTTTCCAGTCCTCCGGGAAGTGGGATGTCCGCAGTATAACGTTGTAGAGTCGACCTAACTCTACAAGTATTCTGTTGGGCAGCTGTCGGAGTGCTGCGTTGGTTATCCCGTCGTGCCCCGGCGCCTTCCTAGGTTGCAGGCGGGCTACTGTCCTCCGCAGTTCAGCGGGGGATATATACCACTCTCCTGCAAGCGGTGGCGCGGGCGTCGACAGGAACTCCTGTACGCGGCTCTCCTTCTGGTATGAAGTTCCATGAACTCCGCACTTGCTGGGTTCGGCATAAATTGCTCCTCGAAGTGCTCTGCTAGGATATCCGCTCTACCTTTGGCCTCGTAACAACGTTCGCCCGCGTTGTTGGTCAGCGGGCAAACGGGGGGTCTGGTTTTTGTTAACTGTCGGTTCAGTTTGTAGAGCGACGCGTCTTCCTCCTCTGCTTCTGATATGCGCCGCTCCCAGGCCTCTCCTCTGTGGGCCCGGACTGCAACCGACAGTTCATCCGTTAGGGTGTTCAATTTCGTTTTTAGTCTAGGGCAGCGAGTACGCGCCCAGAGCTTTCTCAGCGCTCTTTTGCGCTTGAGCTGCACGCATATCTCTCGCGGCAGCTCTTCCCTCCTTCCTGTTGCTGGGACGATCGTAGAGGCCGCTTGTAGAGCTTCTTGTATCGTATTTGTGATTTTCTTTGCAGCGGACTCTACGTCGTCCGCTGTGTTGATTGGGGTGTATATTGGAGGTCTCTCCATTAGGTGTTTCTGGTAGAGCCTCCAATTTATCTTCCTTCTAAGAGCTCTTGGCGGCGTAGTCACCGCCCTGAGGCCAAGGGTGATTAGAATCGGGAGGTGCTGTGAGTTCAGGTCGTACAGCACCTCTACCACTATTGGGCAGTTGACGTTCCTAGAGAGCACGATATCTAATACATCCGGATTATTTCGTGGATCTGTAGGGACGTGCGTTGGTTCCTCGGGACCTAAAACGTCGTAGCTGTTTCTTTCAGCGTCTTCATATAGTGCACGACCCGGCGGGGTGATCACTCTGGACCCCCACGCCGGGTGTTTCGCGTTTAGGTCCCCCGCAACGATGGTAGGTGTTACGCCTTCCATTACCGTCCGGATGTCTGAGGAGCAGAATGGAGTCCCTGGCGGGCGGTATGCTGCGTAGATCCTTAGTTCCTCGCCCGCCGCCTCCATTTTTATGCCGATAGAGCGCATCGTTTCATATGGTGGTAAATCCAGTTGTTGGTGGACGATGTCTCTCCTCACTAGTACCGCCGTTCCTCTGTAGGCGGTCCCATGAGGATTGACCTCGTCCCTTCTATAAATGTGGTAATTTGGCAGCTTAAGATGCGTTGATGGATTTAATTTTGTCTCTCCCAGCAATATCACCTGTATGTCCTGTTGCTGGGTGACTGTGCGGAGTTCATGGATCTTATGTTGTATCCCGTCTGGATTCCAATATAATAGGCGCAGGTTACTAGCCTCCGTAATGCCGAGCCAGTAGTTGCGCCAATGCCCTCATTATGGCCGTTATTGGGTCGGTCCCGGCTCGGATGTCTGCCAGGACCTGTGTGCCGACTTCTATCGCTATACCGACCAATCTATGTATAGCGTCGGCACTCTCTGTATTTGTTGATGGTGGTATTCTTGATGTCTTATATGGCTCTGGTCTCGGCTGGGCTTGGGTCTCTCGTATTGTAGAGCGCGCTCTAATTGTAGAGCGGGTTTATGTTCAGTAGAGAGCCTTTCTGGTGCTCTACCTGCGGTGGTTTTTTGTTCCTTTACGGTAACCTGCGCCTTGGAGGCTATCGTGACCGCTGGCGTAGGGGTAGAGGTGACGGTTTGAGGAGGTTGTTGTGTTTTACTCTTCTTCCTACGCCCCCGCTTTTTCTTTTTTGGTGCTAGACGCTCTGTAGCGTCATTAGCGGGGGGCTGGAGAGTCGCTCCGGTGGTTGCTTTAGTGCCGACTTCTACGACATCCATTTGTTGTTGTGGTTGCGATTGCGGTTGCGGGTGCGGGGGGGTGGGGGGGCTGTCTGCCTCCCCCCTCTCCCTCTTATGGTTGCCCACCCCTCTTCGTTTACTACGGTCCTCGGGCGACTCTCTTGGGTCCGCCTCGGAGCCTCCGGAAGCAGTCCCGGAAGTGTAATACCCTGCTTCCGGGCAATCCTCCTCAAAACCGGACATCGGCGGTCGTTGGCAGTGTGGTTTTTGCACAGTTTGCGCATGTTGGTGTTTCGTCCCTACCCCTCGGGCATTGACTTGCGGCGTGTTCCCCCGCGCATCGGACGCATTTGATTGGCCGAAAACAGTTATATGAGGCGTGTCCGAAAGCCTGGCAACGGTGGCATTGTGCTGGGCCCACTCGTCCTTGCCAGGCTTCTACCGTAACTCCTTTCATGTAAAGGAGCTCGGTTATGTTGTAGAGGTCTTGGAGCCTTTCTTGGCTTAGGTGGTCTAACTGTGCGAAGTACAGACACCCCGGCCTGCCTCTGCGGGGGGGAATTGCCTTCACATATCGAATAGGGAATCCTAACGCCTGGATAGCCTCCCCTATTTCCTTGGTGTCCGTATCTACTGGCAGCCCCCTAATGCCCACTTTTGTGGGCTTCTCCTCTTCGGGGGTGTAGCAGTACCAGGACATGGCTGGTATCTCCTTGGTAATCTCGACTAAATATTTTTGTATGGCCCGGAATTCTTCCGGGCTCTGGGGGGAGAAGCGCACCCCCTTCCCGAACGGACGAGCATTCGGAGGATGTCCCAACTTCTTGTTGAGCACCTCGAAGTGCTTCGTCCAGTTCGGGAGGCATTCTGCAACTATGGGAGGATATCTGCCCTTCTCGGCCTCCTCGGTTGGTTTCGGTGCTTCAGCCACCTTCCTAGGTACTGCCGGGGCTGCTGCCAGTTGTGCGTAGCTTGTTGATGGTCGTTGGCCATCATCCAGTGGTAATCCAGACGGGTTTAGTGCTGGTTGTCCGTCCGAGGAGGCTAGGGTAGCATACGTGGTGCTATCCCAGCCATATGATTCCTCCCCTCCTTGCTCATCAACGGCCGCGTTGCTACGTCGTACCGGTGAGATAGGAGGGGTTGGTTTTCTCGGCGATGGCGATTTCGGTGGCGATTTATGGCTTCTAATTGCCACCGATGGAAGTAGTTCTTCTTCATCCGAAGATGATGGTAATGACGAGTCGGACGAGACAACGCACTGTCTTTTCTCGTAAATGGATGCTTCTGTCTCAGGTGGTGTATGCCTCCTGGCCGATTTCTTCGCCCGCTGCGGTAAGGGCGACGGTTCGCGTTCGCTCGTGCACTCAGGCGCGGTGAGCGCGAGCGCGGCGCGCGGTGCGGGCTCCTTAGGCGGCGATGAAGGCTTCCTGGTGGTTTTCGGAATCTGGCTGAACGAACTTACGGTCCTTGACCGTTCCGGATTTGCTAGATCCCTAACCATAAGTGGCCTATCTAATATCCCCGGACGATCCGGGGGTTTCCTAACGCGAGGGGGTGGGGGCCCCTTCCCCTTGCCGGTCATTATAGTTTGCTGTTGGTAACTACTGTTGTGAGTGTGTCCTGTCTATGACCCTTACCTAACGTAGCTAAAAAGCGTAGTACGCGACGTACGACGTTCGGATCGGGTGGGAGCGAATATAATGGTCGCAACACTTGGGGCACTGCCTACCCCTTTCTTTATGAAAGGGTTGGGGGAAGTGCTTGAGAGCACTCGCGCACGCGACTGACACACAAGGCACGGAACGCGCTTGAGTGCCAAGAATCTGCCTAAGGGCCGGTGACCTCGACGCCTCGCGGAGTATACGGACTCGACGCTTAGCGGAGTATGTCGTACCGGCGGTTGTTTGGGACCACTGCTAATCCTCAAACAACACACACTTAAGAGATCCTTAAGAATTGACCGGTAACCAGTTTACTGAGCTACTTCAAAGCTATACGCGAAAGAGAACCGCGCACCGCGCGCGGTTTGGCAAAATTTTACATCGATTTTTGCTATTTTTTTTTTTTTGCTATATTCATATAAAACATATGATCATACAATTTGTACATAATAATAGCACAAAAAGGTCTTAATATTATGACATACATCACATTATAATCACATGAAAACTTTTTAATTTATTTAACAAAATATGCCTATTTTACAACACTTTTTCAAAGTTGGAAAAATTTAAATATCTAACACACAAGGTTGAAACAACAATCTTTATTAATAAAAATAAACAACTTAACTATTACAATAGTTTAATTCACGAATTTACTTAAAAACTACTTTAATTTTCTTATATAAAATTATCTTTATTTCACTATATTTAGCACAAATTTAAACATTTTTAACACAGAACTATCTTATTTTATACACACAACAATGCTGAAACATTTTGACTTACTTTTACATAAATTTCAGAAATTTTCATAAATTAATAAAAAATATTTTCGTATTTATTTCACACGATTTTGCGCTCGATTCACATCTCACACAACATGAACAACTGATATCTAGACGACTCTAATTACATCGATAGGAGGCTAATGCCTTGTTTGTCTAAATTACATCTTTCTCTTTCATCATGAAACACTACGGTTTACATACGATATCCTTGTCCGTCACAATGTTTCTTATCAGTTATCACAAAAAAACAAAAATAATCTCAAGTGCTAAATATATTTCCCTGTAAAATAAGCATTTAATTTAACATAATACTTCTATACGTATTGCACAGCTGATTACTATGTAATACATGACTCTAAATTAAATATATTTTATGAGTCTTTAACTTTGTTTATTATTTTTCACAGGAATTTAAGTAAATAATTTTTTTAGGCGCGTCGCCAACAATTATCATCCTCGATTAAGCATCAAAATGCAGATGCATTGTCACCCCTGAAGACTAAATAAATTGCCTCGTTTCCAATAAGAAGGATCTCCGGTTCTTTACACTTACTATACGAAACACAGCGGCATTAAGCTGCTATTTAACGCTGGCATTCTGCGAGATCGTGGTCCTTTCCCGACCGAACTGACTCATTGGTCTGAAGCTTGGCTCTGTCACGTATTTAGTCATAGTAAAAATAGTGTAAGACGTATATTTACCTTTTAAACCTGGGATCAGTTGAAAACTTCACTGCAACACAGGCCTCAAGACTCAAGAGTTAATACCCGACACTGAAATAAGAAACACAATATTTCACTAATTTGGAAATATGAAAAAGTAACTAAAAGTGGATTTTAATCAATAGTTTTATAGCATTTGTAATAACATTACAACAATAGGGTTTTAAGTAAGACAGACCAAATCTGATGATTAAATCCAGCAGTAGCATAATGGTTAAGGACTGCAAACTCGGGAAGTCGTAAGTTCGAATCCGCCATTCAAATATCGTGTCGTCGTGTCGGTGTTGTATCGTGAACCGTATTAGATATGTTAATAGCGTATGTAACTAGAATATTTTTTACAAAAAGAGCCAAAGACAAAGGATCTCGAATGAATCACTATTAGTGTTGCCAGATGTGTAATTATAAATTTAGAGACACATCGGGATATTAGTTTTGAATTCAAGACAGCTAAAAAAAGAAATATTATTTTATAATCAACATTTTATAATATTATATTTTATACAGCTGCCTTCTCTATGTCTTTGGTGTTAGAAATTTCAGCGTGATAATTCTTAGAGAATTTCCTCGTTAGCGCTTTCATTTCATAAAACATATTCGAGTATATTGACTTGTACTTATATTACTAGATTATATGTATGTACTCATGGATATAACCTTGTAGTGGCAATTTGAGAATACCTAATACTCCACAGCATCCTGTGGGTGTTGTATTAATAATATTTGAATTGCTGTCTTAAAATAACAACACGCTATAATTTGGTATGTGAACTTTTTTAAGAGGTCGTTATTATATTTTTTGCTTTATACATAAAATTATTATCTTCAAAGAAGTTGTTACTTTGGTATAGGTTTTCAAACTTTTACTTATGATGACGTCACAGAGGGGGCTGAAGAGTTCTCCGAGTAAGAGGCGATAAAGGCTAACTGAAACAAGAGATGGGCAGCAAAACCTTCCTGATAACAACTCAAAATTATTAAAAAAATGGCAACTGTTAACCCACCTGCCAAGCGTGGCAACTTTGGTAAAATTCCCCCTATGAGGCAGGCTATGGGGGAGGTCTATGTTTAACAGTGACTGTAAGTTAAACTATCGTCTTGTGGAAACAAATTCAATTTATTTTTGGTAATTGTGTTCGTATTGTGTCTTTCAGAATATTTTTGTACCTGTTTTTATTATTGAGATTGTTTTAAAAGGCAAAATTTAAATTATACAGAGGGGTAAACCGAGTAGTATCTGCTGGAATTCCATTTGGCACTATCTTGTCACTCCTATAATAGGGGTTATCAAAAAACAATAACAACTTATGCACTAAAAAGACAACAGAGTTTTAGTGAAAGGAGAAAAGAGATGGGCTGAAGAGACAAATAATGCTCCTTATCTTGTTTCTTAGACAAATATAAGGATTACGTTTAATCCACAGATGTAAAGAGTTATAAATCTTTACTCCAAAAATAGACAAAGATTAAAAATATACAGAAGTACACAAGATATTTGAGGGAAAGATAACAAAAGTTACAGCCTATATACGTCCCACTACTGAGCACAGGCCTCCCCTCATTTTTGAGAGGGTTTTAGGGCAAGGAAGTGTCCGCCGCGCTGCCCCAATGCGTGTTGGCGAACTTCACATGTCTTCGAATTTTTTTTTTAATTTCTCAGACATGCAGGTTTCCTCACGATGTTTTCCTTCACCGCCGAGCACGTGGTAAATCAGCACTTAAAATTGCAATTAACAATTTCATTGGTGCCGGCGGGGATCGAACCCGGTTCGCTCGCGTACTGTGAAATTTACAGCGAGCGCTAACCATCTGAACTACCACGGCTAAAGATAACAAAGGGCGGACTTAATGCTTATCGGCATCCTCTACCAGTCAACCCGTGGATTGATGAGATTTTGTAGCAAGTGCAATTATAATATAAAAAATCTATACCTACTCGTATATTGTATGTTAATATATAAACAAAACATTTATGATATATTATATTATACATATCACTTAGATACATAGATATAACATATACCATACTTATAATAATAAAATACTAATATTAAAATTGCAACTAATAAAACATCTAAATGTATCAAAATATATTATCATCATAAGTCCAACATAAAAAGAAGTCATGTACCAACTTTTTAAAACAGCCCTTACTTGGCGCTCCTCTTACGTTGTCGGGCAAGGAGTTCCAGAGTAGTGTTGCCTGAATAGTAAAGGAATTGTTGGTGAACCCAGTGAAATGAGATGGTATGCTAATCTTATGATTAGATGAGGAGCGAAGAACCTTATCATGAGTTAAAAAGAGATACTGGAATTTATCCTATACATATTTCGGAGAAGTTGGATTATTCAAAATTGAGTTTTCCTAGAAATGTATGGAAAAATAATGACAGCAGCTGAGAAATTTAAAACGTTCTTTTGGATATAGTTCCGTTCTAGGGACACCTCCGATTTGGACCAATTTTTTTTTACATGTTTACCAACATAAATGATGAAAAACCCCAAAGGAATTTTTGGCACAAATACCCCTGAAATTTTTTACGAGGGTTTGAAGTTTTAGATTTTTAAGGCAGTTTTTCATGATAAATCGACTAAAAATGACAAAATCGCCTTAATAGGGGGGTGTGGGGTGGTGGGTAAGAAGTGGGGTGAGGGGTAGATTCGCCCCCCACCTTTTTCCCCTGCCGGAAGTGCCAATTTTTTTAATATTAAATGTTGAAGATTAAAATTTTTATTGAATGATTTCTGAGAAAAATCGTTTTCATAGGGAGGGGGGGCGTCCCCCCTCCGCCGAAGTAATACCAAAGTCTAGTCGACAGTTTATAAAAAAATAACCACGAAGGGGATGGAGGGGTCTGTTATGGTGTATTTACGCCAAAAATCCTTTAGGGATTTATGTTGCACCAAGACTAACAAATACCCGATGTTCCATCCCAATCGGGGGTGTCCCTAGAACGGAACTCTACCCGTTCTTTTAGATAGGGGATATATTAAGACGCAATGGAGAGCAGAAATAATGCGAGTATTTTGACAAATACGGATTGAGAGCGACTTGAGTTTAGTGCAGTATTCCTAAACATGATAAATACGACATTTGCGAATTCCAAATATGAACCGTATACATAATATAGAGGTTTTGGAGTCGCTCAAGTTTGTTAAGGTCATCTTGTAGTACGGGCGTACTCGTAAGCGGTATGAAATCGTTACCTCACTACCCACAATTGTGAAGGCGAAAAGCACTAAAACTGGAAGAATTATAAAACACAAGTGTGTCCAACCTGAAAGATGTATCGGCGGATGTATCGATTTAAAATATATTTCTAACATTTAAAATAATGAATTTTATCAAAATAGAACTAAATAAAAATAAAGCTTTATATAATATAAAATATGTAAAAATACTTATATATTTATTCTTATAAAAACTTATTTTACATTGTGTTCTCAATATGACCTAAAAATATAATAAGCATCATAATGATTGGATATCAATTTGACACGGTTTCATTGTGGAATCTCTGCAAGGTATACATTTAAATACCTATTTAATGTCATCGTTATATTTCTTTTATGAAGCCAATTATTATGATTTATGTTTATGTCTTCACTCAACCCAGATATGGGTTTAACAGTATGTGCAATTTTTATAAAACTATTATGTTTTTGCGCAATAATTACGTTTACAGGGATTCAAAAAACTTAAAAAGTACTGCACAGTCGCCTTAAGTTGCTTCGCGGTGACATCAAGGTATTAAAACTCAGTATGGTCAAAGACAGGGAGTAGTAAAGATTAGGAAAGCATAATTTTAGAGTCTTTTACAGGCTGACGAAGAAAAACAATAGAAGTAAAACCAACCAACCAACCAAAGAACCGTGGTGGTGTAAGAATATCCACTACCCCATATCGCCCCGTGGTTGTCGTAAAAGGCGGCAGAGGGAAACAAACCAGGAGATGGGCGTTTTCATAATAACAAAAAGACAAAAAACTGTGGTTGCCAAGCCTGGCAACTATGGCAAATATCCCCCTTATGAGGTATTCTACAATACTATGGGGAAGCCTACATTCTTCAGTGAATGAATCAATGAAGAATAATAATTATTTTCGTTCAAAATTCGTATATTTAGGCTTAAAGTACTAAGAACATTGACCGCCTTAGAGGTCAACTCCCCAGTACAGTTAGGGAGATAAGTCAATACGCCATTATTGGAGACGCGCCGGACGCATTTTCCCCTTTCTTTACTTAAATTTACTGCACTACTGCGTTTTACACGAGAAAGCTTTGGATTTAGAGAAAATATTTCTTCTAAACATTTATAACAATTAATTTTATTTATAGCGGAAATTTGGAAATTATTGCTACTTGTATATAAAAATAGTTTTATTTTATAGCATAAGGGTGACAATCGAGCACACAGCCTACCTGATGGTAAGTGGATGCTGTGGCTCATAGACATCTACATCTATACTCAATTAAGAATCAAAATGCAGATGCGTTGTAACCCCTGAGGACTATGATGGAATGCCTCGTATCCAGTAAAAAGCGTCCCCGGTTCTCTACGCTCACCATACGAAACTCAGCAGAATTGAGCTGCTATTTTACGCTGGTATTCTGTGAGAGCGTGGCCCTTCTCCGGTCGAGCCGACCCATTTGTGCTACAACCATAATATAGCTGCAACATAGTTCTACCACGTATAGTATTAAAGTTAAAGTTACATCCTTTGTACGTCCCACTGCTGGGCACAGGCCTCCTCTCATTTCGGAGAGGGTTTTAGGGCAAGGAAATATCCGACGCCCTGTCCCAATGCGTGTTGGCGAACTTCACATATCTCAGTTTTTTTTTTCTTATTTCTCAGATATACAGGTTTGCCTACGATGTATTCCTTCGCCGCCGAGCACGTAAACAGCACTTAAAATTGCAATTAACAATTTCATTTGTCCCGGCGGGGATCGAACTCGAGTTGCTCGCGTACTGTAAAATTTACAGCGAGCGCTTAGCCCCTGAACTACCACGAAGTTTAGATTAAATTAAATGTTTGATTAAAGATTTCAACTGGTAATGATTAAGCATGCATAAATTAGGTGTAGGATTGCTTTACTGTCTTCGAGTCCGCCTGTATAGATATCAACATATCACGTATTTCTGCCACCAAATAGCAGTGCTTGTACTGCTGTGTTCCAGTTTGAAAGGTATAGAGGGCTAATATGATTACAGGCTGTGAGGTATTCCATCGTAGCGCTTAGAGGTGACAACGCATCCGTAGTCTTCTCAGCTCGAAGTTATATTATGTGCATATTATGTTCGTTTGTCAGTTTTATAACAAAAACTAATTTAAAACAAAGCAAATTAACCGCTTTGATAAGTCCTACTGGTGGGCAAATTTTCTCCTGCCATTTCTGCGATGAAACTTTAAGTGCCAATTTTAAAATCACCACTTTTAATTGGAACTCACAATTTCATTAAGGACCGCAGGAATCAAACCCGGATTGCTCGCGTACTGTGAAATTTACAGCGAACGCTAATCACACATCATACAGTATGAAATGAGGTGATATAATCTCTTACGACACGTTTAATTAAATAATTATAAACCCGCTTTAAGGTACTCGTATCACTTTGATTTCTTTAACATTACTAAAAAGTAAGTTTTAAGTTTTTTAATGGAGTTGCGAAGAGATGGTGCATCTCTTTACATATTCTATCGCATCTACCACTGGGAAGGTTCAGAGGAGTTGTTCGGACTAATTCCTATATTTCACCATCGTACATCGCAACAAAATTCGCGATATCATCCATACCATCTTCGGTTCACCATTGTGCGATTTATTTATTTAAACATTTATGCACAAATAAAATCGTACATATGGTGAACCTAATGCCTTCTCTCCCAATCAACCATAAGGTTAAGCAAATATAAACTAATAATGATAAAAAATGTTAACGAAGTATGGATAAACGAGAATATATATATATATATATATATATATATATATATATATATATATATATATATATATTATACATATATAAAATATAATCTATACATATATCATACAAATGTATATATAATATAAATATATTAATACAAAGGTATCCAAATACTTAAATCTAATTAAATACATATATTATATTTACTAGAAGTTTTCTTCCTCGCACAACTTCCTTGTGGAATCGACTACTACCAGCGGTGTTTTCGGACCGATACGACTCGCCTGGTGTTGCATTTGTTCATGGGTGACGGTAGTCACTTACCATCAAGTGAGCCGTATGCTCGCTTGCCCCATCTTATAAAAAGGTAAATAAAGTTTTTTAATAGCGACCAGTAAGAATGACAATAACATATTGACATGTTATCAGACCCGAGGCTAAAGCTAGCTATTAATTCACATCAATCCCAGGGTCATTTTATACAATCACGTACTCGTATCTGTTAGAAGTAAATACTTGTTACTTTAAGATGTAAATATGTTTATGATAGGTAACTAAAATTTAAATATTTTATAAGTTTATCAAAAGTATATTAAACAATAACCAATAATTCAATAACAATAATAAACCATTACCAACAATTTTGAATGCACAACATTTTAAAGTAAGTTTATCATTATGTTCATCATCATTATCATCATTACAATCCTTCACAAGTCCACTGCTGAATATAGGCCTCCCCCAAGGAATGCAACAAAGCACGGTCCCGAGCCACCTGCATCCATTGACTTCCTGCATGTCTTACCAGGTCATCACTCCATCTAATGGGGGGACGCCCTACACATCGCCTGCAGGTATGAGGCTGCCACTCGAGAACCTTTCTTCCCCGTCGGTTGTCGGTTCTTCGAGCTATATGGCCGGCCTATTGCCACTTCAGCATACTAATTCTTTAGGCTATGTCGGTTACTCTGGTTCTACTGCGGATATACTCGTTTTTAAGTCTATCACGCAGAGAAACGCCGAGCATAGCCCTCTCCATAGCTCGCTGAGCGACTTTGAGCTTCCTAATACGGCCAGCAGTGAGGGTACATTGTACAACCAGTGCAATGACAGACTGTACATTGCACTGGTTGTACAATGTACAGTATGTTCAGTTGCCTGTATGCTATCAAATCTACTGAAGACTGCAGCTTCATTTCCATTCTAACAGCCATGAGATTAAGAGTGTGATCGGAAAGTTTTTGTGTTCTTCAGCGGCGGGTCTTGCAAAACTTAGCTCCGACCGCATGAACAGTTTCCACGAGCTTGTCATTTATATCGTCCACTGCATTGAAATCTTCTAGGCACTGAAAACGGTTTCGTAACTCGAGCTGAAAGGTTTCGGGACTTTGGATTAGAGCACGAGGGGGACGGAGCGTTGATTTCATTAGACGACACCTCTCTAACTTAACGTTTAGGTTCAGTGTGCCTCTAACCATTGGGTGATCGCTACCAGTTTTCACCCTCGCAATCGCTGAGACATCACTGAAAAGTTGCCGTCTAGTCGTCATAATGAAGTCAATCTCATTTTTTGTGAAACCGTCGGGGCTCGACCAGGTCCACTTCCTGTGGGGCCGCTTCTGGAAGAAAGGTTTCATCATAAAGAGTCCCTCTTTGTCCATGAAGTCAGCCAGGTGCTGGCCCCTTGGGTTCCGTTGCCCTATTCCGAATTTCCCTACTTTCAGCTCACCGTTCTCTCTTGTGCCTAGTTTTGCGTTGAAATCTCCCATTAACACCGTATAGCGGGTTTCGGAGGAATGCATGGCTCTAGAGATATCCTCATACATTTCCTCCACCTCCTCATCGAGATGTTCTGAGGTTGGTGCGTAAACCTGTATGATCTTCAGCGAATACCGTTTGGTGATTCTGAGTGTAAGGTACGCAACCCTCGTCGACACACTCCCAATCTTTACAACGTTGTTAACCAGAGATTTGTGGACGATAAATCCGACACCTCCTTGGGACATATGGTCGCCCTCCCGGTGATAGAACAAGTTGCCGGATTCGAGGATTACCGTGTCCTCCCCCTCTCTTCGGACCTCGGATAATCCTATAATATTCCAGCGCAACTTGTCTATCTCTTCTTCCAGCTCCAGGATCTTCTCGTCAGTCCTCAGGGTGCGTGCGTTATAAGTTGGCAGGTTGAGTCGTCGTAGGTGGCAACCGAACCTCCACCGGAGATTCTTAGCACCCCCTGCCCCGCCGTTACCATGGTCGCCACCGTAACCAGGAATAGCGGGGTCGCCGGGGACTGGGGGCCGTTAGTTAGTGTCATTGCTCATGGGGGGTATGTTGCCATAGTTTCCACGCTTGGCGAGCGGGTTGGCAACCACAGTTTTTTATTCTTGTTTTGCTGTTATCAGAAAGATGCTGCTGCCCATCTTCTGCCTCAGTTTCCCTCTGTCCCTTTTACGACACCCACGGGAAGATATGGGGTAGTGGGTATTCTTACCCGCGCTTATGCAGATTTTTTAAAGAAAAAGGCATTACCTCGTGCCTAATTTTTTTACGTTGTATAGCCACGCTACAGCTATAATATGGTTTTACGAATGGGTCGGCTAGACCGGGGAAGGAAAATAATAATAAAGGGAAAGGAACACCAGCGTAGAAAAGCAGCTTAATGCTGCTGTGTTTCGTATGATGAGTGTAGAGATTTGGAGATTCTTTTTACTGGAAACGAGGCATTCCTCTTAGTACCCAGCGATGAAAACTCATCTGCATTTTCTTCTTTAATGGAGAATAGATGTAGAAAACACTTACTATCAGGTGGACTGTATGCTTGTTTGTTACCCTTATTCTATTAAAATATATATATATATATATATATAACCATTAAACCAAAGTCGTCCCTAAGATATATGATATATGTTTCGTTGGAGTGATACGTTTTAAACTGGATATATGACAGTCACCAATTAGTCATTAAATCTTGGAAATGGGAATCAATCAATCTATGACTTCTCATGAAATTTCTTATGAGATCGGGATTTTTCCAGCGTGCACTTTTATGTTGAGCACGTAGAAAATATATTTAGGAAACCTTAAGTATCTATGAAAAAAATTCCGCAGACATATGAAAGCCGCTAACACGCATTGAAACATCATTGACACTTCCAACTGTAAAAACTTCTCCTCGACGCTGAGAAAGTGTTTTTAATTTTATAGAATAAGGTGACAAGCGAGCACAAAGTCCACCTGATGTTAAGTGGATGCTGTTGCCTATAGACATCTACATCTTTACTCAATTAAGAATCAAAATGCAGATGCGTTGTCACTACTGAGGATTAAGATGAAAAGCCTCGTTTCCATTAAAAAGGGTCTCTTGTTCTCTACACTCACCATACGAAACACAGCATTATTCTGATGTTTTACGCTTGTATTCTGTGAGAACGTGGTTCTACCCCGGTCGAGCTAACTCATTCGTGTTGCAGTTATATTATATAGCTATATCGTAACATACAAAGTAACTAAATCTAACTATATCTAAACTTTGGATAGATTTTTCGTTTTACGGTTTTAACAACAAAAGATACGAACTCTTTTATATCGTAACAAAAGCCATTCCGACGTTCCAATTCGAAATCTGCGCAGTTTTCAAATAGGCGACGCGACAAAATTTTACTTTAAAATTTTATTGCCTCCCAAGAGGCATAATTTTGATATACGACCCGATGTGAAGAATGCGTACCGAAATTGTAAAGTTGGAGCGTCACTGAGAGCGGGTATAATGGCTGAAGATAAAAGGAATTTCAGCTGCAACGATCGTGGATTCATACTAATGTATGGAGAACGCTGTTGCGTCGCTTACACTCGCGTTCTACCCTACTCCTATAGTTTTAAAGCTTATTCTGCTTGTTGGCTAGGAAAAAGTTGCTTGTCCGTACAGTATCATTACTCGTTGTTTTATCCATATTACTCAGCTATAAAGTAATAAATTTTAAATATAGTTCTAACATTTGCGCAATTTTTTCTGGTTGACCGTTATTAAATATTTTATATACGTAATAAAATGAACTTATTTTACGAGCGAATTTTAATATAGAACCAAGGAAATATATTTCAAGGAATTATAAATTAAATACAGTCTATTTAGTCTACTGCAGATCATAGACCTCGCCCATTGGTTGCCTCATATGGAGGATTACGCCATAGTTATTATATATTCATATATTAGCAAGGTGCTACTGCCCATCCCCTGGTTTATTTCCCTCTGTCGCCTTTTATGACACCCACGGGAACATATGGGATATTATTCTTACTCCGCCACTAGACAATCAATGAACATGGAATTAATAGTATAGTTGTAGCACGAATGGGTCGCCTCGACCGGGGAAGGACCAGGCTCTCACAGAATACCAGCGTAAAATAGCAGCTTAATGATGCTGTGTTTCGTATGGTGAGTGTAGAGAACCGGAAACCATTTTTACTGGAAATGATGCTTTCTATCTTAGTCCTCACGGCTGACAACGCATCTGCATTTTAATTCGCAAACGAAGATAGATGTAGATGTCTATGGGCCACAGCAACCACTTATCATCAGGAAGACTGTGTGCTCGTCTGTCACCCTTATTCTATACAAAAATTGTCTAAAATCGAGAAGTTAAATAGCCTAACATTGTTATTAAGTTTATTCAGATTTAAGGTTATACGCGCATTTCTTAAGCGTATAGGTAGTTATAATTTTTTTAAACATAGAAATAGAGTGAAAACCTAGCTCACAGACCACCAGTAAGTGGATGATGTGGCATACATCTATTCTCGATAGTGAAACAAAATGTACATATAAGTCAACGTCAAATCTCATAACCGGTCAAAACCACTTTTAACTGCAAAAATCAGGCAAAAATGGTTTTGACCGATGTCCTTAGTCAAGAACAGTTTTGACTGTTTTTTGTAGTCAAAAGTGGTTTTAACCAACGTTCTTAGTCAAAAGTGGTGATGTCTGATTTAAGCTTCAGTCTATCGGTCAAAACTGGTAATATCAGTAACAGTAGGTTAAGGTGCGGCTGGTGTGGCCCTTGGGACACCCTAAAGCTGCGTACATTATAATGATATAAAATATAATATTGAAGAAATTGAACTTTTTAATTTCAGAAATTCAAAAAGTATAAGTCAAAAGAAGTTTTGACTAACATTGTTGGTCAAAACCACTTTTAACCGATGTAATTTGGTCAAAATCACTATTACCTAGTATTTTTGCAGCTAAGAGTGGATTTGACCAACGGCCTTAGTCAAAACTACTTTTGCCTGATTTTTTTTAACAATCTAAAGTGGTTTTGACCGGTTATGAGGTTTTGACTGTAACATTGGAAGAATATTTAATAAAGTATTTTTAACTCTTTGGTTTTGTAATACGAGAGACCAAGGATTTTACGGATATTGAATCCTATGTCTCAATATATAAAAAATCCCGTGTCACGATTTTCATTATCATCATCACTACACCCTATCAAAGTCCATTGCAGAACATAGACTTCCCCATAGAATGCCTGAAGAGGGTTTTCCATAGTGGCCACGTTTGGGAGGCGGGTCGGTAACCGCAGCTTTTTTCTAGTTTTTATTTGGAAGACCCTGCTGTCTATCTTCTGGTTAGTTTCTCTCTGTCACCTCTTACGACACCCACGGAACGATATGGGGTAGTGGACACCGTCACTACATGGTCAACGTCACGGTCACGATGTTCGTTCACACTGAACTCCTAAACCGCTCAACCGATTATATAGGAATTATGTAAATGTGAATTGCTTGCTTCAACTAGAGAGAGAGGATAGTTTTTATCCCGGTAACTGATCGTCAATGTTTTTTATTGCGAATTTTAGGATATAGGACAAAAGATCGTCGGAAAGAGCATTCGCCTGGCCAGCTAGTCCATCTATTTAAATCATTAATTATTCGGAACGTGGTAGAGCCACGCTGCAGCTATATTATGGTTGTAGCACGAATGGGTCGGCTCGACCGGGGTAGGAACACGGTCTCACAGAATACCAGCGTAAAATAGCAGCTTAATGCTGCTGTGTTTCGTATGGTGAGTGTAGAGAACCGGAGGCCTTTTTTACTGGAAACGAGGCATTCCATCTTCGTCCTCAGGGGTGACAACGCATCTGCATTTTGATTGTTAATCGAGGATAAATGTAGATGTCTATGGGCTACAGCATCCACTTACCATCAGGTGGACTGTGTGCTTGTTTATCACCCATATTATATTAAAAAATCTGACCGCAGCTTGCGTATTGAGCTATCTGGTATCCATATTACACTAAATAAAATACCAAATTGAGAATGTACAACAAATATTCTTACGTTCATTACATTATATATGTCATCATAGCGGAATATCATACGCACAACTGTTTAAAGATTATTTATTTCATGCTCACTTTAAAATCCAGAATACTTTATCTAAAAAGCAATGACCCATTACTATGTAACACAATAGTTGTTATATAATATGTATGGCTGTAATGATGAGGTCATTACAGTGTTACATAATAAACTGTGCATATTTGTCCCGAGAAATGTTTAAAAGCGAACTATCAGAACTCGAAATATAATTTTTTAATATAATTATAAAAGTTGTAGAACGGTTTGGCCCGTTACTTAGTATGAAATCAAAGCTATAGTCAAAACTTTTTATTCAATTAAACTTATATAAGTTTTTATGAACGTATGAAAGCTGGCCAAGTAAAAAAGACTTAGTAGGTTAAGAATCAAACGCAGATGCGATGTCCTTCCATTGGAGCTAAGATGAAAAGAAAATAAAAAGGACTCCAGTTCTCCACACTCACCATACGAAACACAGCACAGCAAGCTGCTATTTTACGCTGGTATTCTGTGAGCGCGTGGTCCTTCCCCAGTCAAGCAGACCCATTCGTGTTGAAGCCATAATAAGATGAAGCGTGGGTTGATGTTTTATAAGCTAGATTTGAGACTCTGATTTTTCATCAGCCTATAAATGTCCACAGATGGGCATTGGCTTCTCCCATTTTAGGAAAGCTTTATATTTATTGCCAAGCTTGGCAGGTGGTTTGACTATGCACTAAAAGCCACGCAACTTTGTCACTGTTCGTTGTCGGTATAGGTGTTTTGCGGTAATACCAACGTTTATACGTGGTTGAGCCATGCTGCAGATACATCATGGTTGTAGCACGAATGGGTCTGGGGTAGGACCACATTCTAACAGAATACCAGCGTAAAATAGCAGCTCAATGCTGCTGTGTTTCGTATGGTGAGTGTAGTGAACCGTAGGCACTTTTTACTGGAAACGAGGTATTCCATCTTGGGCCATAGCATCCACTTACCATCAGGTGGACTGTGTCCCCGTTTGTCACGCTTACACTATAAAAAAAATCTAACGGATACCACAAGATCCTTCCGGCCTATCCCATAGTCGCCTCTTAAGATACCCACAAGACGAAATGGTGTGAATGATTATCTTAAGATATCACCACACGGTTATGAGCCTCATGGTGGGTTTCTATATTTACAAACGCAAGTGCAACCCCTTTTCAACCGACTTTAAAAAGAAGGAGGTTAAGGGTGTACGTTACGCGATATCTTCGCATATTGTGAACCAAATTTGATGATTCTTTTTTATAAGATGGGTTATACTTCAAGGATGGTCCCATATAAATTTGAAGGAAAAATTTTACATATAAGGGTAGCGAATAAATAACTTATTTTTTAGCAATTTGAAGTCGATTTTTACTTTTGTAAAAGTTACAAATATTTAAACAAAATAACAGATTAACTTTGAACCGTTTAAATTTTTTTCTTTTTAAGTTTTTATTAGTTTGTATTATAAACTGTTTAACATGTAATTAGTACAAAATACAACGAATCATTACGGAGAACGAAACGTTTCTTGAATATAGGAATCGGGCATCATTGGTATGTTACTTATCCCGAGTTGCCGGTGTTTCACCTCAGTGCATCGGAAAACACGTTGTCTTGCGCCTGATCTCTTTCCAGTCGTGTTGGATTGCCGTCCTATTGGACTATGCGAGTGAGACAATTGGAGTTTTTTTAAAAATAGAATAAGGATAAGAAACGAGCACACAGTTCACCTGACGGTAAGTGAATGCTGTGGCCCATAGACATCTACATTTATACTCGATTAAGAATCAAAATACAGTTGCGTTGTCACCTCTGAGGTCTAAGATGTTCTCCGGTTCTCTACACTCACCATACGAAACAAAACAGCCTTAAGCTGCTATTTTACGCTGGTATTCTGTGAGAGCGTGTTCCTACCGCGGTCAAGCCGACCCAATCGTGCTACAACTAAGGTAGCTGCAGCATGGCTCTACCTCGTATACGTACCACGTAGTGCACTTGTATTTGCGCTTACACTCGGGTACTATAATCCTAACCTGCGCAGACGGCTAGTCTCCGTTGAGACTGTCGCCGTGAGCGAAATTCGGTCTGGAGGATATTATTACTTTTTACGAAACCACGCGGTTGCGATTCCCAACTACAACACATACATTGACATATATGTATTCTATGTATTTTGACATTAATTTTTATAGTGAATGGTTTGAAATTTCATAGTAAGTCTATGTAATTCCACGCTTGGCAAGCGGGTCGACAACCGCAGTTTTTTTTGTCGTTACTAGCGACCCGCCCGGCTTCCCACGGGTGATTTCTAGATTTCGACAACAGCGCCACCTACTGGGTCCAAATATGATTCTAAGCTATCTAGGGACCCATTAATTTCATCAAAATCAGTCGAGCCATTTTTGAGTTTTAACGACACTAACGGACAGCAATTGATTTTTATGTATAGAGATTAGGAAGACGCTGCTGGCCCATCTCCTGTTTTGTTTCCCTCTGACGCCTCTAACGACACCTTCGGGATGATATGGTGTAGTGGATATACTTACAACGCCACTACGGTAATTTTATATATTTAATGCAAATAAGTGATTTCAATTGATGTTACCAAAAAATATATTTTTTATTCTTCGTCGCCTTTGTTTTGTGGATTTTAAAAAGTAATTATTTCGCAGTTATATAGCTCGGAGTTAAAATACATGTTCATAAATTCTCGGCACTGTTGTTCGTTGCTTTAGCCTGCACTTGGCTCGATGCCCTGCGCATATTTTTGTGGAGGACCGCTTAAGAGGAAACCTACACTTGATAGAGTTCGGTGCACTAAGAAGCGTTGAAAATAAATTTCACTGAACAGGGTTTAGATGTTAGAAATAAACAAAGTTATTCTAAACTAACACTTTTTGAAAAACTTTAGAAATTCGGGAGTGAGAGGTTGAAAAATTGACGTGTATTCTTTTCAATCCTAATATATCACCAAATTATGGCAAAAACTTTCATTAATATCTATACACATAAATAAAAATGAAGCTTCTCTCAGTAATATTGAAATAACCGGTTTCTAGCAAGCTTTTTACGTGGTAAAGCCATGCTGCAGCTATATTACTGGTATAGTTGTAGCACGAATGGGTCGGCTCGACCGGTGTGGGACCACGCTCTTATAGAATACCAACGTAAAACAGCAGCTTAATGTTGCTGTGTTTCGTATGGTGAGTGTAGAGAACCGGAGACCCTTTTTACTAGAAACGACGCATTCAATCTTAGTCCTCATGGGTGACAACGCATCTGCATTTTGATTCGTAATCCAGGATAGATGTAGATGTTTATGGGCCTCAGCAATCACTTACCATCAGGTGGACTGTGTGCTCGTTTGTCACCCTTATCCTATAAAAAAGCTCAAGGGGTATTTGCATCCTATTAAGACATAAATAACTATTTTGATTATTTTTGGTTAATCTTTAGAATAGCTAAATCGATTGAGATAAACTTCACGAACAGATTGAGATCAATGCCAGGGATCTACGCTATATTTTATCCGAAAAATTTGAGACTTTTTTTGAAAAAAGAAAACGAAAAAATTATAAAATAAACTGTTTATATAAAAAAGTCTCTCAGGCACATAGCATAGACAGGCATGTGTGGTCATCTCGAGAGATCTGGCCGCTACCCAAATGTTTCGATTACGCAACGCAACCCCCTTCACGAATACAACGCGGACGATCATTGCGAGATCAGCCAAGCAGTGCCAGGATAGCATCACTAAGAGCTATATAGCATTAGGATATTCTATTATAGCTAGATCACTACGATTTTTAGTATTTATTATTGCAAGAATATTGACTTAACACAGTATGGCTTAAATTAGCCAATCTAATATATATAGACTTCAATTACTGTATGCGAGGCATTCCATCTTAATCCTCAAGGGTGACAACGCATCGTTTGTAATGGAGGATAAATGTAGACGTCTATGGGCCTGAGTATCCACTTATCATCGGATGAAGTGTGTGCTCGTTTGTCACCATTATTCTATAAAAAAATTATAAATAACTTAAAGACAAGTAAGAAATCGTCTAAAGGTACGTAGTAACAGAGGTGGTGTAGAACGGATAGAGGGTAGATACACTACATATTCTTAAATTTTTATTGGCTTAAAGTAATCCATGTATTAATTGCATTCAGACTCTAGTGAGAGTCTTTTCCAGGTTTGAATGCATTCATTCATGGATTCTAACTCAAAAACTAACCAAACGAAAATTGAGTTGTGGTAGGCGTGACCTACCAATTTTGCTGCGAGAGAGTTTAGTTTGAATACCATCCTTATCAGAATATTGATTAATTATAATTTGCATTGCACTGTATTACATAAAACGTCCTTGGCGACTGGCGACGAGTGACGAGTACAATAGCGTCATATAATAAACGTTGTAAACGACGTTTATGATGCTATAGCAATTGAAACTATAAACTATCGAGCAATAAGGACAACTTTTGACTAATCAGCGGTAGAGTTTAATGTGCAAGTTAGTTTGAAATTTTGTGCCATGTTGCGCGCTTTATTCCCTTGAAGTAATACTTCTATTCTATTATTTGCGTTGACTAAAGTATAAATGCTAAAAAAAAGTCTCTAATAATAAATATATCATCTTCATCATCTTTACAGCCCTTCCCAAGTCCACTGCTGAACATAGGCCTCCCCCAAAGAATGCCACAAAGCACGGTCCTAAGCCACCTGCATCCATCGACAAAATACATATCACGTAAAATTTAAAAAGAAATCGTGTCAATGATATGTCGAAATAACCCTTACTCTGCACTTGCTACTGGCAAATTGTTATAAATGACATTTAAAAATATCAGACAAGAATCAGATACCTGGCAACGAGGCGTTCCATCTTAGTCTTCTGTTGTGACGTATTTGAATTTTGATTCTTATCCGAGGATAAATGTATCTACTGGCCACGGTATTCCTTGCCATCCGGTGGACTCGTGCATATTAAATAAATGCATCGGCTCAGTTACAGTTTAGTTACTCATGCCATATCACATACTGCACGGCTAGCATGGGCTGGGGACAAAAAATTATACCCCGATTATATCCACTGACAAGAGATAAAATGATCTTGTCCTCATGCTAAAGCACGGCAACGGGGAGAAATATATCCCCGTTGAGATAACGAGTTATATGTCTGTCTCCGTCCGTAGCATGGGGCCAAATGAAAGATAAAAACATTATGCTTTTTTGACATTTGAAAGGGAGAATTTTATCCTAGTTCATTGGACGTTTAAGTTTACATTCATACAAAAAATCTATCTGAGTCTATCTCCCATTTTATCTACTGCGGATATTATATCCACCGGTGTGCCCATGCTCGAAGGGTGGATAAAACTAAGCGAGTGGATAAACATTTTCTCCTTTCCCCGGGGATAAAATTGTCTCCTGCCCATGCTAACAATGCTGTGTGGGTAATTTTATGAGCTACCATTATCGTTACAGCCTTTAAAAAGTCCACTGCTGAACACAGGCCATACATTGCATCATAGGGGGGATATTTGCCATAATTGCCACGCTTAGCAGTCGAGTTAGCAAAAGCAGGTTTTATTTTTAGTTGTTATTAAGAAGATGCTGCTCTGCTAGACTGCCCATCTCCTAGTTTGTTTCCATCTGTCGCTCCTTACGATACCTACAGGAATTTTCTTACATCGCCACTACACGGTAATCGCATGATCTACAAACAAATATTATTCCGGATTTTTCTATTTATTTTTGTGCAAATATATAATATATGAAATAGTCCCCCTCGATACAGAAGAGTCTTAGAGTGAGAGGGTTACGGCAAATCCTTCCTGCAATTTGAGAGAACTTCTACGGACTGGTAAAGTAAGTTAGTAATTTTATACTAAAACTAGTTGTTCCCCACGACTTCGTTCCCGTGGAATTTATTACGATCGGATTTCATGGGCTTTAGTTTTTTTGCGCGGAACCCTAATTACTTCAATTTTATTTATTTGTATAGATACCTTGCGCAGTTTGCGATCGCTCTGTCTGACGTTGCAGATGTTCATGGGCGGCGGTAGTCACTTACCATCAAGTAAGCCGCATGCTCCTCTTGTATCAAAAAAGCTGGCATACCGGTTCAATTTCACATGATCGACGATATTAAAAGCGTTACTAAAATCCAGCAACGTAAGAATAGTGAGCTGCTTTTGGTCCATAACCCAGCGAATATTATCTGTGATCTTAAGTAAAGCTGTTACAGTACTATGACAAAGTCTGAACCCCGATTGAAAGGAGTAAAGAAGGGAGTTTTTATTTAGGAAGTGGTTAATTTGTTCAAAGACTAAACGTTCCAGGACTTTTAAAAGGAATGACAGGATAGATATAGGTCGATAATCTGAGCGAGAATAGAGGTTCTTCTTTTTATCTATCTATCTATCGACTTCATGTGAAATTGAACCGGTAACATATTTCCTGGTTAATATAATTAATGAAGACGTTTTCGCAAACTAGAAAATTCTAAATTACGCAACACATTTGTTCATTTGTCGATTTACCTTTATACGGATAGTAATGGATATGGACAGACCTCAGAAATGAGAAGAAACCTACGTCCAGCTGTGTACGCATACAGGTAGTAAGTACCTCGTTGTTCTAGTGGTTGCAGTAGTGCCACAGCTGATCATGAGGTCCCGGGTTCAAATCTGTGGTTGGGACAAAAAAAGGAAAAAAGTTGTTGAGTTTTTCCATCAAGAAATTCTCAGTAGCTGCCCGGAGTCAGGAAGTTGGCGGTGTCTCACCCCGTGCCTCGGAAAGCACGTAAAGCCTAGAGTGCTGCGCCTGATCTCTCTCTGATCGTGTCGGTTTACCGTCCCAGCGGACTATGACAGTGAGGGAATAGAGTGCACTCTGTGCTTACGCATACACTTGGGCACTATAATCCAGTCCTGCGCCGATGGCTAGTCTCCGTTGAGACTGGCCGCCGTGACCGAAATTCGGTCTTCATTCTTGTTTTTTTTAAAGATTGCGGGTAAACAATTATTTGTTTTAAGAAAATAATATTGATAATAAAACTAATTTTATGGATTTTAACGCGATTAATTTAAATAAAAATTAAAAATATTAAACGCGATCAATCCACAAAAATTAATAGTTTAATTAATATTTTTATTTTAATGTGTAGCATTCATGATTTTTTTTGATTTTTATTTTATTTCATGAAAACAAAATAATCATAATATTGTTTTTAACTTTTTTATAAATCATGCATCTGTATTTATGTTAATTACGAGAAGGTTGTGAGAAGGCTTTTGTCTCATAGGCAGATCTTAATCATTATCATTACAGCCTCTTTGCAGGTCCATTGCCGAACATAGGTAGATTGCTAACATTACCTTTAAGATATTTATTTCCTATCGTGAATTAACTTGTAAAGTAAAATGCATTACACAATTTAAACATGTTGCACGCTAAGAAAGTTAAAAATAATAAAACACTATTATCTAAATAAAAAACTGAAGAAAACATCACGTACCTATTTAAAGCCGCATAATTTTTTATTGATGTATCGTTGTTTCTTCGGTGATTTCGTGTTGTCCTAAAATGCTGATTTTCAAATAGCTGAAAAAAAGTTATAATCTGCTAAGTTGAAAGTAACGTAAGTTTTTACTATAGAAAAGTTTTGTATTTATTTTTCTTATGAGTATTTTAATAAGAAACATTTACAATAATTTTGAGGACCGTGGTGGTTCAGGGACTGAGTGATGTAAATTTCATAGTACGCGTGTAACCCGGGTTCGATCCCCGCGGACACAGATGACATTTTAATTGAAATGTTGAGTGCTTATTTACCACGTGATCGGTGGCAAAAGAAAACAAACTGAATAAATAAATAATAAAACATATGTATAAGACGTGTGAAGTCCACCAATACGCATTGACATTATGTGTCGGACACTTCCTTGCCCTAAGATCCTCTAACATATGATAAGCTGTGCCCAGCAGTGGGACATACAGGGTTATTTTGCAATAACCGGCCAATTTTATAGAAGGTTCAGAATAAGTAATATAGGCAAATGGTAAAGAAAAATTATAAAAAAATCTCAAAAATTCTGTCCTTTTTATCTTTTAAATTCAAAATGCGTGGTAATGCAATATTTTAACTGATTGTCATTCATAAATATCTAACGCCTACTATTTTACTATGCACGCATACATTCATAAGGGTTGATCGGTCGGCAAAAACGTTGTGAATTAAATCGCACACAGAGCGGCGCGGCGTGTATATTCGAAGTTGTTACCCATAAATCACATTCATTTGTGATAATTTCAAATAAAAGTTGAAGCCTTATTTACTCGTATTTTCAAAAAAAAATTATATATTTGAACTTAGGTTTAAAATTTGGCTACTCTTTGAAGAATAACCCTGTATATAAGCTGAAACTTAACTTATTTAACAATAATTTATAAATCAGAAATTTATATTCTGCCGCCTGGTGGCGGAATCCATGAACCCATTTATCTATGGTGGGTGTCTTAAGAGACGGTTATGTAAAATTCTAGAAAGATCTCATTGGTTCTGATATGTAGGTTTAACCAACTTGTTTACACCAAAAATAAAATAATGTTAAGCGACTGGGAGCAACGTCAAAGGTGAAAAAGTGTTATGGTACTGAGATTAATAAATAATTATAAATAAAAAATCTACTCATTAAATGAAATTATTGAATATTAATTTTTGGTCCAATCTAATATTCGAAACTGAAACCGATTTAATATTTAAAAACTGAAGGTAGCCGGGCTAACTATGACATCGGGACGTCAAACACCTCAGTCCCTCCCGTGACTATGGCTGTTGTAAAGCACACGAAACGTCGGGAATTAAAAAGTTTAACTAAATGCAGTAGAATCCGTAAAAATTCGTTTCATTTAATGTGTAGTGTTTGCGTAAATATAAGAAATCATTAAAAAATCTACTCCAACCCGAATTTCAGTCTTCGGTCAGAATTATAGTGCAAGAGTGTGTGCTCAAGCACAAAGCACTTCAGAGATAGCTGCAGGCTTACAGGTAAGTGATAAAACTGTATTAATCCACTTGAAGCAAATCGGGAAAGTAAAAAAACTTGAACGATGGGTACCTCATGAATTGAGTGAATCGAACTTGCAAACACGCGTCGACTGCTGTGTTACTTTGCTCAACCGACACAATAATGAAGGGATTTTAAATCGAATCGTTACTTGTGATGAAAAGTGGATACTGTACGATAATCGGAAGCGCTCGTCACAATGGCTGAACCCTGGATACCCAGCCAAATCCTGCCATAAACGAAAATTGACTCAGAAAAAATTACTTGTGAGTGTTTGGTGGACTAGCGCCGGTGTCGTTCACTACAGCTTTCTAAAATCTGGCCAAACGATTACGGCAGATATCTATTGTCAGCAACTGCAAACCATGAAGGAAGAACTAGCTGCTAAACAACTGAGATTGGTCAATCGCTCTAGGCCAATGCTGCTTCACGACAATGCAAGACCACACACTGCACAACAAACAACCACTAAGTTAGATGAGCTACAATTGGATTGTCTGCGACATCTACCGTACTCCCCGGACCTTACTCCAACAGTTTACCATTTTTTCCGGAATTTGGACAACTTCTTACAAGGAAAAAAATTCTATTCCGATGCAGCAGTCCAAACCGCCTTCAAAGAGTTTATTGATTCTCGCCCCCATGGTTATTTTAGTAAAGGGATCAATGAACTACCTATGAGATGGCAAAAGTGCCTAGATAACAACGGTGCATACTTTGATTAATTAAATATATTTTACAAAAAAAATGACTTTATATTCCTCCCGTACAAAACGCCAATTTCATATGTAACGACCTAATATAAGAATTTCCACTACCCCGTATCATCCTGTAGGTGTCCTAAGATTCGATAGAGGGAAACAAAGCAGTAGATGTGTAGCAGCGTCTTTCTGTCAACAACGAAATATAAAAAACTGTGGCAGCGACCCTTTCGCCAACAGTGGTATTTATGGCAAATATTCCCCTTATGAGGCCTATGTTCATCAGTGGACTTTTGAAAGTCACAATAATAATAAAGATTATCTGGAGACTAAACAATACGAAAAAATAATACAACAAATAATAAAGAAAATATATTAGCGAAAGGCAAGGCGACATGCCCCATTTCTTCTATATGCATCATGTATGATATATTACAATTTCTTGCAATATTTATGTAAGAGAGTAGGTATGGCCAGAGTCCCGTACACTTTATCCGGCGAAGGACAGTGTACAGACAAACCAAAATAGTACACCGGAATAACCAGATAAAATGAATATACGTATAATATAAATGTGTAAGTAAAACAAACTGCTTGAGTATAATTTTTAATAAAAAAACCTGAGTGCCCGCTATGTTTGACGTTTTTTATTTAAAGGATAAGAGTGACAAGCAATCACACAGTCCACCTGATAATACGTGGTTGCTGTGGCCCATAGACATCTACATCTATCCTCGTTTGCGAATCAAAATGCAGATGCGTGGTTAGCCGTGAGGAATACGATGGAATGCCTCTTTTTCAGTAAAAGGGTCGCCAGTTCTTTCTACATTTAACATACGAAACACAGCAGCATTAAGCTACTATTTTACACTGGTATTCTGTGAGAGCGTGGTCCTTCCCCGGTCGAGCCGACCCATTCGTGCTACAACTATACAATTAATATAGCTGCAGCATGGCTCTACCACGTAGAAAATGACAGGTGACAACACTACACGTAAAATTAGTTTTATTCCATAATTTTTTTATAGAATCTGGGTGACAAACGAGCACACAGTCCACCTGATGGTAAGTGGATACTGTGGCCCATAGACATCTACATCTACCCTCAATCAAGAATCAAAATGCAGATGCGTTGTCACCCCTGAGGACTAAGATAAAATGCCTCGTTTCCAGTAAAAAGGGTCTCCATTTCTGCACACTCACCATACGAAACACAGCAGCATTAAGCTGCTATTTTACGCTAGTATTCTGTGAGAGCGTGATCCTACCCCAGTCGAGCCGACCCATTCGTGCTATAACTATACTACTAACATAGCTGCAGCATGGCTCTACCACGTTAACATTTGGCACGTTCCTAATACCTCTCTCGTTTCTTTTACATCCATATATCTACGCAAAGTGTAAACTGCTCCTCGATAAACGGTAATTCTTAATTTAATAATAATATAAATTATTTTCAAATATAAATATAAATTAACATAACACAAAATAATTTAGGAACTAAAATAGCGTCTACTCAACAAAAATGTAATAGAAACCACATAGCGGTAACTATAACGCTGATTTTCACTATACGCTAGAGACATATGTGCAATAAAATAAACTTAACTTATCACGTTTTCTCGTTTAGTTTGGTCGATTTACCGCTAGTTCGGCGGTAAAGGGAAACATCGTGAGGATACCTGCATGTCTGAGAAATAAGAAAAAAAAAATTCAAAGACATGTAAAGTTCGCCAACACGTATTAGGGCAGCGCAGCGGACATTTCCTTGCCCTAAAACCCTCTCAGAAATGAGAGGAAGCCTGTGCCTAGCAGTGGGACGTATATAGTATATAGGCTGTACCTTTACTTTATTTTACTTTTGGTCGACGAACTTCCCTCAAGCAGACTCTGCCACTCACTTCTGCAGCACAAATTTGCTTTGGCTTTCTTTCTTCATTTATTCTATGTACCAAAACTAGCGAAGCGCTGTTTCCAATTGAATTGCTTATTTCGTCATCTGTCAGAGGGTATAGTATACGGCAACTAACTTGGCAAGGTTTTGGCATAGTGGGGGAAAGTTTGTGCACGTACAACGGGACGTACCAATCGCGCGCTTGGAAGGCAACTGGCCAACCGATCGCGTGCTCGGAAGCCGACTGACCAACCAATCGCATGCTCAGAACGATGCTACTTCGTTTCCGCGCCCCACTTGATAACCAAAGAGATCTAAAAAACGACTTCTGCGCATAAAACGAATCTTGCCGTGAGACGCCGGCAACTATACAAATTTTTCTAACATACATAACAACATACATAAACACTCACGCCTGTCACAGAGGTACCTTGAGGATCACCAGCTGATTAGTGACCGCCAATACGGTTTTCGTCGGGGTCAATCAGCTGGTGATCTTCTGGTCTACCTAACTCATAGATGGGCGCAGGCAGTAGAATCCAAGCGGGAGGCATTGGCCGTTAGTTAGGACATAGTGAAGGCCTTCAATCGGGTCTGGCACAAAGCGCTTCTTTCGAAGCTCCCTTCCTATAGGCTTCCCGAGAAATTGTGCAATTGGATCACCAGCTTTCTTGTATATCGGAGCATCAAGGTCGTGGTAGACGCATGCATGCTCTGATTACAAACCTATTAACGCTGGGTATTCCACAAGGCTGCGTGCTATCACCAACGCTGTTTCTTCTGCATATCAATGATATGTTGGCAACTGGTAACATTAATTGCTATGCTATTGCTATTACGACAGCACTATTGATGCTTTATATACCGGCCGTGCCAATATTTCTCGGGAAAACGTCGCCGAGTAACGCAAACAAAGTTTGCACGTTTACCGCTAAAAAGAACCCCTTATTCGTATCTCCTCAGTTTCAAGGCACTCCTCTTGCTGCCCCAGCCAGCATCGGAATCCTTGGCGTCGAAATATCGTATAGTGTGCAGTTTCGTGGTCACTTGGAAAGGAAGGCCAAATTGGCTTCTAAAAAGCTTGGAGTGCTCAGCAGAGTGGGGCAGTATTTCATGTCGGCACATCGCTTGCAACTTTACAAATCGCAAGTTCGTCCCCACGAGGAATACTGTTCTCATCTCTGGGCCGGGGCACCCCAGTGCCAGCTCCTTCTACTTGACCACACCCAGCGCAAAGCGGTTCGAATCGTCGACGACCGAGCTCTTTCTGATCGGCTCGATTCACTGGCGCTGCGTAGGGATGTTGCATCCCTTTGTATTTTCTATCGCATCTACCACGGGGAGTGTCGGTCTCTGAGGAATTGTTCGGATTGATTCCAGCCGCCAAATTTCATGAACGCACATCGCGTCAAAATTCACGATACCATCCTCACCACCTGGATGCTTGTCGGTCCACCACTGTGCGTTTTACTAGGAGTTTTCTTCCTCGTACAACTACTCTGTGAAATTGTTTACCACCGGCGATTTTTCCGGACTGATACGAGGGACATTCAAGAAAAGAGCTAACTCCTTTCTAAAAGGCCGGCAATGCACCTGCAATTCCCCTGGTGTTGCAATTGTTAATGGGCGGCGGTAGCACTTACTATCAGGTGAGCCGCATGCTCGTGTGCCCCCTATTCTATAAAAAAAAGAGACTACGGACTTCCATTTGGCATGATCCTGACACACCCCTCTCGCCTCCTTTACGTATATATGCTCTTTGGTTAAGGGTACTCTTAATCTGGCCCATTTTTAATATATCTCTAATTTGGTCGATAAACTTTCCCTTACGGCGACCCTTCCCAACTCTACCGTTCATTTCTGCGACAAAGATTTGCTTTGTCACTCTTTCCTCGTTCATTCTTTCTACATGACCAAACCACCGAAGTATTCCTTTCTTAAACCTAGTCACAACATCGTCTTGCAAACCACACTTTTATCTTATTACGCAATTTCTCACCCTGTCATTCTGATTACTTTTTCTGACATTAGCACACAATTTATTTTTACGAAGCTGCTTTTGACTTTAGATTATCATCAGGTGAGTCGCATGCTCGTTATCCCCCTCTTCTATAAAGAAAATATGGCATATGGCATACTAATGATACAGTGATGAATCAACATAACATCATCATTATTTTTACAGCCCTTCACAAGTCTAGTGTCAAACATATGCTTCCGTCAAGTAATGCGACAATGCACGGTCCTGCGCCAGCTGCTTTCAGTGATTTTTTGCATGTTTTAGCACTTCCAATAGTAGGGAGCCGTTCAGCCGTCCTCTAATCTACTTTCCGGTACGAGCCTACCACTCTAGAACCTTTCTTTCCCATCGTTTGTCGGTTCTGCGAGCTATATGACTGGTCAAGTCTTATTGAAAATGCAAAAAGATTACGACCTTCTGAAAAACTTAAAAGTCAGCAAGAACGGGCGTCTAGTCGACATTCTCAATTATGCTTTAAAACAGCATAGTAAGGTTCATTTTAGTACTGTAGTGCTCGCATTATTTCTCTATAGCGGGTAACTTTTACGACCCTATTTATATGTCGATGGCGGATGAACATGGCATGATCGCCAGTTTACGAGTCAATCCGATTTGTGTTTTATGAAATAGAAAAGACGGTTTGTTTTACGATATTCGATCTTATTCTCCGATAAATGAGAAGCATTATTTTGTGATGTATTATTGTTTAAAAAATAAATCATGTACTGAATTACTAATTTATGGATCACATTATTAGGACATGATGTTATGGAACAGAAATATGGTTAATTGTGGATGGAAGCTAATTATGAAGAGAAGAGAAGAATTTTATAATGCGGGCAATAACTATATTGTTTATAAAGTCTGCTGAATCAACGATAGAGAACACAGTCTGTATTTATCGATAATCCATTATAACTGTATTCTTTTTATTAAATTACAACCAACTATTTATATTATAATCGTATAATATTTTATATTTTATTAGGCGGTAGGACTCTTTTTCTGCCTAGGAGACTGTCTGGGTAGGTACCATTCTCTTACCGCCAAATTATTCTGCCGCCAAATAGCAGTGGCTTGTATAAGAAGCGGCACGAAAATCTAGCGGTGACCGTTATTGGGCATAAGTCGCGCTGATTGGCTTATTGCGCATAAGTCGTGCTAATTGGCTCGTGCGTATCGTTCGCACGCGCTGATTGGCTCTCCAGTCGCATTCGTGCATTTGCCGCGACTTGTATTGTTATGGTCCGGTGTGAAGGGTATAGAGAGCCAGTGTAATATAGGGAGAGGCAGTAACAGGCTGTTAGGCGTTCCATCTGAGTTCTCAGGGGTGACAACGCATCTCTAGCTGTTTGAAGTTGTTTTGTTGAACATTAAGTTCGTTTGTACTAATAAGGTAAGATGTAGGAACTTTAGTTTTATTTACACAAAATGTTGGTGGTACTTGTTAGAGCCACGCTGCAGCTGTATCATGGTTGTAACACAAATGGGTCGGCTCGACCGGGGTCAGGCCACGCTCACAGAATACCAGCGTAAAATAGTAGCTTAATATGAATATGCATGTGCATAAACCTAGTGCCTCGGGTAGGCCTGGTTTGTACTTAAACTAACTAACTAAGAACAAATTATAACTAACTAATTATTCGTGTCTGCGCTTAATTATTACTAACATAGCTATAACTTTCTTTGTACCTACTAACAATTATGGATGTTTGTCCGAAATAAAGAGATTTTATTTTATTTATTTATTTTAATGCTGCTGTGTTTCCACATTTTGAACTCTTTTTAAATTTTTCTACTTTTAGGAATATCTGTAGTTTGGATCATTCATTTTTAATCTAATTAATATAAAATGTAACTAATATTGCAAGAAGAAACATTAACCTTTTCTTAACAAATTAATTTCCCCGCCATGGTGTAATTACATGTAATTTGTCAAATATTTCATCTCGTTTCTAAGTGGCGCCGCCCTGGTGGCAAAAAATGTATCATTGGCTGCGGCGTTGCAGGCCGCGAGTTTGATTGCCACATATAACAAATATTTGTATGGCTTACATGTGATTCTGGACAATATTACGAAATACATTTTCTAATATTAAAAACGACTCCACCATACGGAAGAAATTTTGTCGGTAAAGTTTTGAAGTAAAACTGCTTTACGAGCCTGAGAGTTACTCAGATTTTTCAGACGGAAGTAACATTCAGTAAAATCTATAATCCGTTTACGTAGTTTCCGCATTTATAAAAGCAATGACTGACTATAATATTTCGTGCGTATATGTGTAGTAACACTTAAATACAGTTTTCAGCATAGATTGAGTATATACTTGAATGGCGATGGAGTGATTAAGGCGAGACCACAATGAAATTACACCAGTGTGCGTGTAATGTGCATGTGTATGTCACAAATAGTGCTGCATCATGCAGTGCCTGCCTCAACTTCAATTATCGATACCGATTGTAGTATATTCGTCTCTTGTGATATAACGTATATGGTGCAAGTGACTATTTTTACGATTTTGGAAGGCTATATAGTATGATGTATGTTCATCTGTTCCCTCAGATCTTTTTAATTAATTAATTTATTTATAACAGGAAAACTAAGAGCTATTAATTAACACTATATGGTACATATTTAAGTCACAAACCTATTAAAAGTTTTTACAAATGGGTAATCGGTTAGGTAAATACATACAATATATATATATATATATATATATATATAGGGTGCACGTTGATGTTAATTAGATGTACGAATTCAAATGTATATCGTTACTGAAAGAAGATGTTATTAATTTACAAATAGTAGTACCACTTGAACAAAAAACATCAGCCTTATCACAGCCCTTATAAAATCTATTAAAGAAATTACATGCACTTATAAAGATTGAGTTACGCCTGTAATTTGATCTACATAACGATACATGTAAGGGATTGTTATAAGGCAGTGAACGAGGGGGTACTGGGATATGTAATCTTTTTAATAAGTCAGGACAGTCTAAGCGGTCCTGAGCAATCTTACTTAGTAAGACCAGGTCAGCTGTATAGTGCCTAGTTTGCAGCGGAAGGACATGAAGACGAGAACACTCCGATTCGTAGCCTTCTTTAAGTATCTGAAATTTAGGGCATGTATGCCCTTATCGAATGAATTTTTCTTGAAGCGCTTCGATTTTATTAATGTATATTTTATATTGAGGATTCCATACTTGACATGCATATTCGAGATGGCTACGAACAAGATAATAATAAAACCCAGAGCCTTATATGCTTTATTAATGATATCTTCGACATGCTGATCAAATAAAAGCTTATTATCGATAGTAACGCCGAGGTCCCTATTTTATCACATCTAGTAACTATCAAACCTTTGAGTCTATATGAAAATGTACTAGATATATCACGCTTCCTACTCATCTTATTTTGATAACTATAAGTACTGCCAAAAATGAAATAAATATTGAAATATCGTAATAAAATATAATGTGACCAAAATTTTAAATATATTACTATTTACTACGTAACGTTTTTTTTATAAATTGAAGTAACCAACGAACTTACAATCCACCTGATGGCGGTAAGTGGCTTCTGCAGTCTATGGCATTTAGTAGCTAACTTCAAAAAACGAAGGCTGCGTCATTGTCACCTTTAAGGACTGAGAAGGAATTCCTCATAGCTTGTATTTATACCGGTACTAAGTGAGAGGGTGACACCTACTCAGACGAACCCCCAGACAGAAATGGGTTCCTACCACTTAGTTCATACATAAACTTCAAAAATTGTTAAAATAAAGTCTCTAATCTTTTTAAATAAAATTATATATAAAATATTTAGCTACGGAACCCTAAAAATTGAAGAATATTACGAATTTGAATAAGGCTGCATGCAAAGCATACCTTTGCCATTTGCACAAGATGTTATCGATAGTGTCAATCTCTAAAAAAGTGAGTTTATAATTAGCAGGATTTCACGTATTTGTGGTTATTTTAAATTCATTTCCTATGCATTTATAAGATCAATATTATAAAATTTGATAATTTTTCTCATCCATTTGTATACAAATCGTTTGAAATTGCTCAAAAACAAAGCATTTAGACAGCTAAACATTTCAATCGTGCCTAAGGGTTAAATGAGGGATTTCTTTATGAAGTGAGTTATATTTAGGTATTAAGCACCTAGTTATAATTAATTACGTCTCTTAAATACCATGTTTCCCTTTAAAACCTGAGTTTTTGCAAATACAAGCGAAATTTGTTTTGTTCACGAATCACGCCAGGCCGATACAGGCTGATAGCGTGTACGTGAATGGTCTCGCTTATATTACTCGCTCTTACATACACGTTCACTATGCTCTTCTTTTTTGCATTGCCAATCTATTCTAACGTCATTTTATACAAAATCTAGGGGTGTCAGACATTATTATTCAATTTATTTATGATACTTAGTTTAATACTTATAATCACTATTATTTTAATATTAAATATATTAACAATGAATAAAAAAGTATTTCTTAATAAATAATAACAACAATAAATAAACAACAGAAATAAATATCAATATTTATTATAAAGTTAATATTAAAGGATACAAGTAGTATTTTTTTTTAAATTAGGGCTTCTGAACCACCACTGTTCACGTAAAACTAGTATGAAATGTGCTCGTTTTCACTCAAAATACTATTACATGAGTTTCTTAAATTACTTTGTAGTAACTAGTATTTTTTGGAAAACAAAATAAGAAACAATACTTGCCTTTTGTATTCCCTTTCCATCCGAAGACTAAACTGGGTATTCAATATCTGAAATCATACTTAATCAATACATTAGAACAGTAGGTACATTTGATCATCAAAAATAAATCTTCATTAGAAATATCTGAAAAATATTTATTATTGCAAAATACAATTACATTATATGGACAAAAACAAATGAGTCATTTCGCCGTAATAGAGAAAAATTAACTGAATATAAAACTTTTGAACTGGTACTAAACATAACTTTTTAATGAGTATGGAGATTTTAGAGAGCGGCCGAACAAGTTCAATTTTACGATTGAATATTACCCGAGAAACTTTAAACTAACTGCAGTAACTTTTAGCTTTCATCATGCTTTTTACAGTTGAAAATTATGTATTTCTAACGACAAAAGCACTATTAGACCGTCGCAATTACTACTTTTATAGTTTTACTATTTTTTAGTTTCATACTAAAACAAAACTGTGTAAATGCTCGGTGAATTACCAGTCAGTAATTCAACGAGCAATAAGGAAAATAAAAATAGAAATAATACGAGTAAGTACCTATGTGGTATAATATAATATATAAGTACAATATTTTTTAAATAAATGTGGAAAAAAAACTAAATATTCGTGATTATGCTCAATGAAAAACCAGCCAGTAATTCAAGGAGCATAGATAAAATAAATAAATAAAAACAAAAAGAATCATATAGATACTGATATACGTGGTGTCCTACGTGAAAGTGTGTGGTTGCTAGCAAAAACAACTCCGGGCACTGGAGTACCATTTCATAAATAATTGAGGTGATCAAATAAAGCTAGAATATTAATCACACTAAACGTGTTTCTTTCTGTTATAACTTTCAAAAATAAGAAATGAACTATTTGATTTTGTACTACGGCTTCTTTGTTTTCAACGACGGTACCTATCTAAAACGTAGTGATTAATTAATCCTTGGCGATATCAAAATGTGCGTCATTTGAAATATTTTGTTTTAGATAAGCTAATATAAATAAACTATTATGAAATTCGATAAACTAAATATTATATTGTTTTCATGAATTTTGGTTTTGCTTGAATTTGTTTAATCGGCCATGCCTATATATTACAATCGCGTAATTCCAGTAGTCAGTGCTGCAGAACTGCAGTCGCGAAGGGTGCCCCGGTTTCAAGGCCAAGAAACATTATAAAATTAGGCATTGAGAAATTCATCTATGGCCTTTTTGTTGGTTCCATAGGCTGCATTAGCCACACTTACGATCAGGTGGACAGTTAGCGGACAGTTATTTTATAAGTCTTGCACGATGTTACCTATAGCGCAGTGACGCGAAACAATGCAAGCAGTTTGCCGCAAGAACGAAAGAGACGCAGTGATGCATCATTTCGCGTAACTGCGTGCACAAACCGTTCGCGTAAGTGCGTCGTGAAAGACTTTTAAGTCTATCACCAAATTGACTATCTCACCAAATAACCTTTCTTTACCATATTCAAAAATTTTGTACATAATTTTGTTTAATGTATATATTGGATTTAATCAATAGTAGATTGTGTATTATATTTTTATTTTAGAAAAAATACGGAATAGAAGAACGTTTTCCATTATATTTCCATCTATTTAAGTAATGCCAACGAAGATCAATTCCATATTGCCCTCAATATAGCCAGACGTCTGACAGACCAGACGATGATTGGACAAAATTTGAAACATATCCATTCAAATAATTATACGTTATGGTTACAACGGATGGTATCGATGGAGGAAAAAAATAAAAGCAAATACTAGGCATCCGTCTGTACTACTTTAGATAAATATTATATGAATAGAGAAAAGAATTATTCGAGATTACGCTCATTTGTTTTGGTAATTTGTTTTATTAATTTTGGCATTGATTTATTTAAAAAAATGATGAAGCCACATCGAAATGCTTTTACTAAAAAAAACTGTTTTTAATATAAACTTAATACAAATCCGAATGCTGGTGCACAGGTTGGCAGCAAAACTATGTAAGAGGGAGGTGCCAATCCAAACGGACTTATGTGTTTTCGTAAAGTATGTTCGGCCACTCTCTATCTTTAACATTAACAAAACATTAAAATTTTTAAAAATAATTACAACATAAGTATAAGAGATTTAAATAATAAAACGTAAATGTAAGATAATATCTTATATAATATTAAGTGTACCTACATTTACGTTTTATATTATTAAATAATTATTTATTAAATTATATTGCTGGCAGGAATAATTTACAATGGACTTTGGTAGTAAGATAATTGAAATTAAGAACAAAAGCTGACAGAAATTATGTGCTTCATATAACATATATTTTTTTAATAATTATATTACATCAGTACATTTTGTTCGAGCGTTAACGGTAATTTAACTCCTTAAAAATGCACAATACAGAGACCGTGTTCCACTTGCAAGATAAGATTACTTTTGATCAGTCTGTTCCTACCTTTACACATATATTATATCTTTATAACCTCAATGCTTCTTTTTCAATTCCACATGGTGCGTTGCATTAACGGCGCAGTATGGCAACACACGGTATACCTACTGTGTTTGGTGCTACGAATTTTCAAATGTCCTACTAAATCTGCTGCTCAGGCACCGCACCGCTACGGAACGCACCGCGTGTTTTCGCTCTTATAAACGTGTAAAAAAATAACTAAGTTTCAAGTACGTTTAAAAGTTATATATAAAGTTTGGGAAACACGTGCAAAAGAATGTTGCACGTGTTTTCCAAAGTTTATATTCCGACCTTCAAACTTTGTTTACTTTATAATGGAGGTCAACTATTAGTCTTACTTTATAGTTGGAGTTGTATCAATTTTTATCCGACTTTTTAGGCACTAGGATGGCGCCACTTTGGAATAAGATGAAATATTTGACAGATATCATAGCGGGGAAGATAATTTGTTAGGAAAATGTAACATTTAATGTTTATTTCTGAAATATTATATTTTATATTAATTAGATTAGAAATTAATGAACTAAACTACGGATATTTTTAAAAGTAGAAAAAATAAAAAAGATAGTTAAAAATGTGCAGTAAATTAAAAATAGCAAACAAATGAGGCATTGTTTTGTGTACATACACACTCTAGGAACCGATAAACTTTCATTTAAAACGCTACTCCTCAATAATAATAATTTTGTGTAACAAATAACTTCACCTCAGTCCCAACTAGCGACATCTCTTTAGCGGAGAATATGTAATATTAGCCCTCATTGATAAACAATTTAAAATGAAAGTTGCATTAATTCAAACCTCTATGTGCTATCGCAATAATCTCCCTCATACTGCTCTTCTTCGTGTGGTCGCTCTGTGTGCGTGTCGGCGGCTCGCGCCAAAATTTGACGCACCACGTCGCGTGGTGGTGCGCCCAGCGGCGTTGGCCGCGACGTCAGCCCCAGCTGTAACAACAGAACTCTGTCAGATCTCAATAAAGCTTAAGATAGTTAATTTAAAGTGTGTATAGTTTAGTATTTATGAAAATAGAATAGTTTTTATTCAGTTTAGATTACAAATAATTCTTATTGAATTTAATTTTTTTACTTTTACCACTTGTTCGAAAAAAAACCTCTGTCCTGGGAGGATCCAGTAAGAAACCCAGCGGGATTATATTTTAATTTCTTTTCCCAAAAAGTTATTATGTAAAGTGGTTAAGGAGTCCTCCGTATTGTGGTGGAGGAAACTCTTCCTCTATCAAACATCTATCAATCAATTTCGTTCCATGGGTGGAAATGATGGCATCTACGACTTTTTCTGCCACCAGGGCGGCGCCACTTGGCACTTATTTGCCAGATTTAAGTTAATTTGTTAGAAAAAAATAGAGATTAATGTTTCTTTCTGAAATATTAGTTGTATTTCAAATAAATTATTTTGGAAATGGATAACCCAAACTACGGATATTTCTTAAAGTAGAAGTTTTAAAAAAAAGTTAAAATGTGTAAAAAATTAAAGAACACGGCACTAAAAGATTTTTTTATGCAAATCTAAAAACTTTTATTTAACACGCAACTTTTTAACGATGATGATACTGTGACCATCTGCGCAACAAATAACTTCACCTTAGTCACCACTAGCAACATCTGGTGAGAGTAAGATTATTAGCCTTCATTGTTCCATGTTTGTTCCAAGTGGGTTCCATGGTTCGAGCTGAAGCTGCCAGAAAGATCTAATGGCTTCTGATAGATCGAGGTATACACTGTGAGTGTATTTACACCAGACGTAAAATACACTGAAACGAGGCATTCCATCATACTCCTCAGAGGTGACAACGCATCTTCATTTTGATTTTTAATCGAGGAAAGATGAAAATGTTGATGGTTCACAGCATCCACTTACCATCGGGTGGACTGTGTGCTCGTTTTTTACCTATATTCTATACAAAACTATGATAGCCTTCCTTAAAATTAAATTTCACAGATAAACAAATCAATGACCAGCGACCATAATATGCTTTGCAAGTATCTGTATCTTGATGTGATCGAAGCGAGTGAGCTCCGCTGCGGGTTCTGAATGACAGGAGACCATAATATGCTTTTCTTCCCACCAATACTAAGATTTTACTTGTCCAGTCACTTATTCTACCGATTATTGATTATGACGAAGTGTGTTGCTCAGACCTGTCTCAACATCACCTTAATACATTGGATCGTCTACTTAACAACTGCATCAGATACAGTTATGGTCTTCGTAAATACGACCATGTATCTTCTTTTAGTGCTCAGCTAATTTGGGTGCCTATCCATCAGCGCAGATATGTTAGAATACTCTGCACCCTTTTCACAATTATGAACGATCCAGGTGCTCCCGAGTATCTGAAATCCAAATTTCAATACCTGGGAGATTCTCATAATCGTTCTCTCCGTTCTACGGCTAATCTTAAGTTGCTCACTTCCTTACACCGTACTGGTTATTTATCTCACTCTTTCGCCCTCACGGCCATCAGACTCTGGAACGACATACCTCTTGACATTAAAAAAGCTCCCAACAAGTTTGTTTTTAAAAATCAAGTCCGAAAGCATGTGAAAAAATCGTTGCAAGTTTGAACTAACACAACTCTTATTTTTATTTACTTAATTATGTATATTTGATATTTGTTCTGACATAGATAATATTTATATATATTGTGTATATAATATGTACTGTATGCATGTATATGTGTATGTATATATTTATATATGTATATATGTGTGTGTATATGTATATTTATATGTATATACAATTTTTTAGCCCTTTCTATTTTGATTACTGCTGCACCGCCTCTTGTTTGTCTATCTCTGTTTAGCCTAATGGTTGACTGGGAGAGAATGCCCTATGGCATTAAGTCCGCCATATGTACAACTTTGTGCATGAAAGTTTAAATAAATAAATAAATAAATATGGTTGCAACTACCTTTGCAAGTATCTGTGTCTTAATGTGCTCAAGGTCTGTCAATTATCTTCCTTAAAAGTAACTTTGACAGAAGCACCAATGAATGGCAGATGACCATAATATGGTTGCATGGCTCTACGTTTAAGTAACATTATAGGTATCTGTATCTTAATGAGTTCGAGGCGGGTGAGCTCCGCTGCGGGCTCTGTATGACAGGAGACCATATATGGCTGCTAGTACCTTTGCAAGTATCTGTGTCTTAATGTGCTCAAGAGTCTGTCAATTATCTTTCTTAAAAGTAACTTTGACAGAAGAACCAACGAATAGCAGACGATCATAATATGACTACGTGGCTCTACATCAATAAATAGCAGACGACCATAATATGGCCGCTAGTACCTTTGTAAGTATCTGTGTCTTAATATGTTCAAGGGTCTGTCAATTACCTTCCTTAAAATTAACTTTGACAGAAGAACCAATGAATGGCAGATGACCATAATATGACTGCGTGACTCTACATCAACGAATAGCAGACGACCATAATATGGCTGCAAGTACCTTTGCAAGTATCTGTGTCTTAATGTGCTCAAGGGTCTTGTCAATTATCTTACTTAAAATTAACTTTGACAGAAGAACCAATGAATAGCAGACGACCATAATATGGCTGCAAGTACCTTTGCAAGTATCTGTGTCTTAATGTGCTCAAGGGTCTGTCAATTATCTTTCTTAAAAGTAACTTTGACAGAAAAACCAATGAATGGCAGACGACCATAATATAGCCGCAAGTACCTTTGCAAGTATCTGTGTCTTGATGTGCTGAAGGGTCTGTCAATTATCTTCCTTAAAAGTAACTTTGACAGAAGAACCAATGAATAGCAGACGACCATAACATGACTGCGTGGCTCTACATCAATGAATAGCAGACGGCCATAATATGGTTGCAAGTACCTTTGCAAGTATCTGTGTCTTGATGTGTTCGAGGCGGGCGGGCTCCGCTGCGGGTGCGGCGGGCGCGGCGGGCTCGGCGACGGCGGTGGCGGCGGCGCGCGGCCGGCTCGGCGCGAGCGCGAGCGCCGCACACAGCACGAGCCAGGCGCGCATGGGCGCCTAGCCGAGCGCGCTCAGCCGGCCCCATCGGCCCCGCGCCCTCGCGACATCTCGATGCCTGCGACAAAATACACGTGTTTTATACACAAGAGCAGAACATTACGAGTACCTAGTTAAATTTACAGCCTATATACGTCCCACTGCTGGGCACGGCCTTCTTCTAAACTATGAGAGGGTTTTAGGGCAAGGAAATGTCCGCCGCACTGCCCCAATGCGTGTTGGCGATCTTCACATGTGTTCGAATTTTTTTTATATTTCTCAGATATGCAGATTTCGTCACGCATTTAAAATTGCTATTATCAATTTATTCGACACCAATAAATAACGGCGTAAAGAATATATACCTATTTTATGACAATAATGAAACGAAGATGGGTAGCAGCATCTTTCAGATAACAGTAAAATAACAAAATAAAACTATTTACAATAATAAAATTTTATATTATATATTAAACAATAATAAAATTTTAAAAATAATATCCGGTCAGATGCTAACCCTAGCCTTATCGTTTTAAGCAAAGATTACACACCCTCGCGACATCTCAATTCAACTTATTTGCTACTCGTATTCTTGTTGTATACATTTGGTCTTAATGAAAAAATAGTTCAAAACAAGAACCCTGCAAGGGCATTTCAAATATTGACAATTAGTAATATCATTATTATATTTACACTATGTGTAGTATTATTAATAAAAATATTATTTTTTAAAGAATATTTACAATTTACTTAATTAATAATGAGATCATTTTTTTTATAGGATAGGGGTGACCTGATGGTAAGTGGTTGCTGTGGCCCATAGACAGCTACATCCATCTTCGATTACGAATCAAAATGCAGATGCATTGTCACCCGTGAGGACTAAGATGGAATGCCTCGTTTCCAGTAAAAAGGGTCTCCGGTTCTCTACACTCACCATACGAAACACAGCGGCATTAAGCTGCTATTTTACGCTGGTATTCTGTGAGAGCGTGGTCCTTCCCCGGTCGAGCCGACCCATTCGTGCTACAACTATACCAGTAATATAGCTGCAGCATGGCTCTACCACGTATAATAAAACATATTATTAATTTCACATAAAACATATTATTTCCTACCTTAATCACTAAAAACTGATGCAACGAAAAATAACTTGTTTTAGTTAAATATCTCGATGCAACGCTATAGTTATAGGTTATAGGTGTTTTATCTCAAGAGGCGAACAAGCCTGACCGTGCTTAGCATATTCAAAATCTATAAAAAAAAATAGAATAAGGTTATAAACGAGCACACAGTCCACCTGATGGTAAGTGGATGCTATGGCCCATAGACATCTACATTTATCCTCGATTAAGAATCCAAATGCAGATGCGTTGTCTCCCCTGAGGATTAAGATGGAATGCCTCGTTTCCAGTAAAAAGGGTCTCCGGTTCTCTACACTCACCATACGAAACAGTAGCATTAAGCTGCTATTTTACGCTGGTATTCTGTGAGAGCGCGGTCCTACCCTGGTCGAGCCGACCCATTTGTACTACAACCATAATATAGCTGCAGCGTGGCTCTACCACGTGAACGTGCCTGTCTGTATAAAAATAAATAAGTACGTGAATAATACTTTTTAAAATTTTTGTTTGTCTGTCTGTTTGACCGAACTAATCTTCGAAATGGCTGAACTGATTAGGATGAAACTTTAGGAACAGATAGAAAGCAATGCCAGGAAGGATCTAGGCTATATTGCTTCCAAAAAACTTGATAATTTATTTAAAAAAACAAAACGAAGAATTGATGAAATAATCTCGATCGGTCATTGATCATCTTAAATCATAATTACGTCGTATTAATAGATATTATCTAGGCGAAGACGGAGCGGGTCGCTAGTCAACCATAAAATTAAAACTTTTTGTAACAATGTCACTTTTAAAAAGTTCCCCTAAGAAAACGAGATCAGGGAAGTAGGTCAAGACTATAAAAGTTTTTATTCTGTAGTAATTAAACCTTCTGGAACATTTAAGAATTAACAGACTGAAGTTAGTTGATTCCCATCTGATATCTTTTTAATGATTTTCCAAAGTTATTTAAAAACTATGTAAGAAAGCGAATGCAATTTTATTCAATAAAACTACTTTTTAGATTTTATCGCATTTAATTCTACTTATTTTTTAACCCCCGATGAAAACAGAGAGGTGTTAAATGTTTGTAGTGTATATCTGCGTATGGCATCATAGTCTGCCTGTGGCATCATAGCTACTGAACGGATTAACCAATTTTGATTAAGTTTTTTCGATTGAAAGTTGTCTTAATCGAGACTGTTCTTAGCTATGTTTCAAGAAAATCTGTTCAGCCGTTTGGAGATCATCAGCTCTTTTTGTTTCGGGTTTTTTAAATTTTTTAATTTAAGTTATAACTCCCGACGTTTCGGGTGCTTTGTAATTCCAATTTACTGTCTTCAAGTCTTGCAGTGGTATGCTTCGGTTTAGTTTTAATTTTATAAATTACAAATTCAAGTTAAAAATCTATTGTTTGCACAGTATTGTTTGCATGTGTTTCATAGTTTAATCAGATCTTACACAAGCGGTAAAATTAAAATTTTATTCTACCGACTTCAATATAAATAAAATAATAACATCATCAACAGACGAAGGTTTATCGACCAAATTGGCGATATATTGAAAATGGGCCAGATTAGGAGTACCCTTAACCGACGAGCGTGTATGCGTAGATATATGGATGTAAAGGAGGCGAGAGAGGTGTGCCAGGATCGTGCCAAGTGGAAGTCCGTAGTCTCTGCCTACCCTCTGGGTGACAGGCGTGACTGTTTATGACTTATGGTCATCAATGTCGTCGAAGTCAATTAAATACGCATTATTAAGGATAACCTCAAAAACTACGGGTCAGATCTTGATCAATTTATATGGGACCACATGAGAAGCACCAGCTTTCAAATAAAAAAAGAATCATCAAAATCGGTTCAACTAGAAAAAAGGTCTGATGTAACACACATTTAAAAAAATACAGTCGAATTGAGTACCTCCTCCTTTTTTGAAGTCGGTTAAAAATTAAAATAAATGACCAACAAAAAATATCCTAATCCTTCAGTTGACTTAAAACACAATTCATAACTGATTAGAAGTATATAAAAAAAAAATAACCTATCATTGAAAATATTTTTGTTAAACCGTTACCGTTATATTAAAGTCACTGCTAAACATAGGCCGCCCCCATTGATTACCTCTTAGGAGGAATGCTAGCCATAGAAGCCGCGCCTGGCAAGCGTGTTGGCAACCGCAGTTTTTAGTTTTAGTCGTTATTAGGAAGACGCTGCTGCCCGTCTCCCGATTTGTTTTCTCTGTCGCCTCTTACAACACCCACGGGATGATATAGGATAGTGGATATTCTTACACCGACACAACACGGTACTACTTTGCTATAAATAATATTATTTTTTATAATTAAATAACATTATAAGCCAGTGCTACGGGTATAACAGATCTCACTTGTAAAGAGGTAGCAAATTGTGTACACAATTGACTAGCCTATTATCCTATCATTAACCTATCACTTCTATCACAAATTTCAGTCTAAACTATGATGGAAGAGGCCTCATTTCAGTAGTGGACTTGCACGTGGTTTATAGTATAAGGGTGACAAACGAGCACACAGTCCACCTGATGGTAAGTGGTTGCTGTGGCCCAAAGACATCTACATTCTATCCTTGATTATGAATCAAATCAAAATACAGGTTGCGTTGTCACCCCTGAGGATTAAGATGAAATGCCTTGTTTCCAGTAAAAAGGGTCTTCGTTTCTCTCCACTCACCATACGAAACACAGCAGCATTACGCTGCTATTTTACGTTGATATTCTGTGAGAGCGCGGTCCTACCGCGGTCGAGCCGACCCATTCGTGCTACAACTATACTACTATTATAGCTGCAGCATGGCTCTACCAAGTAAAAAACTTTTACTAGATAATGAAGACGGTGAAAATAGTTTATTGAATCTTGAATTAAATGATATAGTTAAATCACCATCTATAGGAAGTCCCATTCCCATAGTGAGCAAGTCCATTTTCCATACTCGCCTCTTACGACACTCACGAGACGTATCTAGAGTCTAGACGATAGATTTTCTTACGCTACCCTCACACGGTAATTAGTGCGTTAAGTGCGCTAAAACTATAAAACATTGTTAGCCCCCGACGGAAAAGAGGGGTCTTATATGTTTAACGTGTTTAGCTGTCTGTCTGTGGCATATAGCTCCCAAATGGATGAACCTATTTAGATTTAGTTTTTTTGTTTGAAAGGTAACTTAATCGAAAGAGTTCTCAGCTGTGAATCAAGATAATCTTTTCAGCCGTTTGAAGATCTCTTTTTATTTCGTGAGTTTTTAAAATTTTAAGTTTAAGATTTTTTTTATAGAATAAGGGTGACAAACTAGCAAACAGTCCACCTGATGGTAAGTGGATGCTGTGGCCCATATACATCTATGTCTTATTCTATAAAATAAAATAAATTTAGCATAGAAGTCAATTATGTCGCGGAATTGGGGTCAGGATATTTTTATTACAATAATAGCTCAAAGTTAATTTATGACCAACGCAGCGGATGATTAACAGCTATAGTATTATTATACCCGAAGGGGATATTATTTCCTGTAGAGATTTTCACCTTCACTTCCTCAATTAACTTGTGTTACAATTGAGTTGTGAGTGCGGGGGGAAATTTTGCAGTTATTTCCGGAGAGGAAATGTCTTTAGTATCTATAACCTTCTCTGTTTTAACTTTCTTTTAAGCGAAATTCGTAAAGCTCGAATCTTATATTTAAGTATCTCTGTCTAATGTAGTTATGAATTAATAAAAACGGTTATATAATCAAGTTATTTCAAAAAGTTTTTAATTACAATTGGCCTTTAAAAAGAACTTTTCGAATGTCGAGTAGCTACACTATCGCTTCAAAATTCCTTACTGCCGGTGACCTCGTGAGGAGAAGCGACAAAAAACTCACAAAAAGTATCACCGTGTAGTGGCAGTGGAAGAACTACTACTTCCCCGTATTATCCCGTGGATGTCGTAAGAGGCGACAGAGGGAAACAAATCAGGAGATAGGCAGCAGCGTCTTCCTAATAACGACTAAAAATAAAAAATAAATTGCGGTAGCCAACTCGCTTGCCAAGCAAACAAGCGTGGCCACTATGGCAAATATCCCCCCTATGAGGCAATCTATGGGGGATGCCTATGTTCAGCAGTTGATTTTAATAGGCTGTAACGGTAATGGTACCGTTATATAAGGTAATATGGTCACATTAAGCTTTGCCGCCATATAATATATATATATATATATATATATTATATATATATATAACATATATAATATATATATATATATATTATATATATATGTATATATAACATATATATATATATAATGTATATATAAACACTCAGGCCTGTCACCCAGAGGGGTAGGCAGAGACTACGGACTTCCATTTGGCATGATCCTGACACACTTCTCTCGCCTCCTTCACTCCATATATCTACGCATACACGCTCGTCGATTAAGGGTACATTTTCAATATATCGCCAATTTGGTCGATAAACCTTCGTCTAGGGCGTCCCTTCCCGACTCTTCCGTTCACTTCTGCTACATAAATTTACTTTGCCACTCTTTCCTCGTTCATTCTTTCTACATGACCAAACCACCGAAGCATTCCTATCTTAATCCTGGTCACAACGTCATCTTGCAAACCACACTTTTCTATTATCACACTATTTCTCACCCTGTCATTCAGATTCAACCCTAGCATACTCCTTAATGACCGCATTTCTACAGCATTTATCCTACTCTCATGCTACTTCTGCCAGACCCAACTTTCACTACCATACATTAAATTAGGGACTAACACAGCATTATGAATTGCCAAACGTGCCTTTTTTGACACATTCTGACTCTTCATAATAGCGTGTAGAGCCCCATTCACTCTATTTCCTGCGTTCACTCCTCGTTCTATATCCTTATCATATCTACCATCCCTGCTAAATAAACATCCCAAATATATAAACTCATCCACTTGCTCAATCATCTCCCCTTCTATTCTTATTTCACATAACGTTTTACTTACTTCTCTTTCAAAAACCATCACTTTCGTCTTACTAGCGTTCACTTTCATACCCCTTTCTTTTAATGACCAGTTCATTAAAGTAACCATCATTTGCATAATGAGAAGAATAACTAATAATTAATATATTAAGAAAAAAATAGCTAACAAGCTTTGGCAATAATAATCAATAAAGCAGCGCCCTTTTGAGCTTTTATTATTTGATCGACTGATGAAGAGATATCGCATCACAGAGCTATCTGTGCAAACAAGGCTGTTTTTGAGTTATAAGAAAGTGACCATATTAACCGGATGACCATATTACCCTCACGTACTATATATAGAATTTTCAAAGTGTAAATTATAAACTTTTTTAATTTTCCCAACTATTGGTTATAGATTTTTTGATTTTCTTGTTTTGGCACTAAGCCAACATGCTATAAGTCATTTTGGTCCACAAATATAGAATTTGTTAATAACTTGACTACGGCGCCACCTATCGAAATCTAGCAAAGCTAGGATCCATCGTCTCAAAAACAATTGTGTGAATATGACCTTCGGCGGGCAAAACCTTAAGTTACAAGGTCACATACACCAACGATTATATAATATACTAACTGGTTCTGAAGACGTTGTTCTACTTTTTTAGGCAGGTGGCACGATGAGACATAAATATGAGTTGTTTTGGTCCATAAATACCGTATTTCGTATGGTGTATGTAGAGAGCCGGAGACCCTGATACCTCTTTTACTGGAAACGAGGAATTCCATCTTAGTCCTCAGGGTGACAACGCATCTGCATTTTGATTCTTTATTCAACATAGATCTAGATGTCTATGGACCACAGTATCCGCTTACTATCAAGTGGATTGTATGCCCATTTGTGACCCTTATTCTATAAAAAATGTACCTATATAGATATATTAATATAGCTAAGAACCATGGTCTCTACAAAACTTGTGTGTGAGTTATGTTGGGTGAATATGGCCTCCATCGGTCAAGTAGTTCAAAGTTACTCGATCACTTAAACACACCAACGATGGTGATCGGTTTAACGGTAGGTATATTTATTTATTTAGGCACTAACAAGATGTAAGCCTTACAAGTTGTAATAATAAACACTTAATCTTAGAACGAAACATGAAAACAAGCTTTATCATAATTATAGGTAAGCATGGCTTAGTATAAATAACAAGAAGTGGTCAATTAGAACACTAAAAACTTAAAGAAGAAAATTGTCTGTGAAGGAAACTAAACAGACTAGCTAGATTGTCTTCGATAGTGAATAATTGTGAGTTAATTAATTATAAATATTTTATTTTATGATTATCTATTTTCTATTTTTAAATACAGATAACACCAGATTTCCCGATTAAATTTTCCGTTACTAAGTGTTAAAGGGATATCCAATACTTAGTTAAATTATACTGCGTCTGTAAACGGTTTCACAAGAAAAATATCCTAAATTACTTACTTAGAGAAAACGAAAAATGTTTACTAAGTAATTGTTATTTCAAGCAACGATCGAAAAACATACAATTTCAACGAGGAAGCCTTGTAATTTCACGTTTTTTTGTAATACTCCTCTTAAACTATTTAGGTCTAATAAACGTGTATTTAAATAATAATGTCCTCCAGACCGAATTTCGGTCACAGCGGCCAGCCCCTACGGAGATCCCATCTGCGCAGGACAGGATTATAGTGCCCGAGTGTTTACGCAAGAATAGGTGCACTCTCTATTATAAGCCTCATAACGCGAAGCGTTATTAGGTAGTACTTTACTCTCGACACGTAAAGGTCAAGCAATTTTGTGTTCCTATAATGCCTCTATCATAAGTCATAACCATATTGCACTTATACGATAATATTATTAGTAGCCGTATGTCAAGAAAACACAAATTAATTCATCTTATATTTTCTAAAAAATCATTTTATATTGCTACTTTGAAAAAAATATTACGTGGACTTCCGGATGTAGATTTTGTATGTGGTCACGATAACTCCTGAAAATATTGACGTATCGAGACCGGTTTTTTTTTATTAGCTTTAGAATTACATCGACTGGTTCCCTATTTCATAACAATAGCCTAGTACGCGTAGTTTGTTAATAAAAGCAATAAACTTTTATAAGGTTTATTGCTTTAAAAAATTTAAAGGCGCTTTCTTATTTTTTTAGCCCTTGATTAGACAAAGGACAACTGTACCATACAGCCTATATATCGATTATGAATCGATTTAATACTTTGTGTAATCGATTTATTTTGGTAAACATTATTAATTTTTTCCCTGCAGTTCACACTACCTGTTAATATAATAGAGCGCTAAATTTAAAATACTTAAATAATATATTTTAAAAGTCAGGAATACAATTTATTTTTTTCATCAAAATTTAAATGAAACACTCATGAGGCGTGCACTTTTGGATTTTCCACACTATTTCTATTATTCCCTTACTACCATAGTTCGCTGGGACGGTAAACCAACACAACCGGAGAGAGATCAGGCGCAGTACCAACGGCTTTACGTGCTTTCCAAGGCACAGGAGTGAAACACCGCCAACTTCCCGACACCGAGCTGTTACTCAGAATTTCTCGTTAGAAAAACCCACTAACTTATTTTGGCCCGACCCGGGATTCTTGTATTTAGATATACAAGTATAGAAGTTGATGCGTGAAATATATTCCATACCTATTAAATATATTAACTAATCTTGAAGCCGAAATGTACAAAGAATTGAATTTTCTGGAACAACCATTATATAGAACAGTTGTAAAGCAAAAGTATTTCATTGCCATAACAATGTATGCAGTACTAGAATGACCTACTTTCAGCAGCGGAAAACTAATTTTCTTCGGACTGAGAAATTGGATCATCAGATCTATATCTTACTGAAAATTGTATATTATGATAAATCGCTTAAATTATTTACTAGCTTGACTAGCGCATGGCTCAGCGACCAGCGCACTTGTCCAGTTGAGGTTCTGGGTTATAATTTCAGAAGAAACAAACTGCATCTTTGCTTTGTTTTATTTAAAAAAGTTGTAGATTGTTTTTTTCTCTTATTTTAGAAAAAAACGTTACCTCCACACTAGGATTTTCTCATGTATCGTGGGGGCAGTTTACACGGTGCGGTGTGATCTAGCACAGCGTTAAATAATAACGAGTGTGATCTAGCAACAGCGTTAAATAATAATAATAATAATAACAAGTTAGGTTTATACCTGTTATTATTTAACCCTGTTACTATTTCTAAATTGTGCTCTATTAATTTATTAATTATATAATTGATAATAATCGTATTATTAAGAAAAAATAAAAGTTTAATAATTAGTTTAAACGTTACTCAAGTCAAGCAATCTTTTTAATTTTTGAAAATATTCTTAAAAAATACAACTGTTAAGTTTTTTTTTAAATCACAGTGGTAAAGCAATCAATCAATCAAAGCATCGCTTCTAAGCGTTAATCGCAATTTAATAAGATTATAAGTGTAGTATTTAGCACATATTATATCTTACTTCCCATCTTTATTTCTATATAATAATTTTCTTGAGATAACTCAAAATTTTTATAAGATAAATAAATTGTATTTTACTTGTTTTGAAGGATTACATCATTTTATACATAATGTTAGCTAGCACCTGATTTTCAGTTTCGTTTGGGGACACGCGACATATAAAATGAAGATGATAACGATGATGATGTCCTAATAACCGATTTTTGATCATGGCAATATATACCAAATGTAGCAAATGGCAGATATGAATTGCACAGTAAATACCAGTCGCACAAATTAGTTTCGGAAACAGAAGGATAATCACAATACAATTATACTCAAAAACCAACAAATTGTCTCTTTGCACAGTTTGGATTGTACAGCGATGCAATAGCAAAGTCCGTCTTCTTAACTTCTTACCCAACTCTACAAGACTACAATAGTTTTTTGTTGCATTGGTTTTTAAAGGCGATAGAAATTAACGTTAAAAATATTTTGTACTAATTATATGACTTAAAGATTTATGCAATAAATAAACACAAAACACGAAAAGTTGTTAAAGTTACCGTGTTGTGGCGGTGTCAGAATATCCACTACCCCATATCGTCCCGTGGGTGTCGTAAGAGGCGACAGAGGGAAACAAATCAGGAGATGGGCAGCAGCGTTACCTAATATCGACTAAAACTAAAAAACTGCCAACCCCTTGCCAAGCGTAGCAACTATGGCAAATATCCCCCCTATAAGGCAATCTAAGGGGGAAGCCTATGTTCAGCAGTGGAGTTTAATAGGCTGTAACGGAACGGACGGAATTATTAGATTAATTAAGTACGTTTTACACGGAAAGATTACAAATATTACATAGCTTCCGATAGATGGCGGTAACCATATCGTTAACGCCAGGCGTAAAATATTTAGTCTGGCGACAGGCAGCAGTGTCCAAGGTTTTCACGTCTGGTACTGCGAATACCAATCCACCGGCCAAGCGTGATGATTGACACAAATCCTAAGAGAAGGCCCATATCCAGCAGTAGACTTATATGGGCTGATAAAGAAGGAGAAAGAAGATATAGCTCTACTCTTAATGTATTTTGTGCTAAGAGTTGTTGAATTTCTACCAAAAAATTAATTATTGATATCGATACCAAGAATATTAAAGACACTTTAATTACTGTCATATCGGGCTGATATTTATATAATTTGCCTATGAATTAAAATCGATTATTTAATGCCGAACCGTATAGTGGCGGTGTAAGGATATCCACTAGCCCATATCATCCCGTGGATGTCGTAAGAGGCGACAGAAGGCAACAGGATATGGGCAGCAACATCTTATTATAAAAACTCAAAATTGTAAAAAAAACTTCGGTTCCTAAGCTGTGAGGTGTGACAAATATGGCAAAATCCCTCCTAATGGACAATCTATAGGGGAGGCCTGTGTTCGGCAGTGGACTTTTATAGTCTGCAATGGATCAATTCAGTGTCGGAAATATTGTGTGACTTTGAACAATAATATCGAATATCAACCTCAACCTTTTTGGTAATTGGTTAAATAGATGCTTCTTCTTTTTGGGCCCTTACCTTTTTTCACTTTAATAATTTATCGCACTATGTATTTTAAAAATAAAACTGCTACGTAAAAGTTGAAACTGCCGTTATTCCCGATTGAATGCGAAGGAAATACTGAACGGCGATCCCTTGGGATCCCTTAATATAAGTCTCAGTAAGCCCACACAAATTATTATTGGGAAAACGTCTGAAATTATACGCAAGTATCCATATGTTTGTGAACATATGTGTTATACGCACAAAGATACAATTTCTCTAGAAGCGATAAAAAAGTAGACTTTATAAAAAGGTCGTTTTTAAATATATTAATTTAGGCATCTTACTTCTTTTGTCTATAAGAATACATTCGTTATAATTAATAACTAGTTATTGAGAGTACAAACTTGAAACCTAACGTAATGATTTCTTATATTTACGCGAACATTAAATGAAACAAATTTTATGTCTCGTATCGCGTTTAATTTTAACTTTTTAATTCCCGACGTTTCGGATGCTTTACAGCACCCATGGTATTGCGTTTAATTTTACGCGATAAAATCCGTAAAATTAGTTTCATTTAAAACTAACGTTATGTATAAAATCATTTTGTAATAATTATATTTATATAAAATGTGAAATGGCACTTCGGGGTCCTAGAATACTTCTGCGTTTAGTTTAAGGCCCGAAGTCACCAGTTTTTTATAAAATGTTAACTCTGTTGTGATTATAATAAATAGATTAAAATAAAATACTTTTCTACTTTTTTATCAAAAAACCCTTAAAAGTCCTTCGTTGAACATGGACCCGTCCCGTTGAAGGGTGGACTTGCTCCAAAGGGCGAAACGGACAGATGGATGCTCTTACATCGCTATTTTACAGCAAATTTAGAAATACTTGTATAAAAAAATTGTTAAGAAAACTTTACTAAAATCTCATCATTTTATGACAATTCTAAGCCAGTGCTTGTGAGAGTGACTAATAACGACTAAGCCAAAGATGGCAAAGCCCACTGAATTAGTTTAACAAAAGCCTATTCATTCTTGTCTTAAAGACACCCACTTAATTCGATGGAAAGACATATGCTGGCAACTTATCTACTCCTTTGCTGTACCCATGACGAAAGATGAAACGAATCATAAATAACGATTGAAGAATTTTGTACGCATATTCAATTATAAATCTTCTAGTAATATTAATATCTTTGTCATGTTTTATTGTTTCGCATGTGGGCGATGGCTCGATAAAGATGCGTCCTTTTTCAATGATCGTAATATTTATAGAAGTAATATATCTTTTTTTATATAAAATTGTAATAAAAACGTACTTACAGTCCACCTGTTCGTAAAGCCCATGGACACACATGTAAACTTCAAACAACGAAGGCTGTAGGAGTTTATTTAATTATTCTTTTTTTTTAATAAGGGTGAAAAATGAGCACACAGTCCACTTGATAGTAAGTGCTGTGGCCCATACGCGATTTGACCAAGTGCAGACGCGTTGTCACCCTTGAGGACTAAGATGGAATGCCTCGTTTCCAGTAAAAAGGGTCTCCGGTTCTCTACACTCACCATACGAAACACAGCAGCATAGTCATGATCGAGCCGACCCATTCGTACCACAAACATAATATAGCTGCGACATGGCTCTACCGCGTCTCTACATAGTATACAACAAAGTCGCTTCCCGCCATCTGTACGCTTAAATCTTTTAAACTAGAAATTGCATTTTGACGCGGTTTTCATCAATAGAAAGAATGATTCAAGAGAAAGTTTTATACGTATACGTTTAGATGCTACCACTCGAGGACCCTGTTTTGCTCATCGGTTGTCGGTTGTTACGAGTGGCCGGCCCAATTTTTAAATAATGTAGCTCTTAGTGAATACTTTTGGTTGAAATAAAAACGATCACGCCTTTAAACTCAAAAAGTATTGGTATTAACCTGCACAGAGGAAACTCACCGTACTTACATAATATGACTCCAGACTAAAACAATTTCAGTAATAACAATGATGAAAATGATTTCATTCGATCAAACGAAGACGTTTCTATTTACTTATTATATTATATAGTTTCCAATCTCGATCTATGTCGACGTAGCTAAAATATGTTGACGATCGTCTGTCGGAAAAGGAAGATTCTGATTTCCATATCTGTTATTTCTTAACACATTGTAAGACAGCTTTGAAACTGCTGGACAATTTATTCAAAATATACATATTCTTGATTAAGAATCAAAAAGCAGATTCGTTGTCGCCGTGAGGACAAAGATTCTGAAGAATAAATCTCACCATACAAAACCCAGCAGCATTACGCTGCTATTTTAAGCTAGTATTCCATGCGAGCGTGTTCCTTTCCAGGTCAAACTGTCCCATTCATGCTAAAATATAGTTCTAACGCTAGGCTTATCTCCTGTATCGTATGGCGGTTAACAAATGCACGTAAACATACGAACATCCAGCCCCGGAACAATTATTCGTAGGCCAAACAAACACTTTTTAAGCGGATTCGAACCCGCGGCCCTCTAACGCCACAAAAAATGCTTATCCACGACGCCATTGAACTGCGGATATGAGAAACTGTGTATATAGCCCTTAATCTCCCATAGTTCCATCGAGATTCAGCCTGTATGTCTTGAATCTCGGGGACGCTCGCTTCTTCGGGGCTTTTCCCCGCTTGGACTAAATAGATGATTATACCAGCGTCAATCAGATAGATGTCATAACATGTCTCTGATGGACACTGGTCCCATGATATCACCACATGGAGAAATCAATAGGAAAAAGACTACATACATAAGTCCGTCCGTGATTCGAACCTACTGCAGCCCGCAGCGCGGCACCTTAAATATTTTTCAAATTTTTATAGCGCAAAGCTAATACTATTTTAGATTTATATCGAATCAATTTATACCATATACCTTCTGTTCATATCATATAGGTTCTCGAGATGCAGCCTTGTAACCGCTTAACGAAGTGCAAGAGGACAATGGTTGCAGTTAAGGACCGTGTTTTGCGGCGTTTCTTGGGGAAGGCCTATGTCCAGCAGTGGATTTGCGAAGGCTGTAATGATGATGATGTTACGGCTTCCGTATGTGTTCATGTACTGCGCCTGATCTCTCTCAGGTCGTATGGGTTTGCCGTCCCATTGGACTATGAGTGTGAGGGAATAGAGAATGCACTTGTGCTTGCGCATACACTTGGGCACTATAATCCTGTCCGCGCAGATGGCAAGTCTCCGTTGAGACTAGTCGTGACCAAACTTCGGTGTGAAGGAAATTACTATTATGTATTCAATTCATGTATCTTAATGGCCTCCGCTAGATGGCGGTGGGTGTAATTGTCTAATTTACGCCAGGCGTAAAATAACCAGTCCGGTGACGGGCAGCAGCGTCGAAGGTTTGAGACCTGCAGTCAGCCTGCTAAACTGTTGAGTAGTTAAAATAACAAAATTCACAATGTCAATTAACTCTCAAATAATTTGATCATTATGAATTAAAAGGCGTAGTCAATTATCTATAAATCCGTATGTCATATTAATCATATTATATATATAACAGATGTATAGTATATGTAAGTATTAATAGTATAGTTGTAGCACGAATGGGTCGGCTCGACCGGGGAAGGACCACGCTCTCACAGAATACCAGCGTAAAATAGCAGCTTAATGCTGCTGTGTTTCGTATGGTGAGTGTAGAGAACCGGAGACCCTTTTTACTGGAAAACAGGCATTCCATCTTAGTCCTCACGGCTGACAACGCATCTGCATTTTAATTCGCAAACGAAGATAGATGTAGATGTCTATGGGCCTCAGCAACCACTTACCATCAGGTGGACTGTGTGCTCGTTTGTCACCCTAATTCTATAAAAAAAAAAAAAAGTTTGCTTGTAGTACTATTTTTATAAAAGAAAACTATAAATTTCTCCGGTATTAAAAAGAAGAAGAAGAATTCATTTAATCAAGTAACTAAGACTCATATTTTGTTAGTATATTAGGAGATTAAATTTCAGATTAAAAAGGTCGTCTAGAAATTATCAATCAAATACACAAATAAAGTCAAATCTAAACCTTATCTACAATAACGTGAAATATATAAGTATTTCTTTCATTCAAGAAACGTTTTGTGTACAGCTGAAATGAATAACCTACATATACGTGCCTATACGAGTATATCTGAATTCAATAGATTTTTATTAGCCTAGTGTACATTGTCCAAATAATATATATAGGCCATGCATTTACTTGCGTTCGGGGTAGGGGAGTTAGTAAGTATAGTTTCCTTAAAGAAATAAGGGTGACAAAGGAGCACACAGTCCAACAAAATCCCAGAAAATATACAAAATTTGACCTACGCAATGTTCAAAAACTTTACTAAACAAAACTTTGAACAAACCCATTTTGAGTTTGTTCAAAGTTTTGTAGTTTCTCATTTATGTTAGGGCAAGTCCGCCTCGCTGCCCCAGTGCGTGTTGGCGAACTTCACATGTCTTCGAAATATTTTTTTCTTATTTCTCAGACATGCAGGTTTCCTCACGATGTTTTGCTTCACCGCCGAGCACGTGGTAAATAAGCACTTAAAATGACAATTAAAAATTTCATTGGTACCGGCGGGGATCGAACCCGGGTTGAAACTTACAGCGAGCGCTAACCATCTGAGCTACCACGGCTAACCTTTGTATTTTGTATTTACAATGGAGCATAATAAATCAAAACAATTGACAGATGAACGTAACGCGCTCAGTTACGTATTAACGAACTATTGTTTACAATTTATAACAACAACGTTTCCGAGGAGCGGGGCTCTAGCCCGGACATTATTCATCGAGTAAAAAGTTTCGGGTTCTTAACTGGGGCAGCGCGGGTTCAACGTAATCTCACTTTAGCGTTGATAACTGTTACTGCGGATCTGTTGGTAAGAGGATAGCGGGAAGCATTTTAAAATTGATTCGTAAGCTGGTCTTCATTCAAAATTAATGATCTTAGTATTATTGAACTAGCTTTGACTCGCGACTTTGTTTAAGTAGAACTTAATCAGAAAAGAACTGCAAATCTATAAAAGTGGTTTTTGGTAAGTCCCATCCATCCATTACAGACTATAAAAGTCCACTGCTGAATATAGACCTCCCCATAAATTGCCTCATAGTGAAGGCGGGTTGGCAACTTCATTTTTTATTGGAATGAATTTCCTTATCGAACGGTACGAATTTGGCGGGTGGGGGCTAGGCGAGAAAAAGGGTAAGATTTTTCCGTCACGACCCCTTCTGACGTAGTATAGACGGCCTTAGCGGCTTAAAGGAAGCGAGATGGAATAATATCCATCTCCCTAGCACTTTTTCTTTTATTGCCATGAAAGAAATATTATTTTATTTTAAATGACGCTTCATTTTAATAGACGCTAGTAATTCATTTATTTGTATTTGTTAATCAATAATATAATACGTTTATTAATAATAGTATACTAAGAAAGGAACTTCGTTCCACCGAGTGTTCCACGACACTCACGCATGTTTTTTATTTTGAGATAAGATCAGAACGATGCTGCTGCCCATCTGTTTCAGTTTCCCTGTGTCACCTCTTACGACACCCACAGGATGATATAAGGTAGTGGATATTCTTACACCGCTATCACACAGGTTAAAAGTGGTATTCGGTAAGTATCTAAAATAAATTATCGAAAACCACTTTGAACTCAGTTATAATGCCATCTATCTGAAGCTAAAATATTTTTTTGGCTTATCCTATCGTCATTTAAAATACCAGGGAAACAAATCAGGAGATGGCCAGCATAACAATTAAAATACAAAATCTGCGGTTGCTAACCCGCTTACGAAGCGTGGCAACTATGGCAAATATCTGTACTATGAAGCAATATATAGGGGAGGTCTATGTTCAGCAGTGGACTTTAATAGGCTTTAACATTATTAAATGATGGTATTAAAATCACATGAATACCAGCGTAAAATAGCAGCTAATGTTGCGGTGTTTCGTATGTTGAGTGTAGAGAACCGGAGACTCTTTTTACTGGCAACGAGGCATTCCATCCTAGGCCTCAGGGGTGACAACGCATCTGCATTTTGATTCATAATTGAAAATAAATGTAGATGTCTATGGGCCACAGCATCCGCTTACCATCAGGTAGACTGTATGCTCGTTTGTCACTTATATTCAATAAAAAAAAACATCCACAGGACACGCATAAAAACGTAAAAATAATTTAAATAAAATATCACTTTTTATTAGAACCATTTTAATCCGCTGTCTCCCGTCAGTACGGTCAGAGTGCTACAGAAACTAACTGGCATTGATTCCATTCCAGATTCCTAATATTAAACTTCAAAACCACTTAAAGTTGATTCTTTAGTCTGATAGAGCAACCAATCTAGCTTTTACTTAAAGGATAAAAGGTTTTGGTTTATCAGAAGAAAAATAATATAATTGCTAACAATTTTTCTAAACTAGTAATTTTCTTGAATGCTGATGATGAAAGAATAAAGTACACATGATGGTAAGTGGCTACTGTAGCCTATGGAAACCCGCAGTTAACTTTAAACGAAGAATTCTACAGAGTAGTCACCTCTGAGGACTAAGACAGAATATTTTACAGCCTGTAAATATACTGGTGGTTCTTTATTACATTTCAAACACAGCAGTGCACGTAATAGTCATAAGTTATCTCAATAAATATTAATTTAAAATAGTACATCCAATAGTGGTATTAATTTTCAAAACATCATTTATTATGATTGGATACTATATTTACATACTGGATATCTTTGTACCCATATCGTGCCGTGGGTGTCGTAATGGAACAACAAAGGGAATGAAACAGGAGATGGGCAGCAGCATCTTCCTGATAACAATCCAAAATTATAAAAATCTGCGTTTACCAACCAGCCTGCCAATTGTGGCAACTATGGCAAAATCCCTATGAGGCAATCTATGGGGGAGGCCTATGTTTAGCAGTGGACTTTTATAGGTCGAAATGAATGTAATGGACACTGAAAAAGTACAAATGTCAGTCCGATTATTAATAATGAGTATTTATTACAAAGTTGATAATAAAGAACCTTAGTTTCAGTTCTTTTAAAAGTAATGTAATTGATATAATATATTAAGATATTAAGATTGATTCCAAATCAAAGTTTTAATGTATTTCTGTTTGCACATTCCGTCGTTTCGTACTGTTTACTTATAATATTAACTTTAAGTGACATTTGCTTAATATTTTTATGTTTGCAGCTCAATCAATGTTAAAATTATAGAACGGATTTTTATGATACTTGGCATTTTTTTTAAAGATTAAGAGTGACAAACGAGCACATAGTCCACCTGATGGTAAGTGGATAAGGTGGACCATAGACATCTATATCTATCCTCGATTAAAAATCAAAATGTACATGCGTCGTCACCCCTAAGGACTAAGATGTAATGCCTCGTTTCCAGTAAAAGGGTCTCCGGTTCTCTACACTCACCTAACGAAACACAGCAACATTAGGCTGCTATTTTACGCTGATATTCTGTGAGATCGTGGTCCTTCCCCGGTCGAGCCGACCCATTCGTGCCACAACCATAATATCGCTGCAGCGTGGCTTTACCGCGTAAAATGTATGGTTATTTTCACGTGTATGATGGAGGCAGTTGACATACATAAATTGTACAAAGACAGACACCAAGACAAGGAACAATTATTAATAAAAAATATTATTGATAAAAAGGAGCATCAAAATCAGTTATCGACGTAGATACGTATCTCGTAATATAGTTACAAAAACATACAGTCGAGTTTTTTGGCATTTTCCATTGTCATACAATACCCACGGGATAAATTGGGGTGATGGATATTATACGCCGTTACTACACGGCAGTGGGAAGTTAACAAATAGTAATTATTTCTTATATTTACGCGAACACTACTACTTTTAGAGAACCGGAGACCCTTTTTACTGGAAACGAGGCATTCCATCTTAGTCCTCAGGGGTGACTACGCATCTGCATTTTGATTTTTATTCGAGGATAAATTTAGGTGCCTATGGGCCACAGCATCCACTTACCATCAGACGGACTGAGTGCTCCTTTGTCACCCTATTCCACAAAAAACTACAAATGTAATAACACTAATTTTACGGATTTTTTCGCGTTTAATTTTATTTTTTCAATTCCGACGACGTTTCGCGCACTTTACAGCACCCACGGTCACGGGACTGAGGTGTTTGACGTATATACATATATATAAATATTTTTAAATGATCGATTTTGGCCACAGTCATATTAATGGAGTGGGTGGCTATTTACGTCATAAACGTACCCTTACATTGTGTTTATGCCGATCAATCAGATATTTAGGGTGCGTTAACAATAGGTCTCTACGAAATTATTATTATCAAACCTATTTTTTTTTCTTCGCAATGATTAATATTATATGATTTTTTTCTCCTTTTTCTCTATAAAATTATTTTTATATAGTTGTTATGAATACTTTAATCTTCCTTTTTTTGCCTGAGAGTCCTGAGTTTGTAAGTTTTTTAAACATTTTTGCCTCCACCAGCATTGCAAAAACTGTTATTTAGCGGTTGGTAAGTTTGTTTTTTACATTTGTTACAATTTGATAACAAATACCTACAGGCTGTAAACCGTGTAGTGCCGGTGTAAGAATATCCACTACCCCATATCGTCCCGTGGGTGTCGTAAGAGGCGACAGCGGGAAATTAAAACAGAAGATGGGCAGAAGTGTGTCAAAGCAGTGTCAAATTATTGAGAGTCGACTGTAATTGATTTCCGCAAAGTATTCCTGATTCTATTAATTATATTAAATAATATACGCAGAGAAACCTATTTTCATCTTTACGAGTATTTCAACATGTTTCCAAGATTTCTTATTAAGTTATTAAATATCCTCAGGGCTATTCAACCATTTTATGGCTCAACAAGCCTATTGTGTGTAAGATTATCGTCAACTACCATACGAAGCACAGCAACATTATGCTGCCAATTTACGCTGGTACTCTATGACAACGTGGCCCTTTCTCAGTCAAGCCGTACTATTCATGCGTAAACCTTAATATACTAGAGGCTGCAGAGTTGCCTCTTATAAAAATAAACAATCAATCAAATTCATTTATTTGCATAATACAGATATAAAAGTTGTTTCAGAGAATTAGAATATGTAGACTGTATTATTACCTTATGAGGCATGCAAATACACTACAATACCGCAGTTTATAATGAATTAGACGTGTACGTGACCAATCTCACGGCAACGCTTGCGACGAACAATTTAAAAATATTCAATAGAATTTGAAACGAAGCTTGAACTTAAAACATTTCGAAATACAAAACGAATTTATTTTATTGAATGTAACAATAATAATCTTAGTGCTAAGTATTAGAAAAGTATCAGACTGGTTAATTACCTTGTGAGAAGCTGGTGAATGATGTAGGTATAAAAAACCTGTATCTGTAATAAAAGTTTTGTCACCAGATTTATTGTATATTTATTTGTTTATTTTAATCTATGTTCATTTTCTATCCTTGGTATTTTTATGTACCTACTATTTTATTTTCTGTATTAAAACTGTACGAGTGTAATTTGCTGAATGTCTATTGTCTATTTATTTACGTCAGGCAACACAGACCCAAAATATATAAACATACACAGATACAATTATAACTTTTAAAGTAATACGTAATTATAACTTATAATTTAATACAAAGTAATAACTTTTAAACTAGTAATAAAAAATAAATAAATAAGTTGGTATAGCTGAGATCTGTGGTTAGGGTCCGGTCTCCTTCAAATTAAGTAGATTACTTAAATAATTTACTTATCACCGATACCGATAATACTGAAATTGTTATTTGCAGTTTTAATTCCTCAGCAGTAGAAAACACCGCAAAGGAAGTTGCAACGTTTATTTTTTTTTTATATATACAAGAGGTTGCAAACGAGCATGCGGCTCGCCTGATGGTAAGTGACTACCGCCGCCCATGAAAATAAACAACAGGGGAATGGCAAATGCGTTGCCAGCCTTTAAAAAAGAGTAGGCTATTTTCTTGAAGGTCGCTAAGTTCGGAAAAATCACTGGTGGTAATCGCTTCCACTAGGAAGTTGTGCGAAGAAGAAACTTAAAAAAAAAGCTTTAAAAACTTTAAACTTTTATATAGTCATTATTGGTTTCTCAATTCGCGTAGGCGTACCACGTGTAGGGTCGGTGACATCTCAAACGATTTGATAACAGGAGAAATCTACTCTTTAACAAAATGATCGGGGGAAACTTACATTTATATGATGTTTGTCCTTGTGAAATTTATGTACGTAAACTGCCCCTACGATACAGGAGAAAATCCTTGTGTGGAGGGAGGTAACGTTTGTTTTCGAAAATACTAAAAAAATACTACACAAGGTCGGTCGGTATTGGATAGGCGCCTATGACCTATCAAATGTGGATAGGAACTAAATAGACCTATAACTAAGTAAGGACAATAATAACAAGTGGTAAAATTAAAAAAATTGTACAACCGACTTCAATATAAATAAAATGAGAACATCATCAATGTAGTCGAAGTCTTTTTTTAATTTTTTATAAAACGTTACCCCCACACTAGGATTTTCTCCTTTATCGTGGAGGCAGTTTACAAACATAAATTGCACAAGGATAAACACCCAGACCCGGAACAGTTATTTGCAGGCCATACAAATACTTGTTCCGTGCGGGTCAATTAAATACGCACTATTAAGGATAACTCAAAAACTACTGGTCAGATCTTGATCAAATTTATATGGGACCATATGAAAAGCACCAGCTTTCAAATAGAAAAGAATCATCAAAATCGGTTCACCTAGAAAAAAAATCTGAGGTAACACACATAAAAAAAAATTCAGTCGAATTGAGAATCTCTTCCTGTTTTGAAGTCGGTTAAAAATAGACATTATTGCTACATTAAAAGTGAAACGCTACACATTACACACATTACCTTCTCCCATTTCTGAGAGGGGTTTAGAGCAAGGAAATGTCTGCCGCTCCAGTGCGTGTTGGCAGACTTCACATATCTTTATTTATTTATTTTTATTTCTCAGACATGCAGGTTTGTTCTTGATATTTGCCTTCACCGCCGAGCACGTGGTAGATCAGCACTTAAAAGCTTAAAACTTCAATTCACAATTTCATTGGTGCCCGCGGGGATCGAATCCAGGTCACTCGCGTACTATGATATTAACGGCGACCGTTAAGGCCCTGAGCTGCCAGGCTCTACATTGATCCAGTGGTTAATTAATTAATTGAAATATGTCGCTTGCAATTTTATAAAAGAGTTTTGTTTAATTAGTTTGTTATATAATTTTGTTTTGTTATTGTTGCTCATATTTCATCACCATCATCATCACTGCTGCCCTTTAACAGTCCACTGCTTGAACAGAAATACAAAGCACAGTCCTGTGCCATCTGCATCCATCAACTATCTTTGTCACTCCACGTATACAGAATAAGATTTCAATTGAAGGTAAGGCCATCGTATACACTGATGGTAACCATCATGGATTTTTAGTCGGTAAAGGTCCGGCTTAGTGGATAGTCTTACTACACAACACGGTGATATAAAATATATTTAAAGGTATTCCTCAATGTAATGTAGCACCAAATACTGCGATCATTAGTAGATCTACGTCGTAGCCTTCATTGCAGATTTACTTAGATATTCTACGCCGTAGCACCAATGGTGAACTACGCTATTAACGTAATAACCGTCGTTGCCTATTTGATTTTGCAATATGATGTATTATAACTTCTCCAAGTTTTCTCAAGGATATGTTCTAGTTTATTTTTCAACTCATATTAAGGTTTTTCGCTCTTTATCTAATCACAAGATTAGCATTCCAATTAATTTCACAGGGTTTACCAAAAACGCCTGTCAATACTACTCTGAAATTCCTTGCCTTATAAAAGAGCGCCAAGTAAGGTTAGTGCTAAGACGTTGGTATATGACTACTCCTTGAACTCCACACCATTAGGTAGCGGAAGAGTATCCACTACCCCATATCATCCCATGGTGGTCATAAGAAGCGACAGAGGGAAACAAACCAGGAGATTGCTGCTCATCTCCTTTCAAATAAAAACTAAAAATAAAAAACTCAGGATAAAAGAGATGTATTGTATTTTGCGTTCTTAATTTAAGTTTAATGTTAAGCAACCGTCTTGGTCCATTGCTTTCTAGATATTCTCAACTAATCTGCATATAGAAAGAAATCGATTTCAGTCTTATATTTAGAAACAAATTGGTTACATTGGTTATATCCATTTGACTTAGTCCAACACAAACCTTGTAGTGGCGGTGTAAGAATATTTACTACTCCATATCGTACCGTGGGTGCCGTAAGAGGCGACTGAGGTAAACTGAAGCTGGAGCTGGGCAGCAGCAACTTCCTGAAAACAACTTAAAATAATAAAAGTTGCGGTTACCAACCCGCCTGCCAAGCGTGGCAACTATGGCAAAATCCCTCTATGAGACAATCTTTGGGGCAGGCCTATGTTTAGCAGTAGACTTTGATAGGCTGTAATAAAGATAATTTAGGACACTAACATCCAATTTAAACCTTTCATTTCCCAAACAACATAAAACATTCGAATGGTTTTCTCAAGAAATTGTTTTAATCTCCATCATCATTACAGCCCATTTTGAACTGAACATAGGGTTTATTTAATCACGGCCTTGAGCCAGTTGCGTCGTCCTACTTTCCGCCCTATAATAGGGTCTATAACTGAGTGTCCTGTATGATCTTACTTATAGTTGTTGCAAACCTATAAGTTAGACCGAGATATCCGACAGTGACAATGTTCTATACAGATATTATATTATACAAGTTGAGGTAGAGGCAAGCTGGGATTTTCGACCTTTAAAATACCGTCAATATTCATACTTTATAATAATATACTAGCGATCCGCCGCGGCTTCGCACAGTTGATTTCTGGATCTCGACAACAACGCCACCTACCGAGTCCAATTGTGAATGTAAACCATTCTCGAATCAACTTAAACACACACAAAATTTCATCAAAATCGGTCCAGCCGTTTAGGAGGAGTTCAGTCACATACACACGGACAGAAGAATTATATAATATATAATATGCATGTATTATACATATCTTTCTCTTGAACTATCCTGTCTATTGATGAAAACCGCATCAAAATCCGTTGCGTAGTTTAAAAGATCTAAGCGTACAGACGGCGGGAAGCGACTTTGTTTTATACTATGTAGAGCTGATTATAAAGGACACTAGTTTAATGGTTAAGGACTACGAAACTAAAAGGCAGTGGAAAATTTTCCTAACACAACCGTTTTTAAGTTTAACTTGTGTGATTAACGGCAATATTTTTAGTAGCACTATTAGAGCACTGTAACTAATCTTTATAGAAATAAAAGATAAGAAAAGTTTTATTACAAAATATTATAAAAAAGGTTATTACGCAAATGTTGGCTTCGGTGAAAATTTTACCTAGAAACCGTGTCGTATTAGCCAGGTATTTCTTTAAAAGTTAAGGTGAAAAACGAGCACAAAGTCTACCTGATGCTAAGTGGATGCTGTGCTCCACCAATACAAATATTACTCTCGTCGATTGAGATATACTATAATCGTTTAATATTCAAAATGCAGATGCGTTGTCATCCTTGAGAACTGGGACGGAATGCTTCGTGACCAGGCTATACGTGCTTTCCGCGGCACGGTGTTGAAACACCGCCGACTTCCTGACTCCGGGCTGCTACTGAGAATTCCTTGACAGACAAACCCAATAACTGATTTTGGCCCGACCCGGGATTCAAACCTGGGACCTCATCATCAGACCAATGAGGCAGTGTTCTAGCATATTTAGACTGCTAGGCCTTTTGCCACTATACAATAATAAGGTACTACGTATGTAAACGGTGACTAACAGGGAACGTGATTTGTATCACTTAAGATTCAGCGTAATCTTTCCTGTTGTTTTCCCTATCATGAATATATCGTGATGTTTTTGTACGAAGTACTTTATGATTGTAGTTTCACACCCTACGCGCTTTTGGCGAAGAATTTTTTCACCCAGAAATGAACTTATCTTCGTAAATATTCATATAACTGTCAATTATTGATTTTATGGCTTCCATGATACTCACTCATATGATGGTAAATCAAAACAATTATTTCGGTGTTACGTAATTGTGTTATAAATTATAAGAATAGATTCTTCGACTTTCCTCATTTTTGTTTTCATCATCATACTCATTCCATTACCGCCTACAAAATTCCACTGCTGAACATAGGTCACTCCCATAGATTGCCTCATAGGGGAGATTTTGCCATAGTTGCCACGCCTGGTCGGCGGGTAGGCAACCACAGTTGTTATAATTTTGAGCTGTTTGTTGAAGATGCTTCTTCCCATCTCCTGTTTCTATGTCGACACCCACGGGACGATATCGTGTAGTGGATATTCTTACAACGCCACTACAAGGTTTGTCAAATATCCACTGCTGAACATAGACCACTCATAGCTTGCCTCATATGGGGGATATTTTCAGTAGCGACTACTGAAAATATCCCCCTACGCTTGGCTAGCGGGTTGGCAATCGCATTTGGCAAGCCTCTGCCTATATTACAATTAAATTTCTTTTATTCTTTATTTAATATCAAAAGAAATATTAAAGAGTCCGATGAGAGAAACTTCTATGTCAATCAGTGCATTTTAGGTCACATTTAGAACTTATAACATAGCAAAACGATCTAACAACTAAAGTAAAGTAGAATAAAGAAAAGGACAGCCTACATACGTCTCAGAGTTGGGTAAAAGCCTCCTTTTTGGAAGGACTTTAGAAATATTATCTAACGAATTAGAACGAAATTGATGAACGAACGAATATTATTTTTTCTTTAATTTATCAGACATGCAGGTTTCCTTACTTTTTTCCTTCACCACCGAGCACGTCGTAAATCAGCATTTAAAATTGTAATTAACAATGTCATTGGTACCGGCGGGAATAGAATCCGTGTTGCTCGTGTACTGAAATGAAATGTACAGCGAGCGCCTAGCCTTTGAGCCACCGCAGCTCTCACAACTAAAGTAATCGATTTAAAATTTAGCGCAAGGTAGGCGAGTCCCGTACGTGACAGGGTCAAGGCTGCTTACAACATGTGTCCCCCTGTTTACAACCCATCGAGTAAACAATTTGTTTCAAAGCTAGCTACACTTACCGTGTTTCCTTATTCGTTTAAAAGAGTTTATTCGTTTTCCTGTTAACTCATTAAATGCTTTTCACAATCTTATTAAATAGTTTATTGGACTGCCTCGTTAGTGTAGTGGTCGTAACCGTAAAAACCGAAAAAATGTAACGTGACTGCTGATTATTTAGTTAAAAAATTAAAGTTACAGCCTATATATGTCCTACTGCTAGGCACAGGCCTCCCCTCATTCCTGAGAGGGTTTTAGGGCAAGGAAATGTCCGCCGCGCTGCCCCAATGCGTGTTGGCGAACTTCACATGTCTTCGATTTTTTTTTCTTATTTCTCAGACATGCAAGTTTCCTCACGATGTTTTCTTCACCGCCGAGCATGTGGTAAATCAACACTTAAAATTACAATTAACAATTTCATTGGTGCCGGCGGGGATCGAACCCGCGTTGCTCGCGTACTGTGAAATTTACAGCGAGTGCTAACCATCTGAGCTACCACGGCTCATTTAGTACCTTATTCAAATTCCGAGTAGGGCCAAAATCAGTCATTGGGTTTTCCTGTCAAGAAATTCTCTGTAGTTAGTTCGGAGACAGAAAAGTGTTTTACCCCCGTGCATCGAAAGCATATAAAGCCGTAGGTTCTGCATCTGATCTCTCTCCGGTCTTGTCGGATTACCGTGTTCGCGGACACACAAACGACACGCAAAAGAGAGCCGTACAGGCGATTTATAACTTAAATTGTAAAGAGATAAAATTTAAAGAAATAAACATATTGACTTTGGCATCGCAGTATATTTATGAAAATGTAATGTATATACATCAAAACATAAATAGATTTGATAAGAATGTATGTGAATGTGGCGATCACCTCATTCCCAGGGGCTATTTTCATTTATGTATTCTTTGATTTTAATTTTTTTTATAGAATAATGGTGGCAAACGAACACACAGTCCACCTGATGGTCAGTAGATGATGCGGTCCATAGACATCTATATCTATCCTCTATTAACAATAAAAATGCAGATACGTTGTCACCCCTGAGGACTAAGCTGGAATGCCTCATTTCCAGTAAAATGAGTCTCCGGTTTTCTACATACGTCATACAAAACACAAGAACATTAAGCTACTATTTACGCTGGTATTCTGTGAGAGCGTGATCCTTACTCGGACGAGCCTACCCATGCGTGCTATAACCATTATATAGCTACAGCGTGGCTCTACCACATATAAAGATAGACATACAAAACGAACGAAAGTGAGACTTTATTTATCTCAAAAATTTAGAACTTTCACACGTGATCTGATTTTACAACAATCTTTATTTAGTGCTAAAGAGACAATGGCGGAGTATCTAGAAATTAAGTTTCCTGCACCTTGACGTTAGCTTTCTAGGTCAATAATCAGATTGCTATCAACAATCTTGCTAATCAAAAACACCATTCTAGTAAATTTGTCAAAGTTATAAAAACATAACGATCCGATAGCCTAGCTAGTTGTGGCTCTGCTTGTGAAACTAAAGAATACAGTTTCAATACCGCAGGGGCTAAACATGAGCAACTAAAAGAATCAGACGTTACATTGCGATAATCCATCATATAAAAAATGTGAAAATTAATTTGCTAAAATACTCGTGAAAAATAAAATTGTTGTCATACCTACTTTTATCAGCATTGCCCTCCCGTCTCACAATTAGTATAATAGAATTAGTGGAAATTGGTATGGTGAGCTTCAAGCAGGTGCACTCTATATTCTATCACTTTCATACTCCAATGGGATGGTAATCTGACACGACCGGAGAGATATCAGGCGCAGGAACAACGTCTCTTTACGTGTTTTCCGAAGCAGGGGTGAATTACTGCCATATTCCTAACTTTTTTTTATAGAATAAGGATGACAAACGAGCACACAGTGCACCTGATGGTAAGTGGCTGCTGTGGATCATAGACATCTACATCTACCCTCGATTAAGAATTAAAATGCAGATGCGTGTTCACCCCTGAGGACTAAGATGGAATGCCTCGTTTCCACTACACACAACAAACAACACAGCAATATTGAGGTATACTATGAAAGCATGTTCGTACCCCGGTCGAACCGACCCACAACCATAATATAGCTGCAGCATGGCTCTACCATGTAAGTAGCTCCGGGTTGCTTTTGAGAATTTCTTGACAGAAAAAATCAATAAATGATTTTTGGCCTGACCTGGGACCTGGGACCCGAGATTCGGAACGACCACTAGACCAACGAGGCAGTCAGTAAATTACTATACAGCATATAATATTATGTTTGAATATATGTTACTTTCTTGGACAGTAGTGGACAAAAAGCCTTTTAATTTCATGTAAAAATAGTTATAACAGTAATTCACTAGTGAACTTATATAATGACTAATAAATAATACACAATTACTATTCCGACCGTACGTCATTGTTGTTGATTTATTTGAACAAAAAAAAATATAAATTCTTCTTCCTGAATACTCGTATTACAAGTTTGAAAAAAATCTAGACTACGTTAACGTTTCCAGACTTACACAATTAAGCTGAAAAAAGGCCTAGCCAGTCCTTAACCTTCTATATCACTAGACAACCTTGGTAGGCGCCAGCCGGTCTAGGCGGGAGGGGGTTGGGACAATAGGGGTAGAGGGCGGGGTACGTAGACGTCTCATATCGGAGAAGTAGGCTATCGAGGAGTTAGTGTTTGGGTGTGGACGGATTTGTGACGAATGCGAAGTCGATTTTACAGTATTCTTTATGTTTTTAATGTTATTAAGGAGTTAGAAACTTTTTAGTCACCTTCCTGAAATGTCTTATCAATTACTATAGAAATTAAATATAATGTACAATACAAGATAGACTATACATACATACTGTGGTAGAGTCACGCTGCAGCTATATTATGGTTGTAGCACGAATGGGTCGGCTCGACCGGGGTAGGACCGCGCTCTCACAGAACACCAACGTAAAATATCAGCTTAATGCTGATGTGTTTATTTGTGCTACCTGTATCAAATAACCTATATAAAAGTCAATGGAGCAATACACATTTATTGCGAAAAATTTTTCCCCAGATTTTATGATTTTATGAATTTCGGTCACAACGGCCAGCCTCAATGGAGACTAGCCATCGGCGCAGGACAGGATTATAGTGCACAAGTGTATGCGTAAGCACAGGTGCACTCTCTATTCCCTCACTCTCATAGTCCGATGGGACGGTAAACCGACACGACCGGAGAGAGATCAGGCGCAGGACCAACGGCTTAACGTGCTTTCCGAAGCACGGGGGTGAGACACCGCCAACTTCCTGACTCTGAGCAGCTACTGGGAATTTCTTGATGGAAAAGCTCAATAACCGATTTTCTTTTGCCCGACCCAGGATTCGAACCCAGGACCTCATGATCAGCAGTCGCACTACTACAACCACTAGACTAACGAGGCAGTCGTAAGTCGTAATTAAATGTATACAACATTTATTGCCATAATAAAAAAGACTAAAACTACATACTTATGTTTAATTTTTGATTTTAATGAACTTTAAAGCAAATTATATTTTTAGTTCCCGAGGTTTCGCATGGTATAAAAAGAAAGTTTAAAAAATAAAGTACCATCACAAGTACGATTTATACACCTTAGGCTTCCTACCAAGCTATAGGCAAATTTTCTACGTAATGTCTTTTGAAAAGTGAACATTATAGCAAGTCTTAGCTTAAGTGCTTGTGGTGTAATCGCTATAAACTTTTCTGTTTAGTGCTAAGAAAAAATTATGATATACGCAATATAATATAGTTTCATTTTAGCGACATTAGCCTAATGGTTAAGGTTACGGACCGCAAAACTTAAAAGTCATGGGTTTGAACCTGCCATTTGACTACTGTTGTGAAACACTCCAAGCACAAGCATTTTGCCCTAGTTTGAGTGGTTAAAGGGCGGATTAGTACGCCCATCACTCAGAGGGTAGGCAGAGACTATAGAGCTCCATTTGGCATACTGACACACCTCTCTTGCCTCTTTCACATCCATATATCCATATACTCGTCGGTTAAGCGTACTCTTAATTTGGCCCATATCGGCAATTTGGTCGATTAACTTCCGCCTAGGGCGCCCCTTGCTGACCCTATTATTCACTTCTGCAACATAAATTTGCTTTGTGGCTCTTTTCTCATACATTCTTTCTGCATGACCATACCAACGAAGCATTCCTTTCTTAATCCTGGTCACAATAACATCTTGCAAACCACACTCTTTTCATGACACACAATTTCTCACCCTGTCATAATATTGATACTATTTCTATAAAAATATTTTTTGTATGTAGAATAAGGGTGACAAATGAGCACACAGTCCACCTGATGGTAAGTGGTTGCTGTGGCCCATAGACATCTACATCTATGCTCGTTTGCGAATCAAAATGCAGATGCGTTATCAGCCTTTAGAACTAAGATGGAATGCCTCTTTTCCAGTAAAAAGGGTCTCCGGCTCTCTACACTCACCATACGAAACACAGCAGCATTAAGCTGTTATTTCACGCTGGTATTCTGTGAGAGCGTGGTCCTACCCCGGTCGAGCCGACCCATTCGTGCTACAACTATACAATTAATATAGCTGCAGTATGGCTCTACCACGTTTAAATGCCTTTTATTGTTTAGTTGTTAATAGGAAGAGGCTTCTGCCTATATCCTGGTATGTTTCCCTTTGTCCCCTCTTACGATGCGCACGACACGATATGTGGTAGTAGATATTCTTACACTGCCACTACCCAGATATAATTATTCAAGGACTATCGACAGATATCACGTATAAACAGCTTATATGTATATATATACTTATTTATCTACTATCTATGCACATTTCTATATCATCATCATCATTACAGCCCTTCACAAGTCCACTGCGGAACATAACCCTCCCCCAAGGCAAAACAAGCACGGTCCTGAGGCACCTGCATCCATCGACTTCCTGAATGTCTTACCAGGTCGTCGCTCCATCTAGTGGAGGACGCACTACACTTCGTTCGCCGGTACGAGGCCGCCACTTTTATATACATATATTTAAATGAAAATGATCTCCTTCAAAATGTTTGCCAAGAAAGAGATTGCTGTTTAGCGATAAGTCACCTAATTGTACACGTTTCATTTTATTTCATAAATTTATGTTTGGTATGTGTTTTTATAATATGTGTGCAATAAAAAGTTTAAATAAAATAAATAAACAGTTTTTAATGTTCATTGCATCTCCAATAAGTGATGGCCCCAACATGACCGATTTAAATATATAAAAAACCGTAAATACAATATTAAAGTTATTAATAGTCTTTATTTACATTTGTCTATTAGTTAATAAATATAAAAATTATGTTTATCGCCACGTTAGGTAATAATTATCGCCGCGTCTAGATCATGATTGTCACAGCGTCTAGATTATGATTGTGGTTGCGTCTAGGTTATGAATATCGCCTCGTCTAGATTATGATTATAGCCGCGTGGTGGCGGCCTAAAAAATCTACGACCCCATTACGTTCTGTGGGTGCCGTAAGAGGCGACTATTTAAAGTGCTAGAAAAGTCTTATAGCTTACTATACGAGTATGTTATATCACTACAACTATCTCGTTTGCATCAGATGTAAAATACGTGAACTGGCGACGGAATAAAATATTTCGTGGACGCATCGAAGCAGCGCGATAAAAATAGTGCTTTATAACTCTCCCAGAATTAAGAGGAGGCCTGTGGATTGGGGCGTATAATGGGCGTTTTTTTATAGAATATGGTTGACAAACGAGCACACAGTCCACCTGATGATAAGTGAGTGCCCATAGACATCTACATTTATCCTCGATTAAGAATCAAAATGCAGATGCACTCTCACCCCTGAGCACCAAGATGGAATGCCTTGTTTCCAGTAAAGCAGTATCAATAATGAGAGACGTCCGGCAGTGTGATTTATTTAATCTTTATTGTATTCCTTATAACACAAGTGGTAAAATTTAAAAATTTTGTATAACCGACTTCAATCTAAATAAAATGAGAACATCATCAATGTAGTCGAAGTCAACTATATACGCATTATTAAGGATAACTCAAAAACTACTGGTCAGATCTCGATCACTTATATGGGACCACATGAGAAGCACCAGCTTTCAAATAAAAAAGAATCATCAAAATCGGTTCACCTAGAAAAAAGTTCTGAGGTAACACACATAAAAAATACATTCGAATTGATTACCTCCTCCGTAGATGTAGCAATATATATATATATATATAAAATCGATTGCCAATCCGCCTGTCAAGCGTGATGATTAATGCAACTCCTCAGTACAAGAAGAGAGGCTCATGTCAACACTTTTACTGTTTTTTATGAATAAGGGTTACAAACGAGCACACAGTCCACCTGATGGTAAGTGGTTGCTGTGGCCCATAGACATCTACATCTATACTCGATAAAGAATTAAAATGCAGATGCGTTGTTACCCCTGAGAATTAAGAAAGAAAGTTTCCGGTTCTCTACACTCACCATACGAAACACAGCAGTATTAAGCTGCTATTTTACGCTGGTATTCTGTGAGAGCGTGGCCTTACCCCGGTCGAGCCGACTCATACATGCAACCATTATATAGCTGCAGCATGACTCTACCACATAAAAGACGGTAAAAAGAAGAACATTATTATGATTAATAGCTGATTCCTATATTCAAGAAGCATTTCATTTTCGTTACGCTCCGTTTTATATACTAAAAACATACAACGATTTAACATAAAACAAGTTTCAAATGTCGTAAGTGTTTGAACTAGTTTTATGTTTTTAAATGTTCTTTGAAGCAGTGTTTATACCATAAAACGGATCGTAAGGAAAATCCTTTTTACATAGTCAGGCATTATTCCGTCTTAGTCTTTACAGTTACTGTAGTTGATATAACCCTGCTAAGGATTCTTCTGGGTGGGTACCATATTCTATCTTCTTTCTGCCGAGAATCAGCAGTGCTTGCACTTCTGTGTTCCGGTCCGAAGGGCATAGAGCTAGAACGCCTGTAATTTACAGGCTATAAGGCATTCCATTTTAGTTCTCAGAGGTGAAAACGAATCTGTAGCCTTCTGTTTGAAGTTGGCCGCAGGTGTCTATGAACTACAGTAGCCACTTACCATCGAGTGGACGGTTAGTTCGTTTGTCATTTCATTTTATTAAAAATAAACTTGTGTTCTTCATTTTTCTACCGATTTCAAAAATGGAGACGGTACTCAATTCGATTGTATGTTTTTTTATTTTTTTTATGTGTGTTACCTCATAACTTTTTTCTGGGTGAACCGATTTCGATGATTCCTTTTCTATTTGAAAGCTGTGCTTCTCATGTGGTCCCCTATAATATAGTCTTTAAGTTATTCTTAATAATTTATATTGAAGTCGGTTGTACAAAATTTTTAATTTTTAATTATTCTTGTTACCCTTTTTTAACGCCCTGCTCGAGATAGGCATTTTATATAATTTGAAAGACTTGTCACTATTTTAAGTACGCTGTTTATGAATAAACCGTCGAAATATAATTGAAGCCAATGAATTTTTTAAGTAAAGTCAATATCGCTTTCCGTTAGCTTAGTGTTTTTTATAGAATTAGTGAGTTTTTTTTAAAGAATAAGGGTGACAAACGAGCACAGTCCACCTGATGGTAAGTGGTTGCTGTGGGCCATAGACATCTACATCTATACTCGATAAGAATTAAAATGCAGATGCGTTGTCACCCCTGAGGATTAAGAAAGAATGCCTCGTTTGCGGTAAAAAAGTTTCCGGTTCTCTACACTCACCATACGAAACACAGCAGTATTAAGCTGCTATTTTACGCTGGTATTCTGTGAGAGCGTGGCCCTACCCGGTCGAGCCGACTCTTACATGCAACCATTATATAGCTGCAGCTTGACTCTACCACATAAAGACGGTAAAAGAGACCATTATTATGATTAATAGCTGATTCCTATATTCAAAAGCATTTCATTTTCGTTACGCTCCGTTTTATATACTAAAACATACAACGATTTAACATAAAACAAGTTTCAACTGTCGTAAGTGTTTGAACTAGTTTTATGTTTTTAAATGTTCTTTGAAGCAACGTTTATACCATAAAACGGATCGTAAGGAAAATCCTTTTTACATAGTCAGGCATTATTCCGTCTTAGTCTTTACAGTTACTGTAGTTGATAGGACCCTGCTAAGGATTCTTCTGGGTGGGTACCATATTCTAACTTCTTTCTGCTGAGAATTAGCAATGCTTGCACTTCTGTGTTCCGGTCCGAAGGGCATAGAGCTAGAACGCCTGTAATTTACAGGCTATAAGGCATTCCATTTTAGGTCTCAGAGGTGACAACGCATCTGTAGCCTTCTCTGTTTGAAGTTGGCCGCAGGTGTCTATGAACTATAGTAGCCACTTACCATCGAGTGGACGGTTAGTTCGTTTGTCATTTCATTTTATTAAAAATAAACTTGTGTTCTTCATTTTTCTACCAATTTCAAAAATGGAGACGGTACTCAATTCGATTGTATGTTTTTTTATTTTTTTTATGTGTGTTACCTCATAACTTTTTTCTGGGTGAACCGATTTCGATGATTCTTTTTTTATTTGAAAGCTGTGCTTCTCATGTGGTCCCCTATACAATAGTTTTTAAGTTATTCTTAATAATGTATATTGAAGTCGGTTGTACAAATTTTTTAATTTTTAATTATTCTTGTTACCCTTTTTTAACGCCCCTGCTCGAGGTAGGCATTTTATATAATTTGAAAGACTTGTCACTATTTTAAGTACGCTGTTTAAGCATAAAACCGCAACCGTCGAAATAAAATTGAAGCCTATGATATTTTTAAGTAACGTCAATATAGCTTTCCGTTAGCTTAGTGTTTTTTATAGAATTAGTGAGTTTTTTTTTAAGAATGAGGGTGACAAACGAGCACACAGTTCTCCTAATGGTATGTGGATGCTGTGGCCCGTAGACATCTACGTCACCCGTGAGGACTTAGATGGAATACCTCGTTTCCAGTAAAAAGGGTCTCCGGTTCTCTACACTCACCATACGCAACACAGCAGCATTTAGCTGCTATTTTACGCTGGTATTCTTTGAGAGTGTGGTCCTTTTCCGGTCGAGCCGACCCATTCGTGCTACAATTATACTGCTAACATAGATTCAGCAGCATCTACCTGGTATTCATATAGATTAGGTATCGTTCAAATAGAACGAATTACCCCACGATAGGAATATTTTGAATTCACAGATATTAAGGTTTCCTTGTGATATTTCCTCTCACGATCGGACACCTGGTAAATCAGCACTTTAAAATAATACTACTAATGTCAGAGGTACCATAGGTTGCGGCCCTCCACTAAACAGTATGACACTAAGACATCCAGGAAGTCGATGGATTCAGATGGCTCAGGGCCGTGCTTTGTGGTATTACTTGGGGGAGGCCCATGTTCTGCAGCGGAATTCGGAAGGACTGTAATGATGATGATGATGATATATATGATCAAACTTTGTATATTTAATATGACTTTCAAATAAAAATACGGAAAATATGTTTTTTTCTACAAAAATATGTTTAACAAAAATACTGGTATTTTATCAATCCCTAACCATTTTAAAGTTCGTTTACTGGTATCAAAAAGCTGAAAAATAATTTTACTTTTGCATCATGTTGACCTAATTAAGTTAAAATGAAATGCAATAAGAAAATAACTATTCCTGATAGTAGAAAAATACATAGTTTCGTTATTTCCGCCATAATTTCAGGACCAAGCTGTTTCGCATAAGGTAACCTTAAATTTTTCTTAAAACTATTTAATAATATTATTGTATTGACCTCGTACTGGTGGGCGAAGTGTAAGCCCCCACTATTTGGAGTGACGACCTGGTAAGGCACGTAGCAAGTTGAAGGATGCAGGTGACTCAGGACCGTGCTTTGTGGCATTCCTTGGGGTAGCCTATGTTCAACAGTGGACTTGTGAAGGGCTGTAATGAATCAATGAACGATGGAACTGCCAACGTCACTGTTCTCTCTGTGTTGATTGTGGTTTCGTCTTTTGACTAGTTACCCACTTCCCTTTAAAATGGTCGAGAAGAGCGATGGCTACCAAATGCGTCATAGTTGTGAACAGGTTCAGCTAGCATTGATTTTGCATTAGTTTTTGTTATATTGTGTTATTTTATTATAAACATTGTTTTGATCACTGAATAATAATTTATTGGCCTTTAAAAATTACAAAAAAGAAGATGCCTTCGAAGTTTCCTTCGCCAGTTCTTCTCCAGATAGAGAATCCTCAATTTGAAACAGTAGTAGATTTAAAACATGTTGAAGTTTTACGAACAAAATTAGAATTTCTTACGTTAAAAATAAAGTTTTAATTTCATTTTATATCATTATTTTTCTTCACCCCATAAAAGTCATGGGCATCACACGTTAAAGGAATGATTTGCCCTAATCTTCACTCTTGGCAGACGAATTGACAAACACTGTACGAGACGTCTATACGACTTCTAAGCAGTTCCCTTAGTCGTTTCTTACAACGCTCACGGTTAAAATTGGTTTTTGATTCCTTTACAATCATCATCACATGATTAAATTGATGTATGTGGAAGTTTTTTTTTAATAGAATAAGGGAGACAAGCGAGCACACAGTCCACCTGATGGTAAGTGAATGCTGTTTCCCATAGACATCTACATTTATCCTCAATTAGGAAACAAAATTCAGATGCGGAGTCACCCCTCAGGACTAAGATGAAATGACTCGTTTCCAGTAAAATGGGTCTCCGGTTCTCTACATTCACCATACAAAATACGACAGCATTAAGCTGCAATTTTACGCTGGTATTCTGTGAGAGCGTGGTTCTACACCGAATGAGTCAACCCATCCGTGTTACAACCATAATATAGCTACAGCGATGTACCTTATCGACTATTATACTCTTCTCAAACAACCCAATACTCTTTCCTTTCCTAAGTCCTTTTCCTAAGTCGCCTTCTACGAGATCCACGGAATAATGGGTCATGTTTTTTTTACCAGCTAAGTTTAGATAGAATAGAATAGAATAGAATAATTTTTATTCAATACCTATACATTATTACATAATACTTATTGAAAGTCATTTTTTATTTACCACTGGTTCCGAGAATACCTCAGTCCTGGGAAGAACCAGCAAGAAACCCAGCGGGACGTTTTTTTAAACATATTTCACTTTACAATAATTTTGTTTGTACATTTTTTAAATGAGTTTTAATAGAACCAGCATGGTGGCGATCACCTCATTCCCAGGGTTTTTTTTTTCATTTATGTATTCTTTGATATTATAATAACCCTTTTTGTACAATTTTTATTTAATAAGACATTTAAACTTGTTTATTGACAAATTTTGTACATTTTCTGGGATTTTGTTGTAAAAGCGTATACATTGCCCCATAAATGAATTACTAATTCTGTGGAGTCCAGTAACTGGTATTACAAGCTTACGTTTGTTCCTAGTGTTTAAAGTATGAACTTCTTTATTCTTATCAAAGCTATTTATGTTTTTATGTACATACATTTTCATAAATATATTGCGATGGCAAAGTTAATATGTTTATTTCTTTAAATTTTCTCTAAGGGACTCATTACAATTTAAGTTATAAATCGCCCGTACAGCTCTCTTTTGCAAAACAAATATGGTTTCAATGTCCATAGCAAAATTCCATAAGACATCACGCTATGAAAGTAACTAAAATAAACTAATCTAGCTGTCTCGACATTGGTGACACTTCTAATCTTTCTTACAGCATATGCTGCAGAACTAAGTCTGCCTGCTAATTTAAGATACGTATTGGAAGTCGCTAACACCAACAAAATATAGACTACTTTTACGGTGTTATAGGCGTAGGTTTACTAGATAGTAGGACTACATTTCTGCCTAGGATTATGTCTTGGTAGCTACCATACCTAGGGCACTGAAGGAACACGGATGGTTTTAGTCAGTAAAGTCTGACCTCCTTCCGCTCCACCCACAGCGAAAGGCGTCATTAGATGATTTTCCATCCGCAAAAAAAAAAAAAAGGCGTAGGTTTACTAGATAGTAGGACTACATTTCTGCCTAGGATTATGTCTTGGTAGCTACCATACCTATTTCTGCCGCCAAGTAGCAACTTGTATTGCTATTGTGTATTCGAGTCTGATATACCCTTCAGAGCAGTATAATTACAGGTTGTAAGGCATTCCATCTTAATCCTCAGAAGTGGCAACGCATCTGTAGCGTTCTTCGTTTGAAGCAGGATGCAGGGATCCATGGGCTTCAGTAGCCACTTACCAATAGGTGAACTGTAAGTTTGTTTGTCATAAATATTAAAAAGATATAGCCACGTTACGTCTAGACGTATAAACCAGTAATGTATCATTTGCACAAAAATTTGTATTGGTTGAGTTTCGAGCTCTGGACTTGCGAGGAAACAGATTAGCTGACTTACGCGTTCATCATTGTGTTATAACCAATTAGAATAATCTAGAAATCTTTGAATGTAACATCTGAAAACACGCATTTGTATCAAGCTAGTATCGAAAAATCATAAACAGTATCTGCAAAGATGTCGGTGTTTTTTTTTCGAACCGGAAATTTACGGCCCGGGACCGGGTTTACGATCGGCGGGCTTTACGGTATTTTTATTTATCGTTGCGAGCATTACTGCCAACTTAACGATACAAGTTATTAACATGGATCATCGCTTCAATATGTCGCGGTGGATTGTACTACCGCAGTGTAACCTCGTAAAATTTCATTCGTTATGTTGGTACGTTCAAAATACACGCGGTACTAAAAATTACATTATCTGTCGTATTATTATTAGGGTAATGTTGGTAGATGGGTACAATATTCGAGTTTTGAATGCGTATGTTTTATTTGAGAATAATATTGGCTTATGCTGTGTTTTAAGACTTTAAAATAATGCGTCATGAATGTTGTTTATTTATCTTAATTCCTGCATATTATATATAATATTTTATAGGATTAGAGTGACAAAACAGAACACAGTCAGATAAGTAGATGCTGTGGTCTATTTATATTTACATAATACTAAATTAAGAATAAAAAAATCATGCGTGAGTTTCGTGGAACATTCGGTTGGAACATAACACTCGGTTTGAATAAGGAAAAGTGCGAGGCAGCTGGATATTATTCCATCTCGCTTCCTTATAGCATTAAAAGGCCGTCTACACTACGTCAGAAGGGGTCGTGACGGAAAAATCTTACACTTTTTGTCGCCTAGCCCCCATCCGTCAAATCCGTACCGTTCGATAAAGAACTACGTTCCAAAAATGCAGAGTTGTCATCCCTGAGGACTAAAATGGAATGACTCGTTTTCAGTGGAAAGGGTCTCTGATTACAATCACCACACGATACACAGCAGCATTACGCTCCTATTTTACGCTAGTATTCTTTGAGAGCATATTCATTCAAATCATCATCATCATCTCACAAAGCATGTTCCTGAGCCACTTGCATCCATCGACTTCCTGCATGTCTTACCAGGTCGTCACTCCATCTAGTGAGGGGACGCCCCTCACTTCTCCTACCGGAATTACGGATTAGTAAGCTGAAGAGGCAATGTGCCGGCCATATAGCTCGAAGCAAGGTTGTCGAGTGGCAGCCTTGTACCGGTAGTCATCTCGAATATATATATAAATATATATATATTTGAATAAATTTATTTCTCGGAAATGACAAACTAGATGACAAGCTAGATAGGTGGAGTAGGTCTCATCCATGAGGAATTTATAATTCTTTTTTGTAACACCGAGCCAAGCTCGGTCATTCAGATGCTTGTATTATATCGGCGAACATTTTAGCATTTTTAAACTAGGCATTGTAAGATACCGTAATACGTACTAAAAAAAATATTCTCCATCGTCAGTCCGCGAAGTCCACGGCTAAACATGGAATCTCTTAGCCTCCAATAAACGACATAAAAACTATTAAACTAATAGTGAATATTAAGTTACAAGAACGGTTTGCTTAATACTTTCTAACAACAATAATTTTTGTTAACAGTCTGCTAATAATGATTAATTAAAAAAATATTCGTCGTTATAATTCAGCCACATTCCTCAAAAAATCGACTACTTTTTTGGGGAAAGATTCTCAAGCGGCAGTCTCCTCTCCTTTATCCTCCTCTCTTCTCGACCTCGGGCTCAGTTTTGATAATACTGCGGCGCCGTTTGCTTCTTTGAAAGAACAAGACCTTCATATCTTTCTGGAATTTTGTTAACCTGCGTTAGCGGTCTATCCCCCTCTTTTGTGTAGCCATAGAAAGGCAATTTTTCATAACATAACAGTCAGGACTTCGCTTATCATGTCCACATCATCTTAGACTGAACTCTAACTACCCTGTATATGTTCATTACCGACTTTATCTTTAGGGTAACTCCACTCGCCCAATTTAGCATACGCATTTCACTGGTAGGTTTGGAACTTTTATTCGTGAGCCTTACTCACAACCCACGTTTCGCTACCGTAGAGTAGAACTGGTCTTACGGCACTCGTACCGATAGGTAGAGTTTATTCAAATTAATAGGACTTCGTTTCCCATTAATACGCATAGTGCAATCATAATACATCGACATATTTTAGCGACATTTATATAATTTTTTTTGAGACAAAAAAAAAAATATATTAAGAATAAATTACAAGTATTAAAATTTAATATTTAATCCGTGCAAGATTATTTTCTACTGTATAATATACTGTATAATATAGTATTTTTGTGATAGTAACTCTTTTCTCTTCAACTTGTTACTTATTGATTATAATAATAATTGGTTTACGGTGTTGAATGTACATATACTAAGGTACGTGAGGGTAATATGGTCACCTTAAGCTTTGTCGCCGTATAAAACCAAAACTAGGAGAAGTACAGAGACAAAAACACAAAGTCGTATACTATAACTAATGTATTAAGAAAAAAATAGCAAACAAGCTTTGGAAATAATTAGGAACACTTCGAAAAATCTACTTAAAAAAAACTAACTACACTACACCGTACTAAAATCGACTAAAATATTTACTATAATGTCAACTGTCAAAATGGCGTCGATAAAGCAGCGCCCTTTTGAACTTTTATTATTTGATTGGCTGATGAAGAGCTATCGTATCAGAGAGCAATCTATGTAAACAAGGCTGTAGTTTTTGAATTATAAGAAAGTGACCATATTAACCGGATGACCATATTACCCTCACGTATTATATACTCTTTTAAAAGCTTTCATTTAACTTGCAATGTTTGTATGTCTGTTAAGGTCAAAATTGAATTTTAAAGCAGTTATCCTCAACCGATTGAGCTAAAATTTTGCAAACATGTTTAGTATAGATGACAATGCATGGTTAGCTAAGTGACGTCATTTTAAATCCAAAATGGCGGACCGCCCAAGGTGGCGGACTAGCTATTTTTTATGCACTCCCATGATATGGGTATCAAATGAAAGGGTTTGCTGAGAAAAATACAAAATAAAATGATGTCACTCTAAATCCAAAATGACAAAATGGCCGCCATACCAATTTTAAAAAGTTTTATCTCGGCAAAGGTTAGGAATATTTTATTGGTGCTCAAACAAATGCTGTATGGACAAGGATCAACCACTGGCGAAAAAAAATTCAAGGTGGTGGATTTAAGATGGCGATCAAAAACCAGCAGTGATGCATTAAATTAAATGAATGAATGACTTATAAACATGTCCAGCGACATACAAAAAATAAAAAATAAATTAATAGTACAAAAAACCATGTAAGGACCTAATATTTATGTACCTACGCAAGTAAATCTCGCGACAATCTTTTATATCAGATAAATCGTTTAATGTAATAAATTGTTGGGTTTGATTTAATTTAAAGTTTATTTTCTCCTTTTTCGAACATTTAAATAAAAGCTTGTTTTTTAAAAAGGTTTTTTTTTACTATTAATTTATTTATAATACTTTTATAAATACCTTTGTACATTTGTTTGTATACCTATCTTAATAAATAAAATAAATGAAATAAAAATAAAACAAAAATTAGATTGATGCCCAACCCGTGAGTTTTAAAGGGGGCGATAGAGCGAAATTAAACACGAGACGGGCAGCAGCAAAGTTGATAGAATTTTTGTCATGGTCCCAGTCAGATTCAACCAGCTACAATTATAATATCCTATTATTCAAATATATAAAAAATAATGTTTGTTTGTTCGTATTTTATGCGCTGCCATACCGTTCATCAGATTGCGGTAAAGCTTTGTCAATTTATTACTTGCACTTGCGCGAAGGTTATAAAATAAAAATAATAAAATATCTTTATTTCAGGCAACAGAGAACCCATACAAGATTGTTAGTAAAATTGAAGTGATATAAATTAAATTATAGTGTTATTAATTAAATTAATTTACATAAATAATGATCAAAAATGTAAATGGAGATGTTTGAGACCGCTACGAGGGTACCGGTCTTTTATACTGTGGCATGTAGCCAGCGCTCAAGCAGCGACGAGTCCCACCTATTTGCCATTGTGTTGAGAATGCTATTGGACCTGCCCCGCAAACGCTTCAGCATCGATGCAACACGCTTTCTAATAATGGCGTGGAAACCATCAATGTGCATTTCAGAGAACATTCCTGACGCGCTGCAAAAGCGCGGCAGCCCCATCAGCATCCTAAACCCATTATTATACTGGACACGCAACGCGCTGTACACCCGCTGCGTATAGTTAACCCATAGGTTGCTCGTGTAAAAAGACTGGCAGTAGGCCTTGAAAATAGTAATCTTTACCTGCAAACGAGCAAACCTTCCGGCCACCATGTTACATCGGATGAACATCGCCCTGCGTTCCCGCTTGATATCCATATTATCACGCAGATCCTCAGGGACCCAGTGACCCAGATACTTAAAATGTGAGACACGTTTTAGAGGTGAGTTGTTGAGTGTGAAGGTAGTCGCACATGGTCGGGATTTGACTCCTACCTTGAACACTATGAATTCACTCTTTTTCATATTGTATCTGAGTCCATAGGACACTGCATATGCTTCACATATATTTAATAATTTCTGCGTGGCACCAATCGAAGGGCTGAGCAACACCATATCGTCTGCGTAACTTATGTTATTGTAACAACCACCGTCAATATGACAGCCTACATTTGTGCCGCTCAGCTCCTCGATCAGGCCATTGAAATACATATTGAAGAGCCTAGGAGATGTAAGACCACCTTGCCTCACCCCACATTCAAGTCTATATACATCAGAGTATGAGCTCGCCTATCTAACACAGTTAGTCTGCCGCTCATACACACGGTCGTAGCACCGCGACTAACTCGTGCAGCACATCAGTCTCACTTTGAAGTTTTTTCCATAATAAGTCATATGACACCAAATCGAAGGCCTTGGACAAGTCAAGGAAACAGGCAAAGACTGGAGTGCTCCTATCAGTGTAGTATTCGACAGTTTGTTTGAGACACAAAATAGCGCTTTCGGTGGACAGACCTGGTTGAAAACCAAATTGTGCATCATTAAATTTTATATGACTACTTAAGTGTTGATCAAGCAAACTGTCCAGCATCTTCGCCACCACAGTAGCCAGTGAGATTGGTCTGTAATTTGTCAAGTCCGACGGATCCCCCGACTTGTTCTTAATAACTGGCACAACTATGGTTCGCATAAGGTCATCAGGCAGGTAAGAGTGGCTGAGACAGAGATTATATAACAAAGATAGGACCCTAGGTAGATGGATTCCTGCGCACTGCAGATGCTCTATGCTGAGGTGGTCGTGACCAGGGGATTTACCCCGTACCATGCCCTTAATTACGCGGTCCATACCCTTCGTCGAGAATCTAACATTAAGTTTGTCAGTACGACACCCATCATCACACATCGCAGCTGCAGGCCCAAGAGACGAGTCCACCCTGAAGTGAGCTTGGAAGGCCTTGGCTATCTCACTGTGCTCATGAAGGCCAGCGACGCTCACCGGAAGGCTCAATGTTGGGTTTAATTTATTTGTAGCCTTCCAAAAGCGATTAAAGTCCTTACTAGCACGGTGTTGTGCAATCATATCCATTTTAATTTGTTGCTGATTGTTTTGACACCATTTCAGCTTAGACTTAAATACCCTCCTAGATTCCACCTTATTCACGTATACTGGACCAGCACTCGGCTTACCGTAGAGCTGCTACTTCTGTAGACAATCCCGAGCGTGCCGGTGAGCGTCCTTGACATGTTTATTCCAACCGATGACATGTTTGTTCTTTTTATTATTATTTTTACTTACACGATTAATACAAATTTTAGCAACTTCTGTGAGGATACTAATAGTATTTTTGTACAATTTATCTATAGTCTGTCTACGACTACTATCAGAACACATTTTATCTGCACAACTCGTGAGTTCCAAAGGAAAATTTACATTTCTTAGTTTAGAATGACAATATTCCCTATATTTCTGTTTTTGAGAGGAATCCCTGTCGCCCCATATTACATCATTAATGTTGTAGCTACCATGCATAGCTTTAGATGTTATTACATCAATGTTTTATATAATTTTAATAGGATAGTGATCCGACCAAAAGGTGTCATATACGACAGACACATGAGCCACTGTGTTCCGAGCGGCACTCGTCACAATACAATGGTCAAGCCAGCGCCGACAGGCATGTGCATCGCTCCCGAAAGTGTATGTGTTCGCCGGCAACAAGTCCAAGTCTATACAAGACCAACATTGTTCAGCACGAGAGTTCATAAGTTCATAACAAAATCGCTCACCTGGATGTGCATTGAAGGCACCAAGTATGTACGCGGATTCAACGCCGTTGCTCTCTATAATGGCACTAACCTCACTGAGACACTCAGTAAACTCCGGTATATTACAATTATGTGGGCATAGTACAATTAACTTACAGTAGGTGCCGCGTGTACAGACAAATTTATTTGATATCTTTCAACATATTTCATTCATTTTATATATATATATATCATTTAACTTCAATGATTATCATTCCAATTAAACAATATAACTCTTCCAAATTTAAAACGATATTTCCGCAATTATTTCATCTGCAGCTAAAACACGCGCCGGGTACAAGCTAGTTCATAGTTAAATCGACTCTATTTTTAACCGAATGCGAGTAATGTTTTTTGAGTGTATACTCGTATGTATGTATGTATACTTCTTTGGCACGCTCTTTAGCCTAAACGGCTTCATGGATTTTAAGATATAGGACGTCGTTAGATTCGTCATAATTGTAGAAGTGACATCTACGGTATAATTTTTTTATCTTGTAAGTAAAATTTTTTACGCAGTCGAGTTTTTTAATTTTGTTTTAACCATTGAGCTTTTAATTAAAAGCTGATAGAAATAGAAATATAATAATTTTTATTCAATATTGATTACAAGTTATTCTTATCGAAAGTCATTTTCAACTTTTACCACTGGTTCGGAAAAAAACACTGTCCTGGAAAGAACCAGCTGTTTAAAAGCATAACTTACAATATAATATTTATACAGTTGTTATGAAAACATTTAGAAACAGTATAGTATTTTGCTCATGTTCACTGTATTGAGTGGTCTAACCTTACCTTTCTTAAAATGTTAACTTTTACTTAATCAATTTTACTTAATCATTTTTAAAAAGTATCAATTTTAACCATTTCACTGTCCCATGAGTCATATATGAACATTTCAATTGTTTAACTATTGTGTCTATTTCTCAGACAGGGTAGTTGTTAACTTTAGTATAAAACTAACTGTCTAATGTCGTTATTATTATTGTGTTTTTTTGTTCTTTTTTAGTTTAGTAGTGTAGTAAATTATAGGCTGAATTTAGTGACATTATATTATTTTGTGACATAGAGGAAGGAACTGCCGTTTGTGATACAGGCTCGGCCTAGTACAGCCGGCAGTAAAAAACTGAAGTAAGCAATTAAAAATTAGTAATTAGCTTATTTTAAACTTATTGTAAAGGAATGTAGTTATGCTAATAAAGTTTATTTATTATTTATAGTAGCGATTACCTCATCCCCAGGGGTTGTAATCAATCATAAGGTAGAGCCATGCTGCAGCAATATTAATAGTATAGTTGTAGCACGAATGTGTCGGCTCGACCGGGGAACGACCACGCTCTCACAGAATACCAGCGTAAAACAGCAGCTCAATGCTGTTGTGTTTCGTATGGTGAGTGTAGAGAACTGGAGACCCTTTTTACTGAAAAAGAGGCATTCTATCTTAGTCCTCACGGCTGACAACGCATCTACATTTAAATTCGTAAAGGAAATAGATGTAGATGTCTATGGGCCACAGCAACCAATTACCATCAGGTGGGCTGTGTGTTCGTTTTCACCCTTATTCTATAAAAAAAAACTTTAGTAGTATAATAACCCTTACTAAACAATGTTTGCTTAATTAATATTTTAAGTGTTTTAGATTTAGATATTATAGAAATATAGGGTGTGTTAACAATTTGGTCCCGTTTAAATTTCAACCAGCTACAATCGCCATTGCATTCTCTAAACGTCCACCACTGAATTAGCCTCCTCCATAGATAGGATGTATTTTACCATAGTTGCCACGCTTGGCAGGCGAGTTGGCAACCGCAGGTTTTTTTTTTTAGTTGTTATCAGGAAGATGCTGCTGCTTATTCCCTATTTCAGTTTCCCTTTGTCAGCTCTTACGACACACTCGGTACGATATGGAATAGTGGATATCCTTACACCGCCACTACACGGTAACTACAATCACAGTTATTATTATTCTTGAAAAAAAAAACAGTCACGTAGAAATTTAACGTACCCTAATACGAAAACATGAGAGAGATGTATCAACTATCAATATCACGTTTTCGATTTTATAGCATTTCACGTAAACCTTACAACTCATCCATATCGGCCTTTTACTGCCGAAGTCTCGCAACCAACAGAGTAACGACCTCTCGCTCAAAAAAAGAATCGCAAGACATGCGAACAATAAACTAAACTAAAGTACTTTACAACAATTTATAAAGTGTATTACGGGAAAAGTCGTTCCCTTTATTAACGTTTTCCGCCGCTAAAACTTCCTACAATGACTTGCCTTTTAACAAGTGTAATTTTTTACACGTTACATGGTAGAATCATGCTCCAGTATTGTGGTTTTAGCACGAATGGGTCGGCTAAACTGGGGAAGGACCACGCTTTCACAGAATACTTGCGTGAAATAGCAGCTTAATGTTATTCGCACGGTGAGTGTAGAGAACCGGAGACCCTTTTTACAGGAAACGCGGCATTTGATCTTAGTCCTCAGGGTGACAACGCATCTGCATTTTAAGAATCAAAATGCAGATGCGTTGTCACCCCAAGGATAGATGTAGATATATATCTATGGGCTACAGCATCCACTTCACATCATCAGGTGGTCTGTGTGCTCATTTGTCACCCTTATACTATGAAAAAAAAACAACGTCACTCAGCTATTAAAAACCAAAATACATGTTTGTGTCATGACTCACTTAAAAAGTAATATTGAGTCATGAGCAAAACTGAGCGCACCTTGAACTCTCGAATACTGCAGCGTGTTACATGCGACGAAGCGGGCTTACGAACAAGTACTGTAAGACTTAAGATAGTCGACGTCGGGAACTTCGTCTTCTGATAATTATAACTTTACTAACTGAAAAACCAAGTTTATAAAATCCTTCTAATATTATAAACGTGAAAGTTTTTGAGGATGTATGGATGTTTGTTACTCTTTCACGCAAAAACTACTAAATGGATATTAATGAAACTGTACAATTATATAGATCATACATCAGAATAAGACATAGGCTATAATTCATAAAGATATTGTGTAAATTGGCCAAAATATAACGATAAATGTTAAGTAAGTCGGAATAAATCTGTCATCTGCGAGCTATTTTGACGTGCGGTGCAAAACTGTACAAGTTACACGAATATAATGTATGGTGGAAATAGTTCTACAAAAAAGTCCGCGACAGTATATACCTTAGGCTACTTTTATTTTAGGGTTCCGCGGAAAATAATTCCACGCGGGCGAAGTCGCGGGGAACAGCTAGTGTGATATAAAAATATAGGTTTTGTTGGCTAAAGTACTACGCAGCCAAATCTCTACCCTGGGATACAATAAGGAGGACATTAGCACACCACCAGGTGCCTGCCTATCCTATCGGATATCCCGGGACCCCTCGTACACACTGATGGAGACCACCGTGGGGTTTTAGCCGGTAGGAGTCTGGCATAACCTGCCAGTTGCCCCCGCAGCCAAGGGTATCCATGAGGATTTCCCCACGAAAAAAAAAAAGTACTACGCAGCCGAAGTCGCGGGTAAAAGGCGAAATCTTTATAATAGCGATGTAGTTATTAAAAGTATTATTTTATATTTTATTTTAGTCTTTTTTTATTTAAATACAGTCCATCGTATGGTAAGTGGCTTCCGGCAACCATATCGAAACAAAGAAGGCTACAGAAGCGTTGTCACCTTTGAGAACTAAGGGTGCTTTTCCACCAGAGATGTGCTATGCAGCTATGCTGCGAGGATGTGAAAGCTAAGCTATGAAACTATGTGACCGTTTCCACTGATGCTAAGCTATGTAGCGGGGCGAGTAAGATGTGCTATGAAGATGCACCGCCGCGTTGTAGCTGTGCGAGGAAGATGCGCAGCTCGAGCTATGCTATGTCTCGACAGTAGGGAAGGCACGGGGAGCTCTGTTCTGCACATAGCTACACCACTCGCAACCATCCATAGCACGCATCCAGAGCACGCGTCCATCCATATAGAAAACATAGCTTAGTTGAAACTGTTTCCACCAGTGCTAAGCTATATGAACCAATGAATATGATTGGCGGATATCAAACGCATCCATAGTAACGTAGCATTGCTATACTATGCACATCTCTAGTGGAAAAGCACCCTAAGATGGAATGCCTCACAGCCTGTAATTATAATGGCTCCCTATACCCTTTACACTTAAACACAGAAGTGCTCGCACTGCTATTTGGCGGCAAAAATATCCTACGGACTCCTATGGAACCCTATTACTTTTTTTATAGGATAAGGGTAACAAACGAGCACACAGTCCACCTGATGGTAAATGGTTGCTGTGGCCCATAGACATCTACATCTATCCTCGACTATGAATCAAAATGCAGATGCGTCGTCACTCGTGAGGACTAAGATGGAATGCCCCTCGTTTCCAGTAAAACGAGTCTCCGGTTCTCTAGTCTGACCATGCGAAACACAGCAGCGTTAAGCTGCTATTTTACGTTGGTATTCTGTGAAAGCATGGTCTTTCCCTAGTCGAGCCGACCCATTCGTGCTACAACTATCTACTAATATAGCTGCAATATGACTCTACCACGTATTCTTATTACCTAGTAATAAATTTCTGAATATAGATGTCAGCACCAATACCAACCGTTTTGTGGTATATTGGTGCTGTTATGTAACTAGTCTTGTAATCTGTTTTATGTTTCCGTAGAAGAATATATAAACCAAATTAAAATTTACTTAAAATTGCAATTAACAATTTCATTAGTACCAGCGGGGATCTAATATTATAATTCTCTATTTGCTTTTCGTGTATAATTGATGTACAGAAACTAAGTCAGCCTACTGAGTTTTATTATAAAAGTTATAGTGGCAAAGTAAACAAGAGTGAGTAGAACTCACGCCCTGAGGGCTTAGAACAAACTTATTTATGTAGTTCATCCATCCTGAAAATCGAGTTTTGAAGATGTTTGTCTGTTTACGATACCGATACATGAATGACAAATGCCGATAGGTAATAAATAATATCCATTTGTATACAATAGTTAGTTAAACAAGTGTAAACAATTAGATGAGTACTTACTTTTACCAAAATAATTAACTTACTGAAATTCATAAATAAAATATAAATAATTACTAGCCTCGCTTCCGCCCCGGCTTCACCAGCTAGCCTACCGGGTCCAATTGTGAATCTAAGCCATACAGAGACTCACTCAAACACACATTAAAAATTCATCAAAATCGGTCCAACCATTTAAGAGGAATTCGGTGACAAGAATCATATATATAAAGATATTCATAATAAGTAAGGTAAGCACCAAACATTGCCATAACGAAAAGATAAGTCGGATTAAAGAACAAATTTAACTTTGCAGTGAAAAAAAGGTTCTCCCGAACACCTGTTTGCACTACGGCCGATGCTGCAACTAAAAATGTAAGTTTGTAATCGTGAAAAATATTTTTTCATTTAATATGACCACAACTTAACGGTTTCGAACTTTTTGCTAAATTTCATGATTCTAGGTCAACGGGAAGTAGCTTAAAGGTTTTGACGAGTCAGTTTGCAAGTACGAGGGTGGATTGAAAAGTACTCGGCCTAACCAAGAAAATAAACACATACTAAATCAGTAATATTTTTATTTTTCTACATAATCACCATCAAGTTCAATACACTTTGCCACCTCCTTCCAAGCATTTAGACCGTTGAAAAAAATGATTCTTCCTTAGAGTCAAAATATGCGTCTACAGCTGCTTTGATCTCGTCGTTTGTCGAAAATCTTTGACCTCCCAAGTGCTTTTTAGGTTAGGAACAGAAAGAAGTCTGATGGTGCCAGATCAGGTGAATACGGCGGATGCGGTAACAGTTCAAAGCCACAGTTGTGAATTTCAGCCATTGACTGTACTGACGTGTGAACACGGGCGTTATCTTGATAAAACAGGACTTTTCTTCTGAGCATTCCTCGACGTTTTTCTTTTATTTCCTCTCGTAAACGACGTAGTAAGGTGCAGTAGTAATCAGAGTTTATAGTCTGACCCTTTCAAGATAATCAATCATAATCACACCTTTCGAGTCCCAGAATACTGAAGCCATCACCTTATTTGCCGACAAAATCGACTTAGCCTTTTTGGGGTGGTGAACCAGGTCTTCCACTGTTTTGATTGTTGTTTTGTTTCCGGTGTACAGTAATGAACCCATGTTTCGTCCATAGTAACAAAACGATTCAAAAATCATCTGCATCGGCTTCAAATAACTCCAAACAGTCGCGTGAAATAGTCAATCGCGTCCTTTTTGTTCAACTGAAAGCAGTCGCGGAACCCACCTCGCAGACACCTTGTGGAAACCCAACTCGTTGACAATGATGTTTTGAGTTCGTTCATAAGAGATGCCTATAATCTCGGCTATCTCTAATTTTTAATCTGCGGTCTCCATTATTAAATCAAGTACTTTTTAATATTTTCGTCAGTAGTTGACGTCGAAGGCCTTCAGAGCGGGGTTCATCTTTCACTCTCTCTACCACGCTTAAATTCTGCTATCCATTTTTGACGGATGAATATGACAGAGCACAATCGCCTAATGTACTGACCATGTCATCATGGATGGCTTTTGATGATAGCCCTTCTTATGGAGGTACTTAATGACGGCACGCTTCTCGATTTGCTCCATTCGCGGAAATTATGTCCGATTACTTTGTTAATAAATTTATAAAATCACAACTAATTATCGCACACGTTTCGAACTTCACACAATGAACTAGTCTGAACTGAACTAAATAATGTGGGTAGATTTGATTTTAGAATTGAATGGATCTGTGTTAGGCCGAGTACTTTTCAATCCACCCTCGTATCAAAAATATTTTTTAAATGATAGTACAACTTATAAATTTACAATTTTTGGATTTTTGCCTTTACATGTGCTGAAAGATCTTGTTTCTTGTCAAATTTCATGATACTAGGTCAACGGATAGCACCCTTTAGGTTTTGACGAGTGAGTTTGCAAGTATCAACGAATATTTTTAAAGTGATAGTATAACTGAAAATTTACGATTATTAGATTTTTTCCTTTACATATGCTTTGAGACCTTGATTGTCAAATTTCATGATCCTAGGTCAACGGTAAGTACATACCCTATAAGTTTTGATAAGTGAGTTAGCAAGTGTCAAAATATGTGACATAAATGACCGAGAAATGAGAGGTGACCTGTATTGGTAAAAACTTATAGCCCACACACATCACACTTATAACCTATACTTAAAGTAAACTTTAAACTTATTATACTTTAAATATTATTTACCACATAATAATACTTCTTGAAATAATATTTTCATCAGAAGTTCTGCATACAAGCGCTTCCCACAACTGCAATCACTGTCGCAGTATTTTACAACAGGAACTGGGTTAATTGTTGAGGAGAGCGGTTTACATAACAGGACACTTCTTGGGGTACAGGCAATATATAAAACTATTTTCCATTTATCAGAATACTAAAGCAATAAACCTTAATATTAAAAGCTTTGTTGTTATAATTTTTTTATAGAATAAGTCACCTTATTTTATTATTAGTGACAAGCGAGCACACAGCCCAAATTTATATAAATATATTTAAATATAATTATAACAAACTTTTATATATTTATTTAAGCGAATGTACTTAGTTACGGTCATTGATCTACCTAAAGAATGTTGTATTTTTAGGACATAAGCGTACCAATGCGTGTTTCGTGACATGTCTTCGAAAATGTATTTTCTTATTACTCATAAACGCAGGTTTCCTCGATGTTTTCCTTCACCGCCGAACACGTTTAGGACGTGTTCGGCAGTCAGGAATTTAAAATTCAAAAAAAAAACACGTCGTAAACATAATTAACATTGCAATTAAAATTGCAGCATTTAAAATTGCAATTAATAATTTCATTGGTGTCGGCGGGGATCGAACCCGGGTTGCTCGCGTACTATGAAATTTACAGCGAGCGCTTAGTCCCTGAGCTACCATGGCTCTGTACGAAAATTGCTTCAATGAAATTGTCTCCGATGAAAACCTGCTCAGATGAAATAGTAATCTAGTACTAGAAGAAGAAATCGACCAGGCGAACTCACAGAATACCTGATAAAATAGCAGCTTAATGCTGCTGTGTTTCGTATAGTGCGTGCAGAGAACCGGAGACCCTTTTTACTGGATACGATGTATTCCATCTTAGTCCTCAGGGGTGACTAAGGATTTGCATATTAATTCTTCATCGAGGATAAATATCTATGGGCCACAGTATCCACTTACCATCAAGTGGACTGTGTACTCGTTTGTCACCTTATACTATAAAAAAATTAACAGGAGGTTCAAAAAATGTATTAACATTAGACTAACTCCTTGAATATATTTTTAACAATACGAGAATTGACCTACTAGACAGACAGCCATTATGTTATTTAGATCGCTCCAATTTGGACACTTACAATGTAATGCAATGTAATATTACTTCGAGTGCTCTTTTTGAAATTCGAACATATTATTCGTAAATACAGCAAATGGCTTTTGTGCAATTTCATGCACGTTCAAAAAGTATATTCTATTTAGTATTTTCTTTTAATTTTCTATTTCTATATGATGTATTGGTGGTTGGTGCTTTTATTATACAGATTTTTCTAGTAGGTGGTGTGGGTAGGTACCACTCTTTACCTATTTTAGTTCCAGTCTGAAAGGTAAAGAGAGCCAGTATAACTATTCTTATACTTTTAGCTAGACATCAAATCCATATTATTATTAACGTTACAATAACTACAGACATTGAATTATAAGATTAGTTTATTTACTAATTGATTCATTTTAGATGACATAACAAAAATGTAATTGAAAAAATATATGGACTGCCGTCCATTGGTCTGTGCGTCGGTGAGTCTTTTCGCTTAATAGAAATGTAAGCAATAGATTGAGATATATAGTATTAAATAAGATTCCATATATTCTAAGTAGGATCCCTATTGTTTTTTGTTATTGAACTCAACACCGTTTAAAAGTTATTAATGAAAGTCTATCAGATTCTCGGTTTTTTTTTTGTAAAAATTATTGTCATTTTATTTTTTTACATCAAAATTAAATGAAACGCTCATGAGGCGTGCACTTTTGGGTTTTCCAAACTATTTTTGCTTGTTAAGTAATTTGACACTTTGGTGCAAATATTATTTTGAATTGGCGCAAAATATTTTAAGAGAACAACCCATTACTGTTAGATACTTAGGTACTTAGCGAGAATTATATTATAATATTTCAATTGTACTGCCTACTGATATGTAATCGTTTGATGTGAGGTTCCATAAAATAAAAGGGATATTGTGGGTGTTCCATTACCTTGAAAGTTTGGGAACTCCTGCTCTAGGGTAATTACGCCGTTTGTGTTTCCGTTTTCTCCTACATTATTATACCAGTTCAACAGTTGACGCGACAGTAGCATAATGGCAGGGTACGGCCAGCGAACTCTTAAAGGTTGAAGGTTCCAGTCCACCATTCGACTACTGTTGCGAACCACTACTTACACAAGTATTTTAAGCTCACCAGGAGTGTTTAAATAGGATATTAGTAATGTTAATAGCATTGCTAGTTTTATAATAGGAAAAATAAATCATCATCATCATCATCATTACAACCCTTCACAAGTCCACTGCTGAACATAGGCCTCCCCCAAGGAAAGCCACAAAGCACGGTCCCGAGCCACCTGCATCCATTGACTTCCTGCATGTCTTACCAGGTCGTCACTCCATCTAGTGGGGACGCCCTACACTAAATCCGCCGGTACGAGGCCGCCACTCGAGAACCTTTTTCCCCATCGGTTGTCGGTTCTTCGAGCTATATGGCCGGCCCATTGCCACTTCAGCCTACTAATCTGTTGGGCTATGTCGGTCACTCTGGTTCTACTGCGGATATCCTCATTTCTAAGTTTATCACGCAGTGAGACTCGAGCATAGCCCTCTCCATAGCTCGCTGAGCGACCTTGAGCTTCCTCATCTGGCCAGCAGTGAAGGACCACGTCTCAGTTCCGTAGGTCATCACTGGCAACACGCACTGGTTGTACAGCCTCGTTTTCAAGTTTTGAGGTATACATGACGAGAAGATGTGCCGTAATTTCCCGAACGCTGCCCAGCCGAGTTGAATCCGTCGATTGACCTCTCGGTCGAAGTTGGACTTACTTAGTCGGACTATTTGTCCCAGGTAAACATATTCGTCAACAGCTTAGTGCTCCCAACAACTACCGGCATAGGTGTGACATGGACATTAAACATGATCTTTGTTTTGTCCATGTTCATCTTAAGACCTATCCGTTGGGAGGCACTATTGAGGTCATTGAGCATAGTGCTTAGGTCATCCAGCGATTCTGCCATAAGGACTATATCATCGGCAAATCGAAGGTGAGTGATGTACTCGCCATTGATGTTAATGCCGTATCCTTTCCAGTCCAGAAGCTTGAAAACGTCTTCCAATGCAGCGGTGAAGAGTTTCGGGGATATAACGTCACCCTGTCTTACCCTCTCTCTGCAGTTGGATAGGTTTCGTACTCTGGTTCTGTACTCAGATAGCCATCGTAGCCTTACTGTACAAGCACTTCAGCACTTCGATATACCGACAGTCAACTTGGCACCGCTGAAGGACTGCAGCACCGCCCAAATTTCTACGGAATCAAAGCTTTCTCATAGTCTACATACGCCAGACATAGTGGCAAATTGTACCTCGGACTTCTGTACAATTTGCCGAAGGGTATATGTGGTCTATGGTGCTAAAGCCTTTTCGGAAACCGCTTGTTCGGGAGGCTGGAAGTCGTCGAGTCTGCGTGCGAGACGATTCGTAATGACTCTCGAAAACAGCACGTAGACGCGGCTCAGAAGGAAATCGGTCTGTAGTTCTTCAAGAGAGCATTGTCGCCTTTCTTGAAGAACAAGACCACCGCACTTCTGCTCCACGCCTCCGGTGTAGTGCCACCATGTAGGACGGAATTAAAGAGCTCTGAAGGACTTCAAGTACCGGTTTTCCACCCGCTTTCAGAAGCTCCGCTGTAATTCCATCCCGCCTGGGGCCTTGCCGTTTTAAGGTGCTGGAGAGCCATTCTAATCTCGCTCAGACTGACGTCCGGGATATCATCGGAATAGTGTCGGATAAGACTCGCTCTTGGATCGTTACCACACTTGCGTGTGGCTCCAACGATGATGTGTACAGCTGCCCATAGAACCTCTCAATCTCACTCAAAATCTCAGGTGTCCCGGAAACGACGCTGCCACACTCGGTCTTCAGCTTCAACAGTTGGCTCTTTCTGGCAGACAGATCTCTGGCAAAGACTTTGGAGCCCTGGTTCCGCTCGATCGCTTCTTCAATACGAGCTGTATTGAAGTTGCGCAAGTCCCGCCGCATGCATTTTGAGATCTGTCTGTTCAGCTGCCTGTATGCTATCAAATCTACTGAAGATTGCAGCTTCATTTCCCGTCTAACAGCCATGAGATTAAGAGTGTGATCGGAGAGTTTTGTGTTCTTCTGCGGCGGGTCTTACAAAACTTAGCTCCGACCGCATGGACAGTTCCACGAGCTTGTCATTCATATCGTCCACTGCATTGCAATCTTCTAGGCACTGTGAACGGTTTTGTAACTCGAGCTGAAAGGTTTTGGGACTTTGGATTAGAGCACGAGGGGGACGGAGCGTAGACTTTATTAGATGACACCTATCCAACTGAACGTTTAGGTTCAGTGTGCCTCTAACCATTCAGTGATCGCTACCAGTTTTCACCCTAGCGATCACTGAGACATCACTGAACAGTTGGCGTCTAGTCGTCATAATGAAGTCAATCTCATTTTTTGTCGAACCGTCGGGGCTCGACCAGGTCCACTTCCTGTGGGGCCGCTTCTGGAAGAAAGAGTTCATCATAAAGAGTCCTCTTTCTCCATGAAGTCGGCCAGCTGCTGGCCCTTGGGTTCCGTTGCCCTAATCCGAATTTCCTACTTTCAGCTCACCGTTCTCTCTTGTGCCTAGCTTTGCGTTGAAGTCTCCCATTAACACCGTATAGTGGGTTTTAGAGGAATGCATGGCTCTAGAGATATCCTCATACATTTCCTCCACCTCCTCATCGGGGTGTGTCGAAGTTGGTGCGTAAACCTGTATCACCTTCAGCGAATACCGTTTGGTGATTCTGAGTATAAGGTACGCAACCCTCGTCGACACACTCCCAATTTTTACAACGTTGTTAACGAGAGACTTGTGGACGATAAATCCGACACCTCCTTGGGACAGATGGTCGCCCTCCGGTGATAGAACAAGTTGCCGGATTCGAGGATTACCGTGTCCTCCCCCTCTCTTCGGACCTCGGATAATCCTATAATATTCCAGCGCAACTTGTCTATCTCTTCTTCCAGCTCCAGGATCTTCTCGTCAGTCCTCAGAGTGCGTGCGTTATAAGTTGCCAGGTCGATTCGTCGTAGGTGGCAACCGAACCTCCATCGGAGATTCTTAGCACCCTCTGCCTCGCCGTTACCATGGTCGCCACCGTAGCCAGGAATAGCGGGGCCGCCGGGGACTGGGGGCCGTCTCTTCGTAACTTTCTTCATTGGGGGGTATATTGCCGTAGTTGCCACGCTTGGCGAGCGGGTTGGCAACCGCAGTTTTTATTGTTATTTGCTGTTATCAGAAAGATGCTGCTGCCCATCTTCTGTCTCAGTTTCCTCTGTCGCCTCTTACGACACCCACGGGAAGATATGGGGTAGTGGGTATTCTAACCCGCCACTACACGGGGAAAAAAAAATATTTGAAAGTTATTAATATGCAATCATCAAAGTACATTTTTATTGTAAAAAAAAACTATTTTATTGCATTGGATCTAATACTTAATATTATAATATGATTCTAAAATCCGGATGAAAATTAATAATAAAACACGTAAATAAAGCTATAAGAATTTAAGAATTCAAAAAAAATAAACGATAATGGTGCTAATGATGTTTTTTATGTGAGTAAGCGTAGTAATCATTATTTAATTAATTGAGTATTTATTCATTACAGCCTATCAAAAGTCCATTGCTAAACAAAAGAAAACTTTATGGATTGCATCATAAAGGGGAATTTGCCAAAGTTGCCACCCTTAGCAGGCGAGTTGGCTTCCGCACTTTTTAAAAATTTTAAATTATTATCAAGAAGACGTTCCTTCCCATCTCCTGTTACATTTTAATCTGTCGCCTCTTCCAACACGCATGTGATGATAAGAAGAGAAAGTGGAATCTCTTAAGCCGCTACTATACGGCAAAATATTAAAATTTAATATTTAAATTAAATCGCCTTACTTGATTTTTTTTGAATTAGCTTCTTACCGTTACCGTTACAGCCTATTAAAGTCCGCTGCTGAACATAGGCCATAGATTGCCTCATAGCATATTTGCCATATTTGCCACGCTTGGCAACCGGATTGTCAACCGCAGTTTTGTATTTTTAGTCATTAGTAGGAAGACGCTGCTGCCCACCTTCTGATTTGCTTCCTTCTGTCGCCTCTTACGAAACCCACGGAATGATATGGGGTTGTGGATATCCTTACACAGCCACTAAACGGTGAGAATGAGTTTCTTGTTTGGTGGGAATTAAATAAAAAGATGTTGACAATTTTATATCTGTAAATACCATATTTTTTTATTGTAGTTTGTATTTACTTGTGAAGCATTATAAATAAATAGACAAACAATCACTTTCCCTGGGGGAGATTTGACAGTGGTAAAAATTAACTAACCGGCGAATTCAACAAATGAGCCTATAGTAGGCTACAAATACAATGTGGGTATCTTCAAGGCAAGAGTGAATAGACTTTTTAACACGCTTTATATTAGCTTCACGTGTATGTGTGTGTGTTTGTTAATAACCGACTCTTCTAAATTTGATTTTAGCCCACTTTCAAACGTCAGACTAAATTGAAACTTTGCATACTTATCAAGGACCGATGAAAATACAATAAATTGACAAACTCGTCCCATTATCCTGAACAGGATGCCTCGTTTGTAGTAAAAAGGGTTTCTGGTTTTCCACACTCACCAAATCAACACAGCGGATCCCGTACTCTCACAATTCTGGGACCTGATACCAGTTTGAGTAACCTGGGTTCAGTGTTTTTGGATGGATTCTGGATCATCACACCAATAGAAGGAGTCAAGTATTCTCACTACTAAACCATTCAGCGGTCAATTTGGAATACGTTACAAAAATACACGCGCATTATACTAGTGCATTTCTATCATAAAACTCTCAAGCGTTCTCTGTAATTTATGATTCAGTTATAAAATGTAAATCAAACTGTTGGAGTACGGCTGCCACGTATTTTATATTTTTAAAAATATGTGCAACGTCTCCCCGACATACACAGACACAGATAAAAAATAAAAAGTGATTCAAGTGTACCACTCAACACTACTAAGCATTATGCCAAATCGGTCATACTACAATGTTTTAACTTTAGCACAAAAATAAACCTAGAACACCACCCCTACATAGATATTTCGTATACAGTGGCATCTGAAAGCTTGCCAAGGGGTGGTGGGAAGTGGTAAAAGTAAGGGAGGCCCCGCACGCACACTAACGCAAGCCGTGTAAAGACGGTAGAGCACACAGTCACATTAGCTATAGGGCTGTCGTTAAATTTTTTATAATATTTTATTAATTTTCAATACTCGTATTATTCGGAGCTTCTATTGCTTGTACTTATTATACACAGACATACACCCACACTTATAAAATATACACAAAACAAATATAGATTACTAAATAAGGGTTTAGTTTTAATACATAAATACCTATATTATTTAATTTTAAGATCTCAATAAATGTTAAGCACCAGGGTAGGAGCGAAACACCCCAACACGAGTATATTAAATTAGTCTCTAGGGTTCTTTCACCACTAATATAAGAAAAAAACTTATTGAGAAATAAATGTATTAATTTTTATTTTTTATTTATTCAGGTGTGGGTGTGTTTTGTGATATGATCATCTCCGCTCATTGCGTCCTTGGGGTAACATCACAAGCCTACCTCCGATGTTAATGATATGGATGATATAACCCCTTGGAATGAGTTGGTCGCTACCAAGCTACTTCTAATATGATTTGAATAGTTAATTGTGTAAAATAATTCATGATTGTAAACTGTTCTTTTTTTTAAATGTCTCGATAGGTTTTTTGCTCGGTCTTACCAAGACAGAAGTATTTTCCGGATCAGTTATAAATTTAACATAAGAAAGACTTTTAATAAGTATTATTCATTATATATTATATTGAATAAATAAATTCTATTTATATTGCTCAACTTCAGACTATATTTTGAATTTATATTTTGAGGAATAAGTGGCTCTATGTTATGTGACAACAACCGATGACGTTTAAAAAAGTTATGAACATTTTATAATAATTCCTTTATCAGTACCTCAGACCAACAAACAAAATAGACGGAGCGCTGCGTACTTTTTAAGTAATGTCAAAACTATGCTTAACGTCTTAACGCACTCACGCACACATCTTTCTTTCTTTAATAGTCCGTAAATGTTCGCTCCTGGATGCACACATATGTACCTAAAACCATGTGTTGATTGCAAACGACTTAAGATGCATATTTGTACGTGAGTACGTGTTCTTACAATAAGCATGGATTTGGCTTAGTTTTCGCGTCACTTGAAATGTACGCAGAGCTCCGTCTATTTTTCTTTGTTGGTGTGAGATAAGTACATTTTTTAAAATTGTAATTAATTTTGTGACACCATAATATGATAATGCAATCAACTACAAATTTAATCAATCAATCAACAGGAATGTAATTCTTATATTTATTTATATTCTTTTTTTTATAGTATAAGGGTGACGAACGAGCACACAGTCCACCTGATGGCCACAGCGACCACTTGTTGCTGTGGCCCATAGATATCTACATCTATCCTCGATTACGAACCAAAATGCAGATACTCGTATGTTGTCACCCATGAGGACTAAGATGGAATGCCTCGTTTCCAGTAAAAATGGTTTCCGGTTCTCCACACTCACCATACGAAACACAGCAGCGTTAAGCTGCTATTTAATAATTTATGATTTATGCTAAAATTACAAACCATAATATTAGTTTGATAATACTAAATACATTTGTAATAAGCCTATTAAAGTCAACTACTGAACATAAACATCCCTCATAGATTGCTTTATAGAGGTATTGCTTATTAGAGGTTATTTCGTAAGGCTTTACAGGCAGGTTCGCCAAACTGCCTGACGTATCTGAATTAGTCAATAATATTAAAATCGATATTTTATTTTTAGTCTAATTAAATAAATAAATAAATGTCCTTTACCAATGTTTCATATTATTGTTTATTTATTTTTGATATTTATAATTTTTTGATACTATTTTTTTTATCAGAAGTACAGTTATTAAAAATAAAAATGACGTTTGTAATTCAATACAAAATTTAAGGTATTCTTTTCTAATATTTTTATAGAAGGGTAAATGAGCATGCGGCTCACCTGATTTTAAGTGACTACCGCCGCCCATGAACAACTGCAACATCGGGGAAATTGAATTGAGAACCTCCTCCCTTTTTAAGTCGGTTAATAATTACGAAACTTTTTGTAAATGTTCTCTTGTTACATTAGGATACTAGTTACACTACACGTTACACTAGGATTTCCTCCTGTATCGTGGGAGCAGTTTACATACATAAATTTCATAAAGACAAACATCCAGACCCGGAACAATTATTTGTAGGCCATACAAATACTTATTCCGGGCGGGATTCGAACCCGTAGCCCTTAGCGCTGCAAATCATTGCTAGGCCACTGCGCCATGGAGCCGTCCATAAAGCGTGGATCTAAAGCTAAAGCTTTAATGTTTTGCATTTTAAGTTAGATTGCTAAAATTTTACAAGTAACATCAAGTAACAACAAATACCATTAATAATAGGTCGGGGAAAAAGTTTCTTCGTATTTGTTTGTATAAAATTGAAGAAAAATCTCTTTGGTTGTACTGTTTGTATCTGGCTGGTTTTAATATAAATACATATAAGATATTAATAAAAATAAAAATAAAAAGTAAATAACACTTTCCCGCCTTTTTTCAATTGTTTTTCTGTCCGCCAAAATGAGTGAATGTAACGACGAAATTCGATACATTCTGAAGTTTTATTACAAAAAATGGAAAAATGCGACTCAAGTCGTGAAAAAAATTTGTGACGTTTATGGACTTAATGCAGTGTCAGGTAAGAGTAGTTGTTTCAAGCGTTCTCAGTGAGGGAATTTTGATGTCAAAGATGCAGCTCGCTCTGAAAAAGTGAAGCAAGGTCGGCATATTAGTAGTTAAAACATAGCCGAGGAGTTGAGGATTGACCACAAAACAGTTTTGACTCATTTGAAAAAGTCCGGCTATACAAAAAAGCTCGATATTTGGGTACCACACGAGCTCACTGAAGAAACAAAAGAAACCTAATGAATCGTGTACTCATTTGCGCTTCTCTATTAAAATGTAATGAAACCAAACCATTTTTGAAAAGATTGATCACTGGTGATGAAAAGTGGATCACCTACGACAACAACGTGAAAAAAGATCATGGTCAAAGGGTAGTCAAGTTCCACAGACTGTAGCGAAACCCGGATTAACACGCAATAAGGTGATGCTGTGTGAATGGATTGGAAGGGCATCGATTCGGATCTCTACTGCCAACAACTAATGACACTCAAGCAAGAAATTGAGAAAAAACGGCCGGAACTGATCAACAGAAAAGGAGTGGTCTTTCATCATGAATACGCCAGACCACACACATCTTTGGCCACTCAGCAAATATTGAGAGAGCTTGGTTGGGAAGTGTTAATGCATTCACAATATAGTTCTGACCTTGTACTCTCAGATTTTTACCCGTTTCGGTCTCTTCAGAATTCTTTGGGTAGTGTTAGGTTAACATCAAGAGAGGACTGCCAAAACTACTTGTCGCATTTTTTTGATCAAAAATACCAAGATTTCTACAGCAACGGGATTATGTCACTACCTACAAGATGACAACAAGTTATCGAACAAAATGGCACATAATATGTATTATAATTAAATGTAATTAAACTTTGAAACATAATATCTTGAATTAGTATATAAAATACGAAGAAACTATTTCCCCAACCTTTTCTACGTGGTAGAGCGACGGTTAAGCTATATTATGGCTGCAGCATGAATAGGTTTCACACCAGAGGTCTAAGACGGAATGCCTTAATACTAGTGAAAGGGTGAAGATGCCAATAAATCACGAACTAAACCAGCTTAAGCTGTTATTTTACGCTGGTATTTTATACGAGCGTGAATATTTCCCAGTTGAGATGAACCATTAATACTGCAGCCATATACGCTGGAGGGTATTTCCACCATCGAAGCTAATTAAGCTGATTTTTATCCACTGACCACAAGTAAACTTGCACAGTGGTGCCCGATACTGGGTTATTTTGCAATATATGCCCAAATTTGCAGAGAAGGTTAAGAATAAGTAAGTAATATAGGCGAAAGATAAAGAATAATTAACTAAAAAAATCTCAAACATTCTGTCATTTTTATCTGGACTGGTCGGCTTGACTGGGGAAGGATCATTCCGTTACCGTTACAGCCTATTAAAGTCCACTGCTGAACATAGGCCTTCCCCAAAGATTGCCTCATGGGGGGGATATTTGCTATAGTTGTTATCAAGAAGGCCGCCCATTTCCTGATTTGTTTCCCGCTGTCGGCTCTTACCGAGACCCACGGGATGATATGGGACAGTAAATATTCTTACACCGCCATTACACGGTTACGAAAGGACCATTCAGATCCACGTAAAAATATCATTGCGGCAATTGACTTAAACTCGGTTCCTCTAACTACAGTTTTACACAGAACAGTAATTTTTTCGCTGCCATGAGGATACTTTATAAGATTATTCAGTAGGTAAATTGAATTTCCCTTACTGAGATACTAGGATAAAATAAATAATTAAGTAGTCAATAATAAATAGTAGTAAATAGTGCCGGGATACAGAATCTACTTGCCATCGGAAGAACTGTGTAGTTGTTTGGTAACCTTGAATAAAACTAATTTTACGGATTTAATCCCGTTAATTTTTTTTTAATTCCCCGATGTCATAATTGGCCTGGCTACCTTCAGTTTTTAAATAAAAATCAATATTAAACGCGATAAAATTCGTAAAATTAGTTAATTGATAATATGAGTTCATCTTTGATGTCCCTAAGTAATACCATAAAGCACGCTCTTGAGCCACCTGCATTAATTTACTTCCAGCATCTTATTACCACGTTATCTGCGTACTCCACCTAGTTGGAGGTCGTCCTACAATGATTAGCTCGTGACAGTATTTTTTTTTACTTTCTGATATACAGTCTAAGCCAAAAGAGACCCATCTCATCAGCATTATTAACCTCCAATTCAGTCACATTCCCTCAACTTTTTCTTTTTTCATTTTACATGAAGTTTTGACTTATTGGCGTTGCCAGATTGAGAAAGACTGGTCTGCATTAGTTTCTTCGTAGGTGTTCCGCCGTGGTAACGTTCACTGCGAAAGTACACGAAAATCTAAACTAGCATGGCAATTAAAATGGAGTGGAATGGAATACATTAGAATATTTTTACCCAACTGCTCCAGAAGGAGGATAATGTTTTTTGCGTGTCGTGTCGTTAGATTCGCCGTAGTTGTGGAAGTGACATAGAGTATAACATTTTTCCCTTTTTCGTAATATTTTTATGCAATCGCGTATTTTCAAATTACTGTTAAAACCATTGAGAGTTTTTATTCCATATAGATCATAAATAATTAAGTATAACTTGTTAAAATTAATTTCTACATTAATCACTATATAAAAACTGCCATGAGAAAAGTCAGCAAAAACCTATCCGGTCTTATTATTTAGGTTATAATTAAATTAATTAATTTTCAAGCCTGAAACTGATGACGTTGTAGTTTGTCCTACATTTTGTATAATTTAATAATTTATTACATCTGTTATTAATCTATGATAATTTGAATCGAAATTTAAAACCGTCGAGCAGAATTTCAAAATCAATGAAAAACAAATTTGTAACTTTAACAAACGATCCTCTCACTGACAGTTAATAGCTTTATATATCACTGGAATCTAATTTATGGGATCAATTTCAATAAATTATAGCAGTAAAGATTAAAACTTAGGAAGATTTTAGATCTGGATAACGAGCTATCTTACGAAATATTGGTGTAATTTGATACACCACCAGAAGTACAAACAAACATACTTTACAAAATGGTGAACTCTTGGGCGGAAAATATTTTTTAATGTAATTTTAAACCACTACTGTGATTTTACATACCTATAACATTATTTTGGTATCACTTCTCGATCGATATTTAACTCGTAGAATTAAGTGTTTACCTATGATTCAAAGTCACATGAAATGTTGTCTCATAATTTAAAAGGTTATGGACAAATAGAATCCATAGTACTGCTTCAGTACACATAACAGACAGTCATGTGTGCCTTTGAAAGATTTCAATTTCGTACATAATAACTAAACATCAAGTCATTGATGATAACAGAGTTCAACTCGGACAGACTTGCATTTCGTTGTTTAAAAGGACAACATATTTTCTTATAAAAATATATGAAATGACAGACGGTTAAAATTGGCTGCAAGTGTGCACAGTAGTGTCCTGCAGTAGCCACTTACAATCAGGTGGGCTGTAAGTTCGTTTGTCATTTCATATATTTTTATAGAAAAATATGTTGTCCTTTAAACAGCCTGTAATTACACTGGCTCTATAAACCCTTCAAGCTCGGAAAACAGCAGACACTGCTATTTGGCGGTAGAAATAGGTATTTGTGTAAGGAGTGTGCTACCTACCCAGACTATTTTTTTTTTATAGAATAAGGGTAACAAACGAGCACACAGTCTACCTGATGGGAAGTGAATGCTGTGGCCCCGTTAACATTTACATTTATTCTCGATTAAGAATCAAAATGCAGATTCTTTGTCACCTCTAAGGGCTAAGATGGAATGCCTTGATTTCAGTAAAGAGGGTCTCCGGTTCTTTACATTCACCATACGAAACACAGCAGCATTAAGCTGCTATTTTACGCCGTAACCGTGAAACATAGCGGGCACTCAGGTTTTTTTTTTAAAATTATACATAAGGAATTTGTCCCGGTCGAGCCGACCCATTCGTGCTATAACCATAATGTAGGTGCAGCGTGACTCTACCACGTCAATAAAGAAGAAAGCACACCTGGAAAACATTTAAAATATTATCTTACTGTACTAGGAAGTAACGTCGTGATCTTAAATAAGCTTAGCTGGAAAGTACAAGGAGGTTTCTTTACAATAAAATCCAATGACCCGAGCTTTATCTATGGCACTAGCTAAAGCTACGCTTACCCTTATGTTAATTTTATTTTAGGTTGTTAAAAAGTTGAATATTCATAAATTAAATATTTTAACATGCACATTTATGTTACAATTAAGATTGATAAATCATCATCTTTTGCTCTTCATTTATTAAAAAGTAAAGTTACAGCCTTTATACGTCCCACTGCTGAGCCTTCCCTCATTTCTGAGAGGGTTTTAGGGCAAGGAAATGCGTGGTGGCGAACTTCATATGTCTTCGAATTTTTTTTTCTTATTTCTCAGACATGCAGGTTTCCTCACGACGTTTTCCTTCACCGCCGAGCCGTGGTAGCTCAGATGGGTAGCGCTCGCTGTACATTTCACAGTACGCGAGCGACCCGGGTTCGATTCCCGCCGGCCGCAATAAAATTATTAATTGCAATTTTAAGTGCTGATTTACATTTATTAAAATACTATTATTATCTTCGTCTGGCATCATCTTGTGCCCTATATATTTAGTACAACGAACCGTCGTGTCGGCGTGGTGAGAACCGTGGTTTATAACCAGCAGTGGACTTGTGAGGGACTGTAATGTCAAGAATGGTGATAATTTTGTAAATCTTTCTTTGATAATATTAATTCTTTAATTAGGATGACTAGATGAAAATCCCATTGTTGATATTTTACACATTTTACTTTATATTGTTTATTTCTGTGCACAATAAAGAATATATTAATTGATTCATTAAGAAAAATAATAACAAATGAATAACGTGATTCGATCTTAAAAACCGATTATAAGTAACGCTATTAAACATTTACTAACACTCCCGAGTAAGTGGAAAAACTTTTTTAAGAAGACGGATTCAAATTCTCGACTTCCCGAGTTTGCGGCACGCACTCTCACCAAAAGCCTACTGTCGCTTACTCATGACATAACGTTCCATTCGTCCATCCATAACAGCCTAAAAGTCCACTGCTGATAATACGCCTCCCTATAGATTTCCTCGAAGGGGATTTTGCCATAGTTGCCACGCTTGCCAGGTGAGTTGGCAAACGCGGTTTTATAACTTTGGAGTTTGTTATCAGGAAGACGCTGCTGCCCATCTTCTGGTTTGTTTTCCGTTGTCGCCTCTTACGACACCCACGGAACGATATGGGGTCGTGGATATTCTTACACCGCCACTACAAGGTCAATGGTATAACGTTATCAAATAAAATTCCAATAAAATATTTTTTTTCTAGCGTAAATTATTTCGTCTAATCGCACAATAACAAATGTAAACTGATCCCTTTTTAAATTTGTTTTTGTTTCCACTGTTTGCACATCAAAGTCTATCTCAAACTTTTTCAGCGAGCAATTACAATATTCGGAATGAATAAAGCAAAGTCACCCAGACGACCTTAAACTGTCACCGAGACGGCTTCGCCTTGAAGACACTCTTTATTTGAACTGCGAACTCAATAGCATTTTAGTTCATCGGTTTTTTCTTGTTACGTCGGAAGGGAGCAATGGCTATTTCCTTTCATTATGGAGATAAGTTATAAAATAATATATTAAATTAAGCTAAAGTGTTGTCGTTTAGTTGTAAATAAATTTGAATGACAATTTAAATTCTCTTATTTAGGTGATAAGATTTTACTCCCACGAAAACAGAGGGGTGTTTTAAGTTTGTAGTGTGCATCTGTGTGTCTGTCTGTGGCATCATAACTCCTGAATGTTTCAAAGTTTTCTTAATCGAGAGTGTTTTTATCTATGTTTCAAGAAAATCTGTTGAGCCGTTTGAAGATCATCGGCTCTTTTTTTTCGAGGATTTGAAATATAATAATTTAAGTTATCTGTATGGGAGTACGTCTAGGTACTACCCTGTTACCTGTTTCCGCCGCCAAACAGAAGTGCTTGTACCCCTGTGTTCCGGTCTAAAGGGTATAGAATACCAGTATAATTACTGTGAGGAATTCAATCTTAGACCTCAGAGGTGACAACGCATTTGTAGCCTTCTTTGTTTGAAGTTACTTTAATGCGCTCACAGGCTGCAGTAACCTCTTTTTTTTTTTATAGAATAAGGGTGACAAACGAGCACACAGTCCACCTGATGGTAAGTGGTTGCAGTGGCCCATAGATATATACATCTATCTTCGTTTGCGAATTTAAATGCAGATGCATTGTCAGCCGTGAGGACTAAGATAGAATGCCTCTATTCCAGTAAAAAGGGTCTCCGGTTCTCTACACTCACTATACGAAACACACCAGCATTAAGCTGCTATTTTACGCTGGTATTCTGTGAGAGCGTGGTCCTTCCCCGGTCGAGCCGACCCATTCGAGCTACAACTATATTATTAATATAGCTGCAGCATGGCTCTACCACTCTTACCATTAGGTGGTTTGTAAGTTCGTTTACCACTACAGTTTTATACAAAAATACTATACGTTTGGTAATTCTTTTATACCATCTTCATTATAGTCATCTTATATGAAGGGTTCCAAAGGCTGGTCTTAATGCCTTTATTTTATAATAGTGTAATGTATGAAAGGTGTTAATGAGAAGAGACGTATTGATCCTTCTATAATTTTAATTAGACTGATCCTCTTTATTATAATCTTACCTCAAATACGAGTATATATACCTATTGTCGTGGGGGCTACACGTCACTACAGTAGTAGAGGTGACAAACGAGCACAGTCTAACTGATGTTAAGTAAATATTGTGGCCTAAAGACATATATATTTATCCTCAATTAAAAAATAAAATTTACATGCATTATTACCCCTACAGACTAAGTAATCTAATATACCTTGTTACCAGTTAAAATGGTCTCCGGTTCCTGTCACATCGTATACGAAACATAGCATCGTTATGCTGATATTGCACGCTGGTATTCTATGTGAGCGTGATCCTTCACCGTTCGAGCCGATATGCAAGAAAAAGATTACGGCATCCGATAGTAAAGTCAAGTTGCGTCCTACTATTGGGCACTAGACTTCAAATTTCGGTATAAAGAACATCTTAAAGTAGTTTACTAAAAATCCTATTAGATGACGTGTCAATTCGAGGAATAACGAAATGAGAATTATAATATCCATTTTCTATTCACAACACGTTTGCACAGCCTAGATAGTTATTTAGTTACACAATATGATAATATTATTATTTTAACGATTATATTGTAAGAATTAATTAAATTTATTATTGTACAAGGAAATCAAACTAAATATTTTTTATAAATAAATCCATAGACTTTCAGTTTGAGTCATGAACTAATATCGATATAGACTTAGCATCACAGTCGGAGAGTACAGGAACGTAGCATAGAGTAAGCTACTTTAATAGCTAGCTGGTGTAATGTACTATTTATATAATATTTATAACTATTAGATTTAATGTAACTTCGCTTAAGTACTTAGTGATTATAAGTTATGAAATAGGTACTAAATTATGTCCAGCGATTGCTCGCTAGTCGATTTATGTAACTCCAATAGAATACTATTAAATAATAATAACAGAGTTACCGCAGCGCTGATATTCTATTAGAGCAGCTGTAACTGTAGCGTTATACTGAGTCGGTGGTATTTTTGTTGCTAAAATCCATATTTTTTAAATATTCTATTAAGTTTTTTTTATTTTTTGTAAAATCAATTTCCAGCAATGGATAAATATTTTCTTTCTTTCTTTTAGTGCTAGGAAATGTCTACCGCACTGCCCTAATACGTGTTGCCAGACTTCACATATCTTCACGCGGCCGAGGAGGAATTTTACAGGGTTATTAAGAAGAAAAATAATTATTAGAGGCACTTAATTTGTTGTGTGATATTTATGGTAATCTTGAAAGATCTAAAACGTTAGTACACTAACACATATATAACGGACGTCATTAGGAGATTGACTGAACTATAGGAATCTTAAACATACCATAGGATTGTACGTTGTTGCATCTAGAGATAATGTATTATGGGTTGAATTAACATATCTACTAGAATGTGTTAACACAGTTATTATAATTTAACAACCAATCGAACCAATCTATTAAACCGCAGATTTATGGGGGATTTTCGTTATAATTATTGCATCCATAATAGAATTAATTGCACATCATATTGCTGTTTCTAATACAAGTATCGAATCTGTTTCTATTTCTGTACTATCTACCCCCAGTAAACACTTTGAATATATTTCTTTTAATAAAATGTTAATTTTTGGTACACAACAAATTACCTAATGATATAAAATAAATATATATATAAATATATAAAAGAGTGCGACTCATTTGGCCTTTTTAAATCAAAATTGAAGCAGTACATTTACGACAACATTTTTTAACGCGATTACTACTGAAAAAGTGCGATGTGCTGGACATTTGTAAATATTATACTTTATTTTTCGTAAAATAGTTTATAAGCTCATTATAAGTGAACTATGTTCTTCTATGAGTTAATAAAGTTCTGTAAACGGAAATAAATTACTCCATAAAATCAGTTTGGTTTTACTACGAGTTCGCTCGACGACTGGCACCGTTGTTCAGTGTATATATATATATATATATATATATATATCATTATAGCCCTTTACAATTCCTCTGCTGAACACGGGAAAGACCTATGTTCAGCAGTAGACTTGTAAAGGGCTATAATAATGATATTGGTAATGATAATTAAAAAAAGGAAGCACACGATGTGATTGCTTTTAAAGAGACATCTCTCCTTCTTGAGAGGATTTCAGGGCGAAAACAACCCACAAGAAATGTCTTTTCTTACATCACAGACATACTGGTTTCCTCACGATGTTTTCCTTCACCACTGAGCACGTTGTCAATCAGCATTTGAAACCGCCTTTAACTAATTCATTGGTGTCGGCGGGGATCGAACACAATTTGCTTACGTACTGTGAAATATTACAGTGGGCAGTTATCCCTGAACTACCAAAATTTCTTTAAAGATGCCATAATGAACAAATAATGGACAAAAAATAAAAAATAAAAAGTTTCCGTTTCCGAACTTCGGTCACGGCAGCCAGTCTCAACAGAGACTAGCTATCTGTATTATCGACGGTGGTGTGTCTTTCCTGGTGTAGTGGTGTTGGGGTAGTGGGACGGAGATAGTGCACGCAATTGAGGGACGGCGGGAGGTACCCTTCAAACTAGGTAAGGCACATCAATTTATTTTTTAACATCTTTAGCTAGATCATTTTTGGGTATTTTTCCTTATTTTTCAAGTTCTTGAAATCATTATATTTTTATACTAGCTTTTTACCTGCGTCGTCGCTCGCGTGGTCTTCAATTTAGAAACATCATTAAATGCTATTCCGCGCCAAATTTAGCAAAATTCGATCACTTTTAGAGTCACTTCGGTGACTGTGTATCTATGTCAGTTTGTCAAAGAATTTTTTTGAATTCCCAAAGACTATTGGACCTCGATGATTGAGGAACACGTGAATAAATAAGTTTTTCAGAATTTCATTAATATCATATGTCTAGAAACATCTACAGTTTTTTTTTATATTGTACGTGTCTTCCGATGTATCCATAAGAAAGATGAATTGTCTTGGAATCAAAATTTACTATTATTATTTACTCTTTATATTCATTCATAATTAAAGTTAATTTAGTTTTAACAAAATAATGATGAATTCATGGTCTTATATGCGATATTTGATTCATATCATTGTTCCGATTTAATATTGATTGGCACTATAAAATTGATTCTGATATTTTTCCTACGTTCGAGTAGACTTCAAGATTTCATAAATGCAGTTCTGATAATGGTGAATACTACACATGTAATAAAACAAATTTTAATAAATCATGTTACATTTTAAGTTTTATTTAAGCGGGTTGTACAAAACACATCTTTGGAAGAAAGTTTTTCGTAAAAGAACATGTTGCTGATGTGAAGCTCCGAGAAGTCTGAAGTATGTCAACATGTTCAGTATTGTCCCAACTATTATATCAGATCCGATAGACAACAAATACTCGCAAAAGAACACCGATTCCTACCATGGATGATTCCCGAGGCTATTGAAATTAAAAACATCCTAACTTCAAAACCAAGCATACTACTGCAAGACTTCAAGATACTGTAAGCTCGTCCTGCGTAGATCGGGCCAAACATTATTAGTTAAAAGTTGATTGCAGTCTTCGTAAACTATGACATCAGGACGTAAAACTACTCAGACCCCCCTCCCCCCACGTCTCCATGGATTCTTTATAGTGCCCGAAACGTCAGGAGTTAAAAAAGTTAAAATTAAACACAATAAAATCCTTAAGATTACTTTTATTGCAAATGAAGTTCTATTTGCAGTGAACGTGGGTAGAACTACACTCCTGATCGGAAGCAGAAAAATGTTCGTCTTGTTGTGGCGGCGAAAGAGAATCCGCCACCTCATATCGTTCCGTGTGTGTCCTAAGAGGCGACAGAGGAAAACAAACAGGAGATGAGCAACATTATCTTCCTGACAACAGTTCAAAATAATAAAGGCTGTGGTTGCCAACCCGCCTGCCAAGTGTGGCAACTATAGCATTTGCTATAATTAATAAATACATTTGCTATAATAATAAATAATCCCCATAAATTGTCAAATAGGCTGGATAAATATCCAAGGAGACCTTTGTTCAGTTCAGTGGACTTTTGATAGGTTGTAATGATGCGTTCTATTCTTTCGAATCTTTCCTACCGTTAATATTTACGGTAGTGTGAAAACAAAAAGTAACATCTCCGAAAATAGAATGAAATAAAAACAGCATAATTGTCCCATTAAAACTAAAAAAAGTAGCAGCCTACATACATGTCACTGCTGGGCACAAGCCACAGAGCTTTTGGCCAAAAAAAATGCCAACGCGCGATCACCTCAACTGGGGAACTTCTTAGATATGCAGGTTTTCTTTCACCGCCGAGAACGTGGTAAATCGACACTTCAAATTGCAATTAACAAGGCGGGAACCCGTTCGGGGGGGTGACCATATCTACCTAGTAATTAGAAACCCAACGATGCGATTCCACGAACTATTACATCAAATAGAGATAAAATCATACAGTGCACTTAATTTCCAATTATTTACATCAGATAACGTGATAAGTTAAATGAAACCTATGCCGACAGACACCCAATATATTCGACTGAAGAGCTTCTCTCCTAATCTCAGTTTTGTGTACACAGTACTAGATACTGTGCACAAAAAACTCAGTATTGTTAGCCATTTTGCCAAACGTGGTAATTGTGGTAAATCATCCCGATAATGGCCACCGGTCTAGATATTTTTAAGTGTGACAATATTTGATGCTGCACGAATAAGTATTCAGTAGCATTCTAAAATTTAATTTTATCAGTTATTTATCATTAGTTTATTTAGCAGAGAGTAGAGGGCGCTATATTACATTAATACTATGAAAGTCAAAACTATACTATCTAGTAATATCAGCTATAGAAGGTTGGGGTGCAACTGGCTCAAGAGCCACCCCAAAGCCGGGAACATTTATTTATTATATAAAAAGGCATAAAGTGATCTTGATTCTGTTAAAAATCTGTTTCTGTTAAAAAACACGCTATCAGCGCCGCGGTGAAAAGCGTAGCGGTGAAAAACTATTTGACGATATGACCATGAAATAGCAATGTAGTCTTCAGTCAATAATATCGTTAAACGATCTCTATTCATTGATTTGGCTAAGCTATATCATGACATGGTCAACAGTGATAAATATCATGAAATTACACCATTTCACGAAATAATGATTTAATAAAAATTTTGCAATAATTGCAGGCAGACCAGTTTTAATCAGTTTACATACAAATATAGTATCAAACGTATGAACATTGATATGTTTTTTTAGTTCAAAAACATATCAGTTTTCATACGTTTTATAGATGTCATATACTATTATCTATTATATTATAAATTTTAATTATTACACTTTTAAAATGAAATAACGATTAAATTAAACGTTAGAATTTTAAATAATTTTATAAATATAATTATTTAAACATATAAATGTAAGTTATTTATATTATTTAATATATTAGTTACTAAAGGAAAAATATAGGCTTTTTTCATTTGATGATAGATGGCGCTGTTTTGTCAGCTGAGTTTCAAATTGTTATGCAAAGCATCGATATATATGTACTACGTACTAGATTTGGTATTCCGAACATTCACTATGTTCAAATGAACTGTACTGTAATCCGTACAAATTTAGTGTCACTTAGTGTGGCTTCAATATTCATAGAGTGTGGAGGTGCGCTAATAATACGAGATTTCAAATTAAAGTTTAAACCTGAACGTAATTAATAATTCAGTAGTCAAATAAGTAAAATTATTTGTTGTTCAAGTGAATAAATAGGTAATAATATTACAATAGAAAAATAAATTTCTTCATTTATATGCCACGCTATCTACAATCATAGACTAAAATATACTATCTCCCTGCATGCGCGAAAACAGAGTAGTGCACATTTTTTGTTGGAATGGCTTCTCTAGTACGTAGTACATAGAACTCAATGTGCAAAGGTTAAAACTAATTTTAAACTTTATTTACAAATATGATATTTATTTGAAAAAACACCCGTCATCCCGCCTATTAACTAACATAATCATATATAATAGAAAATTAACATCTAAAGGAAGAAAAATACTTAACCTTCTTTTTTAAGTTCCGTAATCGGATAAAAAGTAGCCTATAAGTTGCCCCGGGTTACTAACTACCTACATATAAAATTTAATGGAAATCGGTCCAGTAGTTTTTGCGTGAATCGGTAATACACAGACAGACAGACAAAAATTCTAAAAACCACTAATTTGGCTTCAGTACCCTTTATTTAGTCCGACTTTTCTACAGATTTATTATACATAATATGTATAAATGGGAATGACAAACGAGTTGATAGTCCACCCAATGATAAGAGGCTACTACAGCCATTGGTCATCTGCAATCGTAAAGGAACGCCACACTTACCATGAGGTGAGCCCTGTGCTCGTTTGCCTCCTTTTTAAAATATATGCGTTGTCCCCACTGAGGATTATGACGAAATCCTCTCAAATTGTAAGTTATGTTAATCATATATTAAAATTATAAATCTTCTTGCAAGAATCACACTTGCAATCAACGACTGCACTGTATAAATTGTAAGATGTTACACAGTACAGTGCAGTCGTTTTTCGTTAACCATAGTACATAGTATGCAAATTATAATCTTAGATTGTTCATATGACAATATTAGCTTTTATTTTTTAACCAATTCTACAAATGTTTCCCATATAATCCTCTGCTTAATACCTCTTTCCATGTAGTGGCGGAGAATATCCACTACCGCATATTGTCCCGTGGGTGTCGTAAGAGGGGACAGAGGGAAACTGAAACAGGATGTTAGCAGCACCATATTCCTGATAACAACTCAAAATAATAAAAAATGACGGCTCCCTGGCGCAGTGACTTAGCAATGAGTTGTTGCGCTGGGGGCCGCGGGTTCGAATCCCGCACGGAACAAGTATTTGTATGGCCTACAAATAATTGTTCCGGGTCTGGATGTTTGTCCTTGTGCAATTTGTGTTTGTAAACTGCCTCCACGATACAGGAGAAAATCCTAGTGTGGGGGTAACGTTTTAAAAAAAAAAAACTAAGATTGTCAACTGCCTCCCAAGCGTGGAGGCAATCTATGGGGGAGGCCTATGTTCAGCAGTGGACTTTTAGAGGATGTGATGGAGGTATTTTATTACATATTTTGACATACATAAATATGTAGACAATTTTGTTATACTTAACGAGCCCATGAATGACATCTAGGACATGTTTGTCTGGGTCACGTTGGTTTCGGGGATATATATCACATGCCTTAATAAACGTTGACTTATTTTTAAAAACATATAGTGACGGAGGAGTAATATACCAAGTCTTTTTAATAGTGGTTATCAGGATTCCTCTGGCAATATCCCACATAATGCACGAATGCATTTTTTTGGGCAAATAAAACTCTATTTCGATCAGTAACATTTTTAAACAGCCTATAGGCTAAGCAGAGATAAACACATGGGAGGTAGTGCAGCAAACTAAAAAAAAAATTAGTATACGAAAAGTTACATTGTAAACTTTTCTGACCAAATTGGATTTTATGGAGTAATTTATTTGTATTAAAAATTTATTAAATTATTTTTCAAAAAATTTACTGAGAGTTAGTAGTACAGAAATAGATCTAAAATTAGCGGGACCAAAATACCTACTACCCAATTTGAACAAAGGTATTACTTTACTATGATTCATTAAATCAGGACACACAAAAAATAGCAAAATGAGGTACAATTAAGTCACACACTTACAGAATACAAGCGTAAAATAGCAGCGTTGAGCTGTTGAGCGTATGGTGATTGTAGAGAACCGGAGACCCTTTTTACTGGAAACGAGGCATTCCAACTTAGTCCTCACGAGTGACAACGCATCTGCATTTTAATTCGTAATCGAGGATAGATGTAGATTTCTATGGGCCACAGTAACCACTTACCATAAGGTGGATGTGTGCTCGTTTGTCACCCTTATCCTATAAAAAATAAGCTATTATGTACCCAATAATTATAACGGGAATCCCCAAAAAATCTGCGGCTTAATTGATTAGTTCGAGTGGTTGTTAAATAATAATAACTGTGTTAACACAATCTAGTAAAGATAGCAGAAGTAAGTGAAGCAATAAATAAACACTGCTATGATATGTTTAAGATTCCCATGTGGATGAATAGTTATCATAACCCATGCTTCAGTTTTATGCACAAGCAACCGGACCGGACGTACCAGTAACGAACCGGTGTAGAATTTAACGTTACGGATTGCTCCAGCTCCATTCTATTTGCAGTTAAATATTTATTAAATGAATTATTGGAACTGTCAATCCCTAGTATAAAGTTCATAGAAGATAAATAATTGGCGATGGTAACTCAAATATTGAAAAATATATATTCTTGTTCTTGTTGAATTTAAAACGTTACCCCTACTCTAGGATTTTCTCCTGTATCGTGGAGGCAGTTTACAAACATAAATTGCACAAGGACAAACATCAGACCCGGAACAATTATTTGTAGGCCATACAAATACTTGTTCCGTGCGGGATTCGAACCCCTGGCCCCAGCGTTGCAACTCATTGCTAAGCCACTGCGCCACGGAGCCGTATATAAAACTACATTTGGAAGCTTAGACTATTGTTTAGTGAATATGCCTCACTTGGCTTTTTGTAGTTTTGATTTTCATGGACAGCGTCTTTTGCTGGATTTATTTTTACTATATTGCCCTCCAACCGAATTTCGAACATGGCAGCCGGTCTCTACAGTGACTATTTATTAGCGCAGAAAAGGATTATAGTGCCCAAGTATATGCAAAATCACCAGTTTACTCTATATTTCCTCACTATCTTAGTCCAATGGTCAGAAATCCGGCTCCACTGACGAGTGATCAGACGCAGGACTAACGGTTTTACTTGTCTTCCAAGGCATGGGGGTGAAATACCGCCAACTTCTTGACAACGGGTTGCTAATGACAATGTCTTGACAGAAAAATGCGATAAGTGATGTTTGGCCAGACTCGGGATTCGAACCCAGGACCACGTGATTAGCAGCTGCGTGTACGAACACTAGACCAACGAGAGAGTTATTATTATTGGCATCTTAACATTATCATCATCATCATCATTACAGCCCATCACAAGTCCACTACTGAACATAGACCTCCCCCAAGGGATTCAAGCTAGGTTCTGAGCCACCTGCATCCATCGACTTCCTACATCACTTACAATTTATTTCGGAGAGTAGTTTATCTACAAAAATATATACCAAATCAAAAATGCGATAAAAATAATGCGATTTTTTTTATATAGAATAAGGGTGACAAACGATCATACAGTTCACCTGATGGTGAGTGGATGCTGTGGACCATAGCCCTCTACATATATCTTCGATTAAGAACTAAAGTGTAGATGCATCTCAGTCCTCAGGGGTGGAACGCCTCTTTTCCAGGTACTCTGTCAGAGCTTGGTTCCCCGGTCGAGACAGACCCATTCGTGCTACAAGTTTTACTGCAGTATGGCACTACCACGTTAATTTATTATATTCATTTCTCTAAAAACTAACTTAAATTAATTCGTAACTTAATCGCCGGCGATGTTACTACGCATCGTAATTTAAAATCACCAATGGACTAACGGGTTTGGGGTTGCGCCAGCAAAGCGCAACATTTAAGTTCAATTCGAACAGAGGAAAAACAATTTAATACTGTAGCGCAGGGCTTGCAGTGACTTCGAATAAAAACGACGGGGTCAAAATCCCTATTCACCATGTCTATATCGTACAACCATTAATATAAATGAAGACTGTTTTCTTGCCTTTTTTAAATTAATGTTTTCCTTTATGCAAATTTTTAGTTCTTTCTACTTTAATGGTCTGAGAGGCTATTTAGGCTATGTCGCCAGTATTTATTTCAAGTATCACATTTATTCTTGTAATAAGCTCAGAGATTTTCAGTTTGTAATATCCAATATTACTTTTAATGTTCTTTAATATTATTTTAATAGGTATAGAGAAGGGCCTCCTAAACTTTTAAGGTATTGGAACGCTCACCAAATCCCTTTTGTTTTATGGAACCTCATATCAAATGATTATAAATATTTTAAAAGTTAAGCTTTTATTTAAATTCTTAGAGAAATATTTTAAAAGTAAAATTACTAATTATTTCTCCGCAATATAGTCTCGAACGCTCGTTAACAACCTACGTAACATAACAGTTATGGGTACTTTTCATCACACATTTTGGACTATTTCAAAATAATAATTGTACCTAACTGTGGAATTATATAAAAAGCAAAAATAAATAATTATACGGAATCCAGGTCACTTTTCCACGGAACACTTAGCCTTATATGTATGTTTTTATATTTATATATAATAATTGCATGTTTTTATGGCACCTGCTTAATTTTTTCTGCTTAGTTTGTGGTTGACCGGTAGAGAATGCCTATAGGCATTAAGTCTGCCAATCGTATACTTTATGTGCAATAAAGACTTTAAATAAATAAATTATTTTTATTTATAAGAATCGGAATAGCATCGAATGAGACTTACTCTTGCATCGTTACTCACAATTGCGTGTGGGTGCAACGATTGTGACTGCAGAACCTCTCAATCTCACCTAAATTCTCAGGTGTCCCGAAAATAACGCTTTCACAATCGGTCTTTTACTTCGACAGCTGGCTGTTTCCGGCAGACAGATCTCGGGTGAAAAGTTTGGAGCCTTGATTCCGCTACATCGCTCTTTCAATACGAACTGTATTAAGTTGCGTAAGTCTCGCCGCATGCATTTGGAGATCTGTCTGTTCGGTCATCTCTGCTGAAGACTGCAGCTTCATAGCCCGGTTTTATGAGTAATTTAGAGCTATATATAAATAAAAAAAAACTATCAATGAATTTAAAAGAAATGTAAGATATAATTACTTTGCATCTTGTTAATAAATATATGTTATTGTATTATATTAGTATTAGTAAATATATATTATATATGTAATTATCGTATATATTATTATTATTTTTGTATTGTTTATTATAATTTATATTACAATATCATGTATATTATTTAGTCATTAGAAGTTGTAGTAATGTAGGCACTAAATTTGCCTTTTTTAATATATTTTTATTCGACTTCAAAAACGGGAAGAGGTTCACAATTCGACTGTTTTTTTTAATGTGTGTTACCTCAGAAGGTGATTCTTTTTTATTTGAAAGCCGGTGCTTCTCATATGGTCCCATGTAAATTGATCAAGAACTGACCAGTAGTTTTTGAGTTATCCTTAATAATGCGTTTTAATTGACTTCGACAACATTGATGATGTTCTCATTTTATTTATAATGAAGTCGGTTGTTCAAAATTTTAAATTTTACCACTTGTCCTTTTTGGGTCTACTGGAAGATATTTCAGTAAATTATGAAATAAGTGGAATTTTTGAACGAGATCACTGTATGATTGTTTCTGTATCTTGTGTAAATATAAAAGAGAATTCTGACTTTAAATAAGATCGTTCAGCAGCACAAGTACATTTTAAATATTCTAGAGAATTAAAACTCCCATTGCAAACACACCGTGACGGAATCAGTAATATTAATGTCTCGATCGATGCGTTTGGCACTAAACAAACCATTGGTCGGGGCGACATTAAAAGGGGTGTACTTTAGAATTGGTTCATCACTCGTAAACTTAAGAGACAGATAAATCCTCCTAATATCACTTTCGCAATTATATATATTTAATTGCATATTATGAACAAACTTACTGTTGTTCATTGTTGTTGTTCCGTTGGACCGTTGGTCTAGTGGTCGTAATGCGATTGTTGATCATAAGGTCCCGTGTTCGACTCCCAGGTCGGGCCAAAACCGGTTACTGGGTTTTTCTGTCAAGATATTCTCAGTAGTAGCCCAGCATCAGGAAGTTGATAGTGTTTCACCCCCGTGCATCGGAAAGCACGTTAAGCCGTTGGTCCCGTGCCTGATCTCTCTACGGTTGTGTCGGGTTACTGTCCCATCGGGCTATAAGAGTGAAGAAATAGAAAGTGCACCTGTGCTTACGCATACACTTGGGCACTATAATTCTGTTCTGCGCAGATGGCTAGTCTCGGTTGAGGCTGGCCGCCGTGACCGTAATTCGATCTGGAGAATATTATTATTATTATATATAGTTACATATCATTTCATAATTAGATTATGGCGGTAAAATAATTATATAGTTATTTTATACGTAGTAGAGCCATGCTGCAGCTATATTAGGAGTATAGTTGCAGCACGAATGGGTCGGCTCGAACGGGGAAGGACCACGCTATCACAGAATACCAGCGTAAACTGTCACCTTAACGATGCTGTATTTCGTATGGCTTTTTACTCCAAACGAGGCATTCCATCTTAGTCCTCACAGTAGACAACGCACTGCATTTTGATTCGTAATCGAGGATAGATGCAAATGTGTATGGGCCACAGCAACTACTTACCATCAGGTGGACTGTGTGCTCGTTTGTGTCGCGTGGACTGTGTGGTCGACACTACCGGGAAGGACCACACCCTCATAGAATACCAGCGTAAAATAGCAGCTTAATGCTGCTGTGTTTCGTATGGTGAGTGTAGAGAACCGGAGACGCTTTTTACTAGGCACGTTGTTAAGGAGGGCTTCCACGACTTTTTCTGCCAATAGAGCGACGCCACTTAAGAATGAGGTGAAATGTTTAACAGATTTCATAGCGGGGGAAGTTAATTTGTTACAAAAAGTAGAGATTAATGTTTCTTTCTGAAATATTAGTTATATTTTGTATAAATTAGATTAATAATGAATAAAACAAACTGCCGCTATTCCTAAAATTTGTAGTATTAAAAAAAGTGTAAAAATTTAAAGAATATAGTGCTGAGGCATTGTTTTTAACCCCCGACGCAAAAAGAGGGGTGTTATAAATTTGACCGCTATGTGTGTCTGTCTGTTTTTCTGTGTGTGTTTTCAGTGGCACCGCGGCTTTTAAACCGGTGAACCGATTTGGGTGCGGTTTTCTAGCGGTGGTTTTTAGACTTTATAGTTTTATCAAAATCGGTTCAGCCGTTTGAATATCATCAGCTCTTTTTGTCTCGGGGTTTTTTTAATTTTCAATTTATTTCTATATATGTAATTACACTTGAAACAGAAATACATAAATTTAAAGAAATAAATATATTAACTTTGGCCTCTCAGTATATTTACGAAAATTTAATGTATGTTCACAAAAACAAAGGTAGTTTTAGTAAAAAGTGATATACATTCTGTAAACACTAGGAACAAGCACAAGCTAGTGATACCAGTTTCTCGACTCCACAGAGTCAGTAATTCATTCTTGGGGCAATGTATACGCTATTACAACAAGGTCCCGGAAAGTGTACAGGCTCTCTCTATTACCAAGTTTAAATGTTTTGTTAAGATGAAACTGTATAAAAGGGTTATTATAGTATAAATGAATATATAATTGATAATAACCCTGGGAATGAGGTGGTCGCTTCAAGCAGTTTCTAAAATAAATTTTGTACTTAAATAGTTTGTACAACCATTAATGTAAAATTTACTTTAAAAAAAAAAGTCCCGCTGGGTTTCTTGCTGGTTCTTCCCAGGACAGAGGTTTTTTTTTCGAACCAGTGGTAAAGTAAAAAATGACTTTCAATAAGAATTACACATGTAATCTATATTGAATAAAAAATTATTCTATTCTATTCTATTCCTCATTTCAAGGAAATGTCGTGGTATAATAACGAATTTGAATAATTCTTGTCTAAATTAAATTATTATAGTGTATCGCAGTTACATTGCAGATGCTGAGAAAGCTGATGCTGATAAAGAAAAGACAAAAAGTGAATCGCTGAAAAAGAAACATATTTTTTTAAAGGATACGGAGCAGAAAATGGGGAACTGCAATAAGAAGGGGCGGTTTAATAGCTAGTTTCGAAGCTGGATGCCAAAGCGTGGAATTACATGCCAACCTAACAGCTATAAAATAATTATGGCACGAAGAAAATAACTAATTTTCTCGGTTCCCAGAGATTTCATAACCGCCACTCCCCGCTAGTTCATTCTTTGTGACCTACATCATGCTTTATACTGTTTAGTCCAAATATTAGCCGCGATATCAAGCTCCCGGACATCAAATTTACGGCGTAAGTAGCCTTTAGGACTCATTTGAGAAATTGGCTGAAATTCAGATTTTTTATACATAGACTAATGTGTGACGACTGAAAGCTATTAAATAGTTAATAGTCTTAACTATAGAGCTTCAGATAAAGACATTATTGTTATTGTTGGAACGTTGGAGAAGACATGGGTAAAAACACTCTTACCCTATAACAAATCATAACGACGTATTGCATTTTAATATCTGATATTGAATCTATTTATATATTTCTATATAAATTCGTTTCTGTATAAAATCGTGATTAGAATATATTTCTACGTGATTTTGTGAGCAATGAAAAACGTCTTTGAGGACGAGCACAGAGTTGGAGAAGGACAGGTAAAGGCTGCTAAACACGCATTGGAAAATACCGTAAATTCCTCTTGTCTTAAAAAGCTCTCAAAATGAGAAAAGGCGAAGCCAGGCAATGGGACTTGTTTGCTTATACTATATTGTAATCACCTTGGGTCCGACAATGGGCGGACTTAATGCCTTTCTAGTCAATCCTGGGAGAATAGTAAAAAGTGTTGGCACGTGCAGATTTTGACGAAAATAAGGGAAATACTAGTAAACAGGTATACATATAATCTGTATATATATAAGAGATTTCCACCTATGTACTGACTCATCACGATACCTCTGGAACCATAAGGCCTAGAGACTTGAAATTTGGTAGGAATATTTCTTTCGCCGAGTAGAGGTCAGCTAAGAACGGATTTTACGAATTTCAACCGCTAGGGGGGTTGCGGGGGCATTAATTTAAAAAAGTCACATTTTCAAACTATAGCTCTAATAGGTTGTAACTTCCTAACGATCGTAAGGCGGTAACTTCTGAACTTTGATAGCGCGATTCAGGCTTTGGAGTGTTTCGCCTGTGGCGCGACGACAGTGCCGCCACATATATATATATATATATATATATATTAAAAAATAAAACAAAAGGTAAATATTATGTCATGTGTTTGTCTTGAGATAATGGTATCGAAATATTATTTTAAAACCTTCTTTTATTAATTCAATCAGCATCTACCAATGAACTCTGTAAGTATGAGGAATATAACTTAATATTATGTCACTTTTAGACACTCGGTGTGTTTTAATGAAGTTCATGCTGCTACAGTATAATTTGTATTCATTCCGTGACTGAAGATGAATGTTATGAATAAATTTTACACAAAAGTATTTTACTTCTTCGTCGCTTCTTTATCAATCACAAGAATCGCAAGAAAAATAAGACCTTTTCAGAACTAAGTCAAATTTATTCCTGCATGTTAGAGGTTTCTAAATTCGTAAGTTATAGTCATGTTGCAGATATAATATGGTTACAACACGAAGGGGTCGGCGCGATCAGAGAAGGATCACGATCTCACAGAATACCAGCGTGAAATAGCAGTTTAATGCCTTTGTGTTTCGCATGGTGCGTGTAGAGAACCGAAGACTTTTTATAAACTTTTTTATAGGAGTTTGTGTACTATTTGAATTTTTGCCAGTAAATGTGTTGTAAACCCGAATAGAACAGTCGCCAGTAAAGCAGCAGCTGTCCAAAAGAATGGTGCATGTGGTAGCCATCACTCATAATATTGTACTACTAATAACTTTACATTTAAATGAAGACGTCTATGGACCACAGAAACCACTTACTATTACGTAGATTGTGTGCTCTTTTGTCAGTGTCACTTCTAGAAAAAAACGAGTCGAGTCTGCGTGCGAGATGATTCGTCATGACTCTCGAAAACAGCACGTAGACGCGGCTTAGAAGGGAAATTGGTCTGTAATTCTTCAAGAGAGAATTGTCGCCTTTCTTGAAGAACAAGACCACCGCACTTCTGCTCCACGCCTCCGGAGTAGTGCCACCATGGAGGACGGAATTCAAGAGCTTCTGAAGGACTTCAAGTACCGGTTTTCTACCCGCTTTCAGAAGCTCCGCTGTAATTCCATCCTCGCCCGGGGACTTGCCGTTTTTAAGGTGCTGGAGAGCCATTCTAAACTCGCTCAGAATGACGTCCGGGATATCATCGGAATAGTGTCGGATAAGACTTGCTATTGGATCGTGGCTCCAACGATGACGTGTACAGCTGCCCATAGAACCTCTCAATCTCACTCAAAATCTCAGGTGTCCCAGAAACGATGCTGCCACATTCGGTCTTCAGTTTTGACAGTTGGCTCTTTCTGGCAGACAGATCTCTGGCAAAGACTTTGGAGCCTTGGTTCCGATCACTTCGATCGATCGTTCGATCGCTTCTTCAATACGAGCTGTATTAAAGTTGCGCAAGTCCCGCCGCATGCATTTGCAGATCTGTCTGTTTAGTTGCCTGTATGCTGTCTAATCTGCTGAAGACTGCAGCTTCATCTCCCGCCTTACAGCCATGAGATTAAGAGTGTGATCGGAGAGTTTTTGTATTCTTCTTCGACGGGTCTTACAGAACTTAGCTCCGAGCGCATGAACAGTTTCCACAAACTTGTCATTCATATCGTCCACTTCATTACAATCTTCTAGGCACTAAAAACGATTTTGTAACTCGAGTTGAAAGTTTTCGGGCTTTGGATTAGAGCATGAGCGGGACGGAGCGTTGACTTAATTAGATATGACCTCCAATTTAACGTTTAGGTTCAGTGTGCCTCTCACCAATCGGTGATCGCTGCCAGTTTTCACCCTCGCTGAGACATTACTGAACATTTGTCGTCTGGTCGTCATAATGAAGTCAATCTCATTTTTGTCGAACCGTCGGAGCTCGACCAGGTCCACTTTCTGTGGGGCCGCTATTGGAAGAAAGAGTTCATCATAAAGATTCCTCTTTCTCCATAAAGTCGGCCAGCTGCTGGCCCTTGGGTTCCGTTGCCTATTCCGAATTTCCCTACTTCAGCTCACCGTTCTCTTGTGCCTAGTTTTGTTAAAGTCTCCCATTAACACCGTATAGTGGGTTTTGGAGGAATGCATGGCTCTACAGATATCCTCAACATTTTCTCCACCTCCTCATCGGGATGTGCCGAGGTTGATGCGTAAACCTGTATGACCTTCAGCGAATACCGTTTGGTGATTCTGAGTATAAGGTACGCAATCCTCGTCGACACACTCCCAATCTTTATAACGTTGTTAACGAGAGACTTGTGAACGATAAATCCGACACCTCCTTGGGACAGATGGTCGCCCTCCTGGTGATAGAATAAGTTGCCGGATTCGAGGATTACCGTGTCCTCCCCTGTCTTCGGACCTCTGATAACCCTATAATATTCCAGCGCAACTTGACTATCTTTTCTTCCAGCTCCAGGATCTTCTCGTCAGTCCTCAGGGTACGTGCGTTATATGTTGCCAGGTCGAGTCGTCGTAGGTTGTAACCGAACCTCCACCGGAGATTCTTAGCACCCCTGCCCCGCCGTTACCATGGTCGCCACCGTAGCCAGGAATAGCGGGGCCGCCGGGATTGGTGGCCGTTTATTTGTGTCGTTACTTTTTTATTGTTGTTTTTCTGTTATTAGAAAGATGCTGCTGCCCATCTTCTGCCTCACTTTCCTCTGTCGCCTCTTACGACACCCACGGGAAGATATGGGTTAGTGAGTATTCTTACCCGCCACTACACAGAAATTATTTATATCAACGTATTAATATAGCAATAAAATTTTCATTTATTGCACTGTTTTACATGAAAAAGAAATATAATACAAACAGATTTATATGTATCTATATAATACAAACAGATTTATAAATACATATCAATTTTGTAAAATATGATCAATTGGATTGGAACATGTCGGTCACGCGAGTTCAGTATTTTATCTCCATCCTAAAAGTGCTCAACGTGCCCAAAGAAGTTGTCACTACAAAAAATGTTCCCCTTAAACATTTAATATGTTCTCGTTATACTATAACACGCATTAACTGGCTCTGAATCAGTAATGTTCTGTAACAATGGTCCGTCCAACTGTCGTAACTCCCGGCCGTTAACGAGTCTGGAGGGTGGTCCTGCTAATAGCTAATACCGTCCTCAGTTTTCTAAACTTTATCTATATAAATAAATATCAATTGCTGGCCCTACTTTAATGAAAATTTATGTGTGTCCTTGAGTGGGCCCTTGGATGGTTTAAATTCACAACAAAACCCGTTAGATGACGCTGTTGTGGATATCCAGAAATCACCCGTGCGAAACCGTGGCAAAGACAATATATAAATTAGCGGTGTGCGTGTGTTCGTAATTCTTCTCCTTTTAAACGGATTGACCGATTTTGGTGATTTTATGGGGTACTTATTGGGTCAGCTATGTTTCTAAGCTATAGTTGGACCCAGGAGGTGATACTATTGTCGATGTCCAGAAATCACATGTAGTAGTATCGTAGCATGAATAAGCCGGTTCGACCAAGTAAGGACCACGCTAAACGTAAAATAGCAGCTTATTGCTGCTGTGTTCGTATGGTGATTATAGAGAAACAAAACACCTTTACTGGAAACGAGGCATTGCATCATAGTCCTAGGAGGGTTTGAGTCTTCGAAGATAGACGTAGATGTCTATGGGCTATGGTATGCATTATTTTTCTACCGACTTCAAAAAGGAGACGGTACTCAATACGACTGTATGTTTTTCTCTTTTTTTATGTGTTACCTCATAACTTTTTTCTGGGTGAACCGATTTCGATGATTCTTTTTTTATTTGAAAGCTGGTGCTTCTCGTGTGGTTCCATATAAATTTAATCAAAGTTTAAGCAATAGTTTTTGAGTTATTCTTAATAATTTATATTGAAGTTGGTTGAACAGTTTCTTTAATTTTAAATTATTGTCACCAGAGCTGCAACAATTTAAGTGCAGTCTCTATCGCATGGTCATAAAAATTTGCTGCTAACATTTCAGGTGATGCCGAAACCATGCTCAACTTCCACAACTTTCTTTCTTTCCACCCTTAAAAGTTCACTACTACGAGTATATGCACCTAAAATTGTTGGTTACAAATTAGTTAAGACGGATATTTGTAACTGAGTGCGTGTTCTTACAATAAGTTGAGCATGACTTTGGATTGGTTTTTGCATAAATTTAAATGTGCGAGGCGGTGATAATAGTTAGTTAAGTCTTTCTTTCTTAGTTGGTGAGCAGACCTATTCCCTAACTTTTTTGACAACAAAATGGTAGTCACATTGCTTTGAACAATTTATGAGTAGTAGTGCTTTTGAAGAAAATCTACATAGTATACGACGCAATGTAATACAAAGACTTTTACGTCAACAAAGTTTTTTATAGAATAAGGGTGACAGTACCACAGTTCACCTGATGGTAAGTAGATGCTGTGACTCACAGACATCTACATCTATCCTCGATTAAGAATCAAAATGCAGATACGATATCACCCCTGAGGACTGAGATGGAATGCCTCGTTTCCGGGAAAAAAAATCTCCGATTCTCACCATACGAAAAACAGCAGTTTTAAACTGTTATTTTACGCTGGTATTCTGTGAGAGCGTGGTCTTACTGGCTATGGCTCTACCACAAATAAGCGAATATGCATTCTGAGCTAATAGTTAATTATTTTATTGACATTTAACCGGAAGTATTTATTGTTGTGATTGTTACATACGTAGTTTATCTTTTTGACATTTCAAATAAAAAGCAATGCATCCAAATTATACTATATCAAGTACCTACCTCAGTAACCGTTACCGTAACAGTCTATCAATAGTCCACTGCTGAATATAGGCCTCCCCATAGATTGCCTCATAGGGAGATGTTTGCCATAGTTGCCACGCCTCGCAACCGCAGTTTTTTTTATCTTTTAGTTGGGCAATGTTAGGGCCGTTGGTGTAGCGATTGAAGTTTGCAATATTAGTTTAAATCGCGCCTTGAATTTTCGTGAAGTTTACACTCGCGATATACCAGATACTATGCTTAGCGCTGCCAACGGACAGCACTGGCAGGGTCGTCATGCAATAGCCGTTGGTGTAGCGATTGAAAGATACTTTACTGGTTCAGGTCCACTTATTGAATGCCAGGGTAAAAGCCAATTAAAATCATATTAAAATACTAAGGTATTAGGTAAGTAATATTGCTTAATTGCAATCACGTCATTCATTTGCATCGTGACCTAATAACGCTTCCGTTAGGTACATGCGTATAATTTTAACTCATGTACTACAGTTGTTATTAGGGAGACAGTACTGCCCATCTCCTGGTTTATTTCCCTGTGTCGCCTCTTACGACACATACGGGACGGTATGGGGTACTGAATATTTTTACACTGACACTATACCTCAGTACCTACTTTTAATTACGTCAAGTTTAAAGTTGAATTTTTTTATAAAAATATTAACCAATGTTGTTAACATTATGATTTTTTATATTAACGCAAACTTCCAGGTACAGAATATCATAATACTATCGCCATCATCATTACAGCCCATAACTAATTCACTGCTGAACGTAGGCCCCTTCCAAGGAATGCCACAAAGCACTGTCATGAGCTACCTGAATAAAATTCGTAAAATTAGTTTTATTAAATTGTAAACATTGTACCGCGTTTCAAGCAAAACAAATAATTTTCATTTATTAATTTTCATAAACCAAAATTAAAATTCCCAAAGCGTTCAGTGAACATAAAGTTTGTAATAGAAACAAAAAGGCGAAGGGCGTGTCTAAGATGTTTAGTTAGTGATTTATGAATTACCAGCGCTACGCCAGCCGGAATACAAATTGAATTAATTATCGAACTTCCTTATAAAGGCACTCATGAATATTCCATTCAAATCTGGGATCATTCTCACTAAGCCGGGTTATAACGTAAGATTGACGGGTAACAGGCTGAAATGAATTAATATAATGTTAATGAGGGTTTCGTAACCTTTTTCTAACACTAGGGCGGCGCCACTTTGGAATGAGTTCATAGCTGGACGGAAAAATTTAAATGTAAGAAAAGTGTAAAAAATAATGTTAATAAACACGATAAAATCCTAAAATAATTTTCATTTAAAGTGTAGTATTCGCGTAAATATAAAAATGTATCACTTGCCTCCTACCTATTCGACGTAATATTAATGACGTATGTTTGCATCCAAAAACTTAAATGTTTCAATGAGGGCTGATAATCCTCCGCTCACCAGATGTCACTAGTTGACAATGAGGTAAAGTTTGTTTGTTACATAATGTCATTTAATTGAGAAAATACTTTTAAATAAAAGTTTATGAGTTTCTAGGGTAATAAATCAATACACAAAACAATGCCTCAGTGGTTTGCTCTTTAATTTTTTGCACATTTTAACTCTTTTATTTTTCTGTAATTTAATTAATCTAATTAAATGTAAATTATAACTAATAGTAAAGGAAGAAACATTAATCTTTACATTTTCCGAACAAATTAACTTCCCCGCTATGAAATCTGTCAAATATTTATACCTCATATTTAAGTTGCGCCGTCCTGGTGGCAAAAAAGACGTGGATGCCCTCAATAACTCCTGAGAATTAGTATATGATGTTACTTTAAAGGTTCCCATAGCAAATATGAGGAAACACAAACTTCTTTACATAAACAGAGCTCATAAGAACTATTGACGTAATTATTTCATTATCAAAACTGCTAAATTAAAAAAATCGCTTAACTTTGATATAGATCCATTTCAATATAGATCACCCAAGAATACCTTAAACAGTGAATATTTTGCTTACCTTAATTCTTAAAATATTCATAATATAGTTTTTAACTTTTTAACTTTAAGGTATTGTTAAGTAGTTGATTTATTTTTGATCTAGTGGGCTTGTTTATCTGTTTTTTGTTTGGTGTTTTTTATTTTTTATTCTAAAAGTGGAAAGTTATAAATGGCTTGATAGTTACTTAATATACAAGGTTACTTTTAAAAGATTAGCCAAATTTTAAACTTAATTTCAAATATATAAATAATGATATACCATTATTGCAGTTTTTAAAAATACGAGTAAATAAGGCTTCTACTTTTATTTGAAACTATACCAAATTGCATGTGATTTATGGGTAACAACGTTTTTGCCTACCGATCGACCCTTACAAATGTGTGCGTGCGCAGAAAAATCAGTAAAATAATCCATTACCACGCATTTTAAATTTAAAAGATAAAAAACCGGCCAAGTGCGAGTTGGACTCGCGCATGTAGGATTCCGTACCATCGTACAAGATTAATACTATGTATGGAAAAAAAAAACACGTTACTAGTAGGGGAGCCCCCTTTAATTTTTAATAAATTTTTATTTTTATTATCTGTTGTTATAGCGGCAACAGAAATACACATTCTGTGCAAATTACAACTGTCTACCTATTACGGATCATGAGATACAGCCCGCTGACAGACAGATGGACGGACTGACGGACGGACAGCGGAGGCTTAGTAATAAGGCCCTTTGGTTACCCTTCGGGTACGAAACCCTAAACATGACAAAATGTTTGAGATTTTTATTAATTTTTCTCTTTTTAAAATTGTAAGTTTTCCGAATAAAATAAAATAAAAATAAATTAAAAATATTCGAGAGTCAGCAGCCCAATCTAAGAAACGTTTAAGCTTGTTTCGATTGGCGGCAGCCACGAGATTGATAACGGCAAGATTGGGAAAACGTTATCACTTACTACCACGCCTAAATTAAAATATTAATCATTCATCATTCCTTTATTTCGTTCCAGCATATCAAAGTCTACTGCCGAAAATAGGCCTCCCGATATATTGCATCATAGGAGGAATACGAGTATTTGCCATTGTTGCCACGTTTAGGAAGCGTGTCGGCAACCACAGTTTTTTATTATTTCGAGTATTTATCAGGAAGCTGCTACACAACTCCTTAGTTTCCCTGTGTCGTCTCTTATACTCCGTAACTCCTGTAGGAGATTTTCTTACTGGTAAAATAATTAAATAAATAGTAATTAAGTAAAATATTAATTATAAAAAATACTTTAAGGAAGGCTAAATAAATATATCTAGAATATTATCTTTGACTTAATTAAGCAGCAGAATCTTGAGCTGAAAACGTCAAGTGAAGTCACCTGACCTTTGGCTTTGCTCCAAAGGTAATATGAACATTTTATTTATTTAGTTTGAGATATGTCCTATATCAAGCAGTAAGTAAAAGTAGCTGTCTGATATGGACTATATTATGAGTAAACTCAGTCACTGGGTTTTTCTGTTAAGAAATTCTTAGTTCTTAGTAATTTGATAGACCACAAATCCTCGTGAAAGAACATCCTGCCAAGTAGGTATGATACGTGAGGCTATTGAAATTAAAAACCATCCTAATTTCAATGGAGACAATGGCTGGGTGCTACCATCTGCTTGGGATTCCATAATTAATAAAATTAAATCCCAACCCAAGCAAACTACTGCAAGATTTTAAGATACTGTAAGCTCATTCTGTCTGCCTAGATTTGACCAAAATTAATAATTAAAAAGCTGAAGGTACTCCGGACTAACTTTGACATCGGGACGCCAAACATCTTAGTCCCCCCGTGACGTTAGGTGCTACAATGCGATAAATACCGCAAAAAAATAGATTTATTCAAGGTTACCAAACGATTCCAGTTCCCCTGATTGTAATTAGATGCTGTATGCTGGCTTTATTATTCATTATTGTCTACTTATTAATTTATTTTATTGAAGTATCTCGGTAAGGGAAATTAAAATTATCTATTGAATAATCTTATAAAGTATCCTCATTGCAGCGAAAATATTACTGTTAAACTGCAGTTTGGGGAACTGAGTTTAAGTAAATTGCCGCAAAGACATTTTTACGTGGAATTTCGGAAACATAACTGCTTTGAATGCCTATTAATCATATGACCTACCTCACCTTCCCGGACGGAGCATTAGGAATTCGGCTTTCAGTTGAATTAAACTTTGTTTTATGGGAAAGTTTAAGCTCTTCCTGCACACTGCGTTGATAAAACATTAGTTTTACAAACAAAATGAATGACAATTTTTATTTGAATTATTAAAACAAATAAAAAATTAAGAGTCGTTTTACTAGACTCTATTAAAATTCACTTCCTTACTGAAGTGACAAACGAGTTACAGTCCACCTGATGGTAAGTAGTTACTGCATTCCATGGTCATCTGTCAGCCAGCCCGCAGAGGCTCCTGATACGTTGTTACCTCTGGGACTACGATGGAATGCCTCACAGCTCATAATTATACTGGCTCTCTATAACTCTTCAGACTGATGCACAGCAACACCAGTTCAAGCACTGCTATTTAGCTACAGTAATAAGTAGGTGGGTGGTGGAACTACCCAGACGAACTCCTAGGCAGAACTTGAGTTCTACAACCTGCTATGTTTAGCTATGGTATTTGATTAATGAGCAGAGTCAGTATCAATAACAACTACTGAATTTAAAAACATGCGTGAGTGTCGTGGAACACTCGGTTGGAACGAAGTTCCTTTCGTAGTATATTATTATCGATAAATGTATTATATTAGTGATTAACAAATACAAATAAATGAATTACTAGCGTCTATTAAAACGAAGCGTCATTTAAAATAAAATAATATTTCTTTCATGGCAAGATAAGAAAAAGTGCGAGGGAGATGCATATTATTCCATCGCGCTTCCTTATAGTCAAGGCCGTATATACTACGTCAGAAGGGGTCGTGACAGAAAAATCTTACACTTTTTCTCGCCTAGCCCCCATCCGCCAAATTCGTACCGTCCGATAAGGAACTTCGTTCCAAAAATGATCAAATCATTTCATATGTTTTATTAAGGAAATCAATACTTAATAACTTTTGCGGTATTTTAAATTGAAAATTGATTTATTACTCTGAACAATTTTACAACTTTGTAACGAACCGTATATCAAAATCGTCGACCCCCCGTCAATATCACTATGCAATATTAGTTTGGCTTACTTTGTATGATTTGTTGACAAAATTGAGGAGTACTATATGAATTGGGAGCCCGTCCGGGTAGGTACCAGCCTCTCACCTATTTCTGCCACAAAATAACAGTTGTTTTATATAGAACAGGATGGCAAACAAGCACACAGTCCACCTGATGTTAAGTGGATGCTGTGGCCTATAATTATCTACATCAATCTTCGATTAAGAATCAAAATGCAGATGCGTTGTCACTCCTGAGTACTAAGCTGGAACGCCTTTTTTAAGTACAAATAGTCTTCAGTTCTCTACAATCTCTAAACGAAACACAGCAGCAACCCCGGTCGAGCCGACCATTCGTGCTACAACCATAATATAGCTCCAGCGTACTCCACTTAAAGGTCGACTGTGAGTGCTTATGACACTTCGTTTTATATAAAAAACTAGAGAGTTCTAGATACCGAAATATGCAATATCGGAACGATTGCAATAATTCTCGTTACAGAAATTACATTGAAGAAATCAAAGATTAGAAGGGGAAGAAATAAAATTACAAGTGGATCAGATAGGGTTGAGGAAAAACGAGTGAACAAAATCAAGATTGCACGCCATGTTTTACCAGATTAGATGCTATGCGCTCTAAATTAATCTGTACATTCTCGTATATACAAAAATCAATATTAACGACATTCTGGCATACTGGTTCTCTAATTATTTTCGTTACAACAAAAACTTTTTGTTCAGAAGCTTAAATTATTGTTCAATCTTAAATTTTATTAACGGATTTTCTTCAAATTTAAATTATATTTCTATATATCTTTTATTCTAGATTCTAGTAATAAAAGATATATTTGAGTGATAATTTTAAAATATAAGCTTACAAATCTGATGTCAATGACCTTTGAAGTGTATATGAGTTTTACACACAAAAAATTGAATATCATATATAATGTACATGTACATTTTCTAACTGAAGTTGACGGCTTTATATGGAATAGACATGAAGATAAAATAATTTCACAGAGTAATAGTTTAAACGAATAGAAATATGAAAAGAAACATAAAAAGGTGCTACTAAAATTAGGGTGTCAATATCGTAAGACAAAGTTTTTTTTTAAATAAGAAATGATGCGAAGATGTTGCCCTAGCCTACCTAGTAACTCAAACCTCTATATGTTTTGTAACTTAAATATACTATGAAACTTAAGTTTTGTATTAGTAGAGCCTATATACGTCCCACTTCTGGGAATAGGCCTCCTCTAACTTCTGAGGGGGTATTAGGGCTAGGAAGTGTACACCGCGCTACCCCAATATGTGTTGGCGGAATTCACGCTTCTTCGAAATATTTTTTCTTAGACATGCGGGTTTCCTCATGATTTTCCTTCACCGCCGAGCACCTGGCAAATCAGAACTTAAAATTGCAATTAACAATTTCATTGGTGCCGGCGAGAATCGAACCCGGGCTGCTCACGTACTGTGAAATTTAGAGCGAGCGCTAAGCACATGAGCTACCACGACTCTTATACATTAGTATTATATTATATAACTTATATGTTTCGTTATATTTATTTTTCTTGTTGTTCATTATTATTGTGAGTTTTAAGCTTTTATTTTGTCCGGACGAGTGTTATGTAGTGTATCCAAACACAATATATTTGCTAATTCGTGCTCGCCCTCTTTGCTTCAATCGGAAACTAATTTGGTCACGCTGGTAATTAAATCATTAGTTATGTTCAGCAGTCGACTTTAAGTAACGGTAACGTTATATACTCGTATATACAAAATAAGTGAAATAAGTACATGTGTATTATAAATGAAAAATGGTTTATTTTATTTTATAGCTAAACATTATTTTAATGTATAAATAAACTAGTAATTTGCATTACTAACCGCTAAAAGATGAAAGTAGTCGGAAAGAAGTATGTGACGTCATTCTGAATAAAATTTATTTAAGATAAAGTAAGTATTTCTGATATAAAATTGCAATAAGAACGTAAAAGTGTAATAAATAATTAGTTTTAGATGAAAATTGATGAAGTATGTTAACATGCATTGTATACGGATTTCAATAAAAGGTTTCTACTTTACGTACATAGGTAATTCAACGATGTAGAGACAAAATATAGAAAAATGTAACAGAGTAGAGAAAGTTTATAGAAATCGTAATAGTGGTTACACAGAAAACTAATACGTGTGCGACTACGTGTTTACCGCCGTAATAATGGCGTAGTAAAGTGGTCATACTCAATAATTCACTTCCAAAGGAGCCGAAAGAAGACTCTACATTGACGTAATTATTAATTACTTTTTTTATAGAATATGGGTGACAAACGAGCACACAGTCTACCTGATGGTAAGTGGATGCCGTGGCCCATAGATATCTACATTTATCCTCGATTAAGAATCAAAATTCAGATGCGTTGTCAGCCGTGAGGACTAAGATGGAATGCCTCATTTCCAGTAGAAAGTGTCTCCGGTTCTCTACACTCACCATACGAAACACAGCAGCATTATGCTGCTATTTTACGCTGGTATTCTCTGAGAGCGTAGTCCTACCCTTTTCATTCAATTCATGCTACAACCATAATATAGCTGCAGCATGGCTCTACCACGTACAAAACTATTTCTGCTATTTAAAATTGAAAAGTTATCCATCAACTAAATAAAATTAAGTTTTTTAAATTAAATTATTATACTATATACTATTTTATTCATATGACTATAATTTTTAAGTAACATAAGCAATGTTGTATTTTATTCTATGTTATAACTTTAATTGTATGTATGTGGAAATAAATAAATAAATAAATTTGATAATTAAAAAAATATCCCTTGATAAAAGTTATATAACATATAGAAATTGAAAAACATATCCAATTTCTTCCAAATTGGATTTATACGTTATTTCAAGAACCGCATTTTAAAATATTGCTGATATTGGATGTATTTTAGTATGCAAACGTAAATTTGATTAAAGAGTTCGATATTTAAAATTTTTAAATTCATTTGACTATAATTTTATAAAATTTTATAAAAATAAAAATGAGAAATATAATTTATTTTTAAATTTAATTTTACTTCAAGTAATTATGCTTTTTTCAAATAAACAAATGTACATTTGTTCTTTCCCCTAAAAAATCATCTTTGATTTATTATATATATATATTATTCCTTTAGTATAATAATATAATTTCATATGTAATTTAAGCTATTAGAAATGACATGGGTATCATAAAGCGTATTAAATCCGACCTCTTATCAACCACCAACTAACTAGTTCAGTTAAAATAATTTGAACTAATTTCCGTTTCGAGCCCATGTGACAATCATGCGATACTACGCGCATCTGATAGCCGTCGCGGCCTCAAAACAAGCCGAGACGGCTAGAAGTCTGTCAGACTTTACAGCTTGCGATACGCCTGTCTGCCGGGGTATCTCAAGACCGGGGAGCGGGGCAGAGTCGGCCCGTCGCAGGCAAATCATACCCGAGCGTCGCCGCATCGATCCGAATGTGCCCGCTACCCGCAGCGCCCCCCACCACCCGCCAGACGCACACCCCCACGCACACGCACACACACAGCGCCTGTTTCATCTAATGTGTTCTGCCAAATGATCCGTTCCGAATATTAAGTTGTCTGTGTAACTGAAACTGATAGTCATCGCTACTGAGGTTACAGCGTCATCATCTATACGCGCAATTAATGCTTGTTTTGTAACTGTCGTTAATAGTTTAGTTTTTTGAATTGAAATCTACGACTATAAAATTAACTTTACAAAACTTTCGTATTATTCAATTAGGAAATACAAATCTTGTTAATTATAATTTTTAAATAAAAACAAAATAAATTATGTCTTTAAAAATAAATATCGAAACATAAAAACACGTAAGCGTATGATTTATAACAACAATCAGTTGTACAGGTTTGTCATTTACGGAAGCATGCGCTCCGGCCCCTCGCAGGGGAGGGTTAATTGAACCTAATGCCACGTGGCAGCAATTATTTACCTTTAGGTGAACCACGTGCGTTTCTTTCCCTTCACTTTATTATCGTCTAGTTAAATATTACTAACTTAGTACATATACACATACCAACATTAGTGAAAACTTAAAACTATTTCTACTGACACTATAAGTACATAACATTCAGACATCTATTTAAAAGTATAGAACTACTAGCAAAGCACTGCAGAGAAGCTAACTAAAAATGAAGAAATAAGATGGTAAATTTACAGACATTCGGGTTTAATGTTACTTTTCGTGGAGTTCCCAATGAAAAGCAACTCTAATGAAATAGCATTAAAGTCTAAAATGCATTACTTATTCAATTCAATATAATTGTGTGCCAGGCGCGACAGTAGACTTTGTGGTTTTAGAGAAAACAGCCATGAGTATTGCTTTTCTTTAATCGGAAATATGTTATTTTATAGTTAGAGTTATCAAATGATCGCTTACTTAAAGTTATTAAAATTGCAAGACATTCAGACATGATTTAGCTTTGCGGAATCGCATGCAGTTGAAACATCTGATGTATTATATATACAAGAACTATTTCTACGTTTCTATAGATCTTTACTAGATCTCTAAAAGCATTGCCTGGTAAATAAACGAAAAAATGTAGCGTTTGAGCGGTCCAGCGACGACACCCCAAATCTAGGGCACGTGATTTGAAGTCACACGCGGCTAGATCTCAACTCACATTAGCCACAAACGGGAACAGTCCAAGAAAGTCTTATCCTAGGTGGTAAAAAAACACACTCAACAACAACCGGCGAACTGATTTTCGGTACTAATGAACGTTGATCGCGAATTTAAATTCCGCGGAGTCCTCATCTGGTAAAACCTAGTATACTATCACACATGCTCCTCGCGCGGCGGTCACGGCTTGACTGAGGCGCCGCGCCGCCTTTTCCCCCGCCCTCGTCGTCCACCCCCCTCCTAGTTGCATCCTTCAAACGCTCCCTGATAATCGGGAGAAAATACAGATGCAACTGGAACGCCGCATACTGCGTTTTTTTTTGGTATGAGTCAGGCGGTAATTGCATCAGCCTTCGCTGGGCAGTTTCTTGAACTCGGTTGTGGGTGTGTTCAAACGCAATATCCTCTAAGTTTCCGCTTCACAACCACTTTAATCAGAACACCCATTTTTCAGTCAAGGCGTGACCGAGCGATATCGCATCGTATTTTAGAGGACTATGGTCCATGAATACAGATGTTTCTTTATTCTAAGATGGGGCATTTCAATGTAAAATATAGTCAGTTGACGCCCAGACGAGTGTTTTCATGATGTCAGCTCCGTCTCGCTTGCTCGATATCTCATAACTCATCCAATGACATCTTTTATTCAAACATACTTGAAATAATGTCTATAGAATAAAGATTTGTTACAGGGATTTAAAATGAAGTTGCTTATTTGAAATTCATATTTTTAAACTTGATATACCTATTCAAAAATTTGCAATTATCTTACGAGTACTAAAGTTGTTTTTTTCAATAACAAAATCAATAAAACAAATTTAAGCCAATTAAGTATTTTAGTTAAAACATATGAAAACTAAGTACAATTAGGCATAGACAGCTGTTTTCACTAACAAAGTTGCATTCATAATTACGTTACTTACCAGAAAGTTTGGATAACTTTATAGAAGGGAGTTTAGAAGTAAAATTTTCGTAAAGTTTTTCTATTAATAAACTGATTTCTTTCCATGAATTCTTTCCGTATTTTCAACCGAGTTCAAAAAAAGGAGGCGGTAATTCGACAATTTTTTATGTTTGTTACCTCAGAACTTTTTTCTAGATGAACTGATTTTGATAGCTGGTGCCTGTCTGGTGGTCTCATATAAATTTAATCAATATCTGGCCAGTGGTTTTTGAGTTATCCTTAATAATGCATATTTAATTCTTCTTATACTTCGACTACATTGATAATTTTCTAATTGTTTCAACCGACTTCAAAAAGGAGGAGGTAGTCAATTCGACTGTATGTTTTTTATGTGTGTTACCTTACAACTTTTTTCTAGGTGAACCGATTTTGATGATCCTTTTTTTATTTGAAAGCGGCTGCTTCTCTTGTGTTCCTATACTTTATATGATCAAAGTCTGGCCAGTAGTTTTTGAGTTATCTTGTTGTACAAATTTTTTAATTTTACCACTTGTTTATATTGAAGTACGTTGTACAAAATTTTTAATGTTACCGGTTGTGTAACGTTAATGTCTTTTTACAAATATTTACTTTTTACACACAATTACATTGTGATATTACATATTTATGTCTATAAATAATATTAAACAGATCTATGCATATCGATAATAGGTATATCTATTGAACAGGTTAGGTAAGGTAGTCAGGTCCTTGCTAGAAACAACACACATAAACTAAATAAAAAATAAGTAAAAATCTACTTTAAAACCAAAAATGAATAAAATATTTTCCATATAATAGCTTCTAAAGTCAGTGCTAAGACATAGTGTATTGAAGAATTAAAACCCCGACTTATTTTAATTTATGGAAATTATATAAACGTGGTGGAGCTATGCTGTAGCTATATTATGGTTATAGCACGAATGGGTTGGCTCGACCGGGGAAGGACTACGTCCTCACAGATTACCAGCGTAAAATAGCAATTTAATGCTGGTGTTTCGTATGGGGAGTGTAAAGAACCATTCCACAGAAGGCATTCCAACTTAGTCCTCAGGGGTGATAACGTATTTACATTTTGATTCTTAATCAAGGATAGAGTTAGATGACTCTTATAAATCGCTTATGGCTTAATAATTTTGACTGCTTCGTTGGTTTAGTCTAGTCATAAGAGCGACTTAAGATTCTGTGGTTTTCGGTTCGAACTACTGGTTGGGATAAAGTAGTTATTTTCTTCTCAAGAATTAGGATTTTCGGTCAAGAATGTTTCATATCAACCGAAGTTAGGAAGTTGACTCGGAAGGCGCGTGTATGCGCCGAAACTCTCTCCGGTCGTGTTGGCGACTAACAGCGTTAAGCGTTTCGTTGCAACTCTACAGAACGCAAGTTCGAATTCCGAACGTAACAAGTATTTGTATGGACTATATATAAATATTCTTGGTTTGTGTATTTGAGCATACAAAAATATACGTTATAAGTGCAATTTTTTTATAGGATAGGGTGACAAACGAGTACACAGTTCACCTGATGGTAAGTGGTTGCTGTGACCCATAGACATCTACATCTATCTTCAATAAAGAATCAAAATGCAGAGGCGTTGTCTCTGGAAAGGCGTTGTGTTGGAATGCCTCTTTTCCAGTAAAAGGGTCTCCGGTTCACTACACTCACCATACGAAACACAGCAGTGTTAAGCTGCTATTTTACGCTGGTATTCTGTGAGAGCGTGGTCCTTCCCCGGTCGAGCCGACCCATTCGTACTACAACTATACTACTAATATAGCTGCAGCATGGCTCTACCACGTGAATTTTTTGGTGAGGGTAACTTTGTCTAAAATAGATTTATTACTTTTACACGTACTAAATATAACGTAGTAGGGGTGATTTTACCATAGTTGCTACGCTTGGCAGGCGGGTTGGCTACCGTGTTTTTATTATTTTGATTTGTTATCAGGAAGATGCTGCTGCCCATCTTCAGTTTTAATTTCCCTTTTTCGCCTCTTACGCCACCCACAGGACGAAATGGAGTAGTGGATATTCTTATACCGCCACTACACAGTACACCGCCAATCTATGGGGGTGGCCTATGTTCAGCAGTGGACCTTCAAGACCGTGGATAGGATTTAGAACATTCCGATGAAAATAAAATGTTCACTATTATTCGTAAATTCTGCTAGCCTTCGAAAATATGGTATTATTTCATAAAACAAACAGTCTACGGTTTACCTGTTGGAAAGCGTTCAACATATATTGACAAAAGACGAGAGTGAGTGTACTTTCCGCACGCTCTGCAAGGACACCGGGGCCCCGGTATCCCTTTCGATAAATAACAGATTCAATATCATAGTCAGTAGATAAAAATTATACAATGAAAACTTTTGTCTCATTTTCAAACCACGTGTAGTTAATATTTTCTATTAACTATATTGTAATTAAAAAATAAGTGTGACAAACGAGCACACAGTCCACCTGATTGTAAGTGGATGCTGTGGCCTATATACATCTACATACATTCTCGATTACGAATCAAAATGCAGATGCAGTAATTCACTCAGATACACGCCATGTCACGAGAACTGATTTAATTATACTGAGTAATTTTAAGAGAAGAATATATTTTTGCATGTTACTTTTTGGAGGAGACTTTAGTGACTGACATATAATTAACTGATGAATAGTGGGAAAGTTACCGTGTAGTGGCGGTTTAAGAAAATATCCACTACCCCATATCATCCCGTGGGTGTTGTAAGAAGCGACAGAGGGAAACAAATCAGCAGATAGGCAGCAGCGTCTTCCTAATAACGACAAAAAATACAAAAATGCGGTTGCCAAACCGCTTTCTAAGCGTACCAACTATGGCAAATATCCCCTCTATAAGGCAATCTATTGGGGGTCTATGCAGCCGTGGACTTTAATAGGCTTTAACGGTAACGGTAACGGATATTGGGAAGTAACAGTCTTGAAGAGATGGTATCAGTTCTTTCATTTTATTGGGTTTATATAGATGACGTTTAACCATGTTGTGGCGGTGTAGGAATATCCGCTACCCCATATGCTCTGGGTTTCACATATCTTCGTGATAACCGCTGAATAAATAAAACAAACAAAATCACGAGTCAGATATTAACTGATTTCCAAAATGGAGGATTTTTTTAATGTAAGTAATATTGTTTTACGGCAGCGGCTAAAGAGAATCTATTCACCCAATTTCGTTCCATGGGAGTCGGTCATGGGTGTCAAGGTCGTCGGGAAGCAGCGTCAAAGGCGGGAAACGATTGCTACTGTTATGCTAATACCAAACGTGATGATTAGAGCGAATCCTCTCTACAATTGATCGTGTAGTGGCGGTATAAGAATATCCACTACGCCATATCGTACCGTAGGTGTCGCAAGAGGTGACAGAGGGAAACAAACCAGGAGATGATTAGCAGCGTCTTTCTAATAATAACGCATAAGTAAAATAAAAAAAACATGCGTGAGTGTGGTGGAACACTCGGTTGGAACGAAGTTCCTTTCTTAGTATATATTATTATTGATAAACTTATTATATTATTGATTAATAAATACAAATAAATGAATTACTAGCGTCTATTGAAATGGAGAGTCATTTAAAATAATATTTATTTCACGGCTAGATAAGAAAAAGTGCGAGGGAGATGGATATTATTCCATCTCGCTCGCACTATAGAAAGGGGGTCGTGACGGAAAAATCTTACACTTTTTCTCGCCTAGCCCCCATCCGTCAATTTCGTACCGTGCGATAAGGAACTTCGTTCCAAAAACTGTGATTGCCAATCTGCCTGCCAAGCGTGATAACTATGGCAAATATCCCTTTTTCTTTCTATGGGTAAGGCCTATGTTCAGCAGTGGACTTTTCATAGGCTGTAACGGTAACTCTCTACAATGTCATAGGTCCAAATCCAGCAGTGGAATTCTACGGACTTATGAAAAAGAAGCAGAAGAAGAAGATATATTTGTCCGAGATGAGTCCAACAAATTTAACTGACTTTTTAATTTATCGCTGCAGTAAATCTTAAAAATAAGTCTATACACATTTTAAACCAGATCCGATCGTTTCTGCCCCAATTTCTGCCATCAAGAGTAACAGTGCTTCCACTGGTGTGATCTGGTTCGAAGGTTTAAAGAGACAGCGTTATAAGAAGTTATGAAATTTTTCCAATAAGCCTTCTGAAGTTACAACGCACCTATGACGTTCTTTGTGTAAAATTGGTTGCAGGTCCATCTATAGCTCGCGGTAGTAGTAGTGGCAGTTATGTATTGTGAGTTTATTTTCCCGTCTCAAAATACAAAAGGTGCAAAAAAAATTAAAACTAAATATAAACGACGTGAATAAAAATAATAACAAGTCACAAATCAATCATTGTACTAGTAATAAGTCTACGAAAAAGCTACAGAGTTCGTAGCATAGTGCTACGAAAATTGTTCATTACATTGCTATTATACAATTCTTTTCTTTTTGTCTTTTAATACAGCGTATTAATTTAGTCCTTACATTTATAATTTTAAAACACTGTGCTAGAAATTCTGTGGACAAAGGCGTACAAGCAAAGATAAGTTCTCGTAATATCTTTTAAAGTAAGCTGTATTTTTTAACTGTTTGATGTTTCCAAAAAACAAGAAAAGGGAATATATTCAAAACACGTTAGTCATGATTTTATTACCATAAAACTAGAATTCAACTTGCATGAAAGCATGCAAGGTGCGTGCATATGCAGGCTACCTATCAGTTCATTTAACTTAAGGGATTTCTAGAGAGAATATTTAATAAATATTCAAAAGTCAACATTATGCATAATGAATATTGTGTTTTACATACTTCTCTATTGTAACTGCTTGCTTTTTTTATTTTATTTAGTTGTTTTTATTAATATGTCTCTAAAAGTGTACATATACAACATGTAACAAAAAGTCTGTGGTTCCCGTTAGGTGCATTATCAGGTTTAGTATTTAAACGTATAAAAATAACCCTATTTCAGAAATGTTTTTTATATATATATTTTTTTTATAGGATTAGGGTGACAAACGAGCACACAGTCCATCTGATGGTAAGTGGTTGCTGCGGCCCACAGACATCTACATCTATCCTCGATTACGAATCAAAATGCAGATGCGTTGTCACCCGTGAGGACTAAGATGGAATGCCTCGTTTCCAGTAAAAAGGGTCACCGCTTCTCTACACTCACCATACGAAACACAGCAGCGTTAAGCTGCTATTTTACGTTGGTATTCTGTGAGAGCGTGGTCCTTCCCCGTTCGAGCCAACCCATTCGTGCTACAACTATAATACTAATATAGCTGCAGCATGGCTATACCACGTTTAAAAATATGCAGGGTTATTTTGCAATAACCGGCCAAATTTGCAGAGGAAGTTCAGAATAAGTAATATAGGCAAATGGTGAAGAAAATTAATTAAAAAATCTCAAAAATGCTGTTATTTTTATCTTTTAAATTTAAAATGCGTGGTAGTGCATTATTTTAACTGATTTTACTGCGCACGTACACATTCGTAAGAGTCGATCGGTAGGCAAAAACGTTGTTGCCCATACATCACATTCAATTTGGGATAGTTTCGAGTAAATAGAGGCCTTATTTGCTCGTATTTTCAAAAACTGCAATAACGGTATATCATTATTTATATATTTGAACTTACGCTTAAAATTTGGCTACTCTTTGAAAAATAACCTTGTATATATTACTCTTATTGTAGTGTTATTGATGCAAGCAAATTGTAATGTTACTAAATAAACCAATTTTCTTTCTTTCTTTCCTACATATTTGTAAAAGGGTAAAATTGTTTGTAAATAACATTCATAAAGTTGGGATGTGTATTCAGCTCATTATGTTTGAAATTATTTACATTAGGTTTTATGAAACACTGTAACGAATAGTCTACGAAAACGCTACGAAATTCGTAGCAAGGCGTTACATGTAGAGTTTTATGGTTTATTTTCCATGTATTGATTTACATTTAAAAAAACACTTCTTTTCATTTAAGCATTGCAATTAAGTTAGTTTATTTATGTTAGCTGTGTAAGAATATCCACTACTCCATATCATCCCATGGGTGTCGTAAGAGGCATGTTACTTTATATCATAAATGGATGTAAAAAATTAAAAATGAACAACCAACAGTTGGGCTGAGGCTTCCTTTTATTACTGACGGGGTTTTGAGCAGGCAAATTACACCGTGATGTCCCAATTCGAAGACATGTACAATCACTCTGAAGCCTTCTACGGCGACAATTGAATGAGGATGTTAATTAAATCACACTACTTTGATAATGTCATCGTAATCATCAGACACAGCCTTTGTAAACCCACTACTGATTACGTAGCCTATCCATGATTGTAGTAACCAGTATCTTTTGCCGATTGATTATAAATCTCATTTAGGTATTAAGCTTGTCTAATATTATCTTGGAATAGTTCACCTTTCCTAAATTCTCTCTATCCTCAATTCATTTAAAAGCGTAAAGAGAATGAATAAAAGTAAAATTAAAATTTCTTTCTTGAAGTATTATTTCTAGAGATATAATTTATTTAATAACAAGTCTTAATTTTTATAATCTAAGTAAGAAATAACCATAGCTTCGAAAAATAATCCATCATCCCATTTCTTCTTGTAGTTGTCTAAGGCCAGGAAAATACTAAAAGATACCAGAAAGATCTCTTGTGATTAATCCATAATCATAGTTTCTACCAAACGTGTAAGACCAATGCTACTGCAATATTATGGTTGTAGAACGAATAGGTCTTCTCGACCGTAGAATGTACCAGTTTTCACAGAATACCAGCGTAAAATAGCATTCTTAATGATGCTAAATTTTCTATGGAGAGTGTAGAGAAACGCAGATTCTTTTCACTACAAATGAAGCATTCCATCTTAGTCCTCAGGGATGACAACACTTCTGCATTTTGATTCTTAATTGACGATAAATTTAGATGTCTATGGGTCATCCACTTACTATCAGGTGGACTATTTGCTCGTTTTTCACCCTTATTCTATAAAATATAAGTACAAAATTAATACTTTCACTAACGACGGAGAGTATCGTTAAAGATTTGAGATATATTTAGGTGGGAACATCATTCAGCCTACCAAGCATGATGATTGAAGTAATTCCTTTCTACACAGGGAAAGGCGATGCCAGATGACTAATTCAGTTGGCTTTTACGACTAATGAAGAATAATCAAATTCAATGTCATTTTTTAATAGGATAGGGTGACAAATGAGCAAACAGTCCACCTGATGGTAAGTAAGTGATGTGGCCCGTTTACGTCTACATCTATCCTCGATTAAGAATCAAAATGCAGATGCGCTGTCACCCATGAGGACTAAGATGGAATGCCTCTTTTCCAGTAAAAAGGGTCTCCGCTTCTATACACTCACCATACGAAACACAGCAGTGTTAAGCTGCTATTTTACGCTGGTATTCTGTGAGAGCGTGATCCTTCCCGGTCGAGCCGAGCCATTCGTGTTACAACTATACTACTAATATAGCTGCGGCATGGCTCTACCACGTATCTTGGGATAAGAAGATAAGATGAGTTTTACTTCGTTATATTAATTCAATTTCCAATGTAATTCAGACGTTGCTTTCTATTGTGAAGAGAATCATATTTGCCTAAGCAAATCGAGCAATTGTATCGCCATCGATATTATTAGATATGTGGGTGTCGTAATAATTGGGTGGGAAGTGAAACAAGAGATGAGCAGCAGTTCCTTTATGATACAAGTGATAAAATTAAAAATGTTGTACAACCGACTTCAATATAAATAAAATGAGAACATAATCAATGTAGGCGAAGTCAACTAAATTATTGTTTTTATAGGATAAAGGTGACAAGCGAGCACACAGTCCACTCTCCATACAAAATTTAGCATCATTAAGCTGCTGTTTTACGCTGGTATTCTGTGAGAGCGTGGTCCTTCCCCGGTCGAGTCAACCCATTGGTGGTACAACCATAATATAGCTGCAGCGTGGCTCTACCACGTAAAAACGCATTGTTAAGTATAACTCAAAAACTACTGGTCAAATCTTGATCAAATTTATATTGGACCACATGAGACGCGCCAGCTTTCTAATAAAAAATCAGATCACCTAGAAAAAGTTCTGCGGTAACACATAAAATAAAATACAGTCGAATTAAGTACCTCCTACTTTTTTGAAATCGGTCAGAAATCTCAAAATAATTGTTAACTGTGATTGCCAACCCCTTCCACATGAGGTATTATCTTCTTTCTTTCTTACTAACGAAGCAAATTGTATTTTAGTGCAAGTAAGTTTCGTAAAGTACGTAAAATTAAGTACACAGTTACAGTCATCATTCATCATTACAGCCCTTCACAAGTCCACTGCTGAACATAGGCCTCCCCACGGAATGCCGGTACGAGGCTGCCACTCGAGAACCTTTCTTCCCCAGTTACAGTATAATAAATTAATAGATTATAATTTATTAGGGTTCAATCCCCGCCGGCACCAATGAAATTGTAAATTGCTATTTTAAGTACTGATTTACCACGTGCTCGGCGATGAAGGAAAATATCGTGAGAAAACCTGCATGTCTGAGAAATAAGAAAAAATTATTTCGAAGAAATGTGCAGTTCGCAAACACACACTGGGGCAGCGCGGCCGACATTTCCTTGTCGTAAAACCCTCTCACAAATGAGAGGAGGCCTGTGCCCTACAATGAGACGTATGTAGGCTGTAACTTTAACTTTTTAACTAATTTATTAATGTGTAGTGACAGTCATTATTGTAAAGTGAAATATGTTTTAATAAAGTCCCGCTGGGTTTCTTGCTGGTTCTTCCCAGGACAGAGGTATTTTCCGAAACAGTGGTAAATAAAAAAAAATACTGTCAATATGTATTATGTAATAATCAATATTGATAAAAAAATCATTTTATAATATTCTATTCTAGCGTAAGAATATCCACTCCTCCCTCCCCTTTCCCTTTCCCCCCCAAAATATCCAATTCATCCCGTAGGTGTCGATAAGAGGCGACAGATGGAAACAAATCAGGAAATGGGCAGCAGAGTCTTTCTGACAAGGTCTAAAATAAAAAACTGTGGTTGCCACCCCAAGCGTGGCAACTATGGCAAATATCCCCCCTGTGTGGCAATCTGTAACGATAACGGTAATTTTTATAACTGAAAAAAAGACATAAATTAACGAGCGTTAGAGTATTAACATTTAAATGAAGTTATTATTATTAATGGGACTTTAAGTTGTCAAGTGAGAGATTATTATAGCCAACACTGCCGTAAATTAAAAGGAAACTTTAAAAAGAAATGCTTAATAATGTTCATTATTTATAATAAGTGGGGTAATACTTGTCGCGAAATTGGCTCTACGAATAGAGGGCGTATTCCCTTTATAACGCTAGAAAGGCTATTTCAAATCGTGAAAAGACTTTTTTATTTTAATTGCAATCTTTTTTATCAACTCTTACATGGTAACATAAGAATGATATGATTATTATGAGTTAATTAAAAATGTAATAAAAAAAAGTAATTGCCATTGTTCACTTGTAAAGGGCTGTAATAACGATAAATAATGAAAGGTGAAAAACAAACACACGGTCTACATGATGAAAATGGAAATGTATGATGTGTCCCATAGACTACACACAACATCTATCCTTGGTGAAGAATCAAAATGCAGATGCATTGTCACCCCATATTTTTTTAAATAAAACGTCACTTCCTCACTAGGATTTTCGCCTGTATTGTGGGGGCAGTTTACATACACTTTTCACAAGGACAAACATTCAGACCCGGAACAATTACTTGTATGTCGTACAAATACTTGTTTAGTGCGGATTCAATATAAGCAACAGCAAGTTAAGATGCGGCCGCGTACATTTATATAAATAATATGTAAATTAGGCAGAGACCGGCGACATTACTTCCATGACAAGGTCACCCCATTAGATTCATTCAACAAGACGGCTAAATGATGATTAACCCTCTCGTTGGTCATTGATTTCATCGTTTGGCCTAGGTATCCAATGAAAGTAAAATAAAGTTACATCCTAAATACGTCCCACTGCTGAGCACAGGCCTCCTCTCACTTCGGAGAGGGTTTTAGAGCAACGAAGTATCCGCCGCGCTGCCTCAATGCGTGATGGCGGACTTCACATGTCTTCAAAATATTATTTCTCAGACATGCAGGTTTTCTCACGATGTTTTCCTTCACTGTCGAGCACGTAGTAAATCAGCACTTAAAAATTGCAATTAACAATTTCATTGATGCCGGCGGGCATTGAACCCGGGTTGTTCGCGTACTGTGAAATATAGAGCGAGCGCTATCTATGAATTAAATCCATCCATAACAACCTATGAAAGTCCACAACTGAACAAAGGCGAGGTTCGAATCCTGCACGGAACAAATATTTGTATGTCCTACAAATAATTGTTCCGGATCTGGATGTTTGTCCTTGTGAAATTTATGTATGGAAACTTCCCCCACGATACAGGAGAAAACCGTAGTGTGGAGGTAACATTTTCAAATAAGAAACTAAAAAAAAAAACTAAAAAAGGCCTTTTCAACAATTGCCATAGTTGCCACGTCTGGCGGGCGGAACGGCAACCGCAGTTATTTTGAATTGTTATCAGAAAGATTCTGCCCTTTTTCTGTTTTAGTTTTCCTCTGTCGCTTCTTACGACACCCAGGGGACGTGGATGGGATAGTCCACTACACGGTTTCCAAGGTCACCAACTAAATGCCGTCGTCTAATTATCAGCCTAGCCCTCCTACTAACGGGCTGATTTAACCATCCGCCGACGATGTAATATACACACATTTTTATATATGAACACACGTAAGTATCTGCGTATATTATACATACTTATATACATGATATATATTATATATTATGTATACATGTATGGTGTACATAACAACACGGACCTTCACATTTTTATTGAAGCCAATTTACCATACAAATATGTTCTTCTGTTATTTATACGCTGCATCCGAGTTCTTGCCAGCTTTTTGATGAAAATGTAACTAGGAGCGTTTTTGGCAATAAACATGGCGATTAACCTTTCCATAAAACGGAGTAACGTCCACTACAGAATGGTTTATACACTTAAAAATAACTTTTTTTTTATTTTGCTGTGATCCTCGTATGACACATGGGTTTATAGTGGACAGTTCGAAATTATAAATTTATATTGCCTGGAGCGTTGGTTTTATATGGCGCGTAAATGCTAGATTTTACTATGTTGAATAATTTTTGGCCGTGTAGGAGCGGTGTCGTAAGAGGCGACAGAGGCAAATTAAACAGGATATGATGGTAATAACTCAAAATAATAAAAAACTGCGGTTAGCAACCCGATAACTATGGAAAAAAAACATGCGTGAGTGTCGTGTAACACTCGGTTGGAACGAAGTTCCTTTCGTAGTATTTCTTTTTAAATACTAGTAATGCTATTAAACACTACTAATATTCCCTTAAACAACTTCTGGTAAGCTTAAAATGCTTGTGTTAGAAGTGGTTCACGACAGAAGTCGAATGGCGGATTCGAATCCACGACCTTTCGCGGATCGCGGTTCGCGGTCCGCGCCCTGCCATTAGGCTACTGACGCTTCTAATATATTATTATTGATAAACGTATTATATTATTGATTAACAAATACAAAGAAATGAATTACTAGAATCTATTAAAACGAAGCGTCATTTAAACTAAAATAATATTTCTTTCATGGCAAGATAAGAAAAAGTGCGAGGGAGATGGATATTATTCCATCTCGCTTCCTTATAGCCGCCAAGGCTGTCTACATTATATCAGAAGGGGTCGTGACGGAAAAATCTTACACTTTTTCTCGCCTAGCCCCCCTATCCGCCAAATTCGTTCCATCCGATAAAGAACTTCGTTCCAATATATCCGCTATGAAGCCATCTATGGAGAATGCCTATGTCCACCAGTGGACTTTTGTTAGGCTAAGGATGTTAACAATTAATTAGTAGATCCGCGTTATAAAATAAAATGATGTGTCTTACCTAGTTTAAATAGCACCTCCCGGGAATGTGAGAGGTGCTCAAACTACGTAAAACTCATCGTTTTATTTTATTGCGCGAATCTTAGCTAATTATTTTTAACATCTCTACTGTTAGCCTCGTTAAAACTTATAAACGGTTCGAACGAGCACACAGTCCACCTGATGGTAAGTGGTTGCTGTGGCCCATAGACACCTACGTCTATCCTCAATAAAGAATCAAAATGCAGATATGTTGTCACCCGTGAGGACTAAGATGGAATGCCTCTTTTCCGGTAAAAAGGGTCTCCGGTTCTCTACACTCACCATACGAAACACAACAGTGTTAAGCTGCTATTTTACGTTGGTATTCTGTGAGAGCGTGGTCCTTCGCCGATTGAGCCGACCCATTTGTGCTACATCTATACAACTAATATAGCTGCAGCATGGCTCTACCATAGCTCCCTGGATGGTTTAGATTCACATTTAGACCCGGTAGTTGGCACTGTTGTCGAGATCCAGTAATCGCCCATGCGAAGATGAGTTGGATAGGGATAGTCTTTAATATAATGGATTTTCGAACAGTAACCCCTGATTCCATTTATTATTTTGTTAGGCTTTTATGAATGTTGAAATGAAAATAAAGTCTTTTTTCACCATCAGAGATACAAAAGAGCGAGCAGTCCACACACAAGTAGATTGTAACCATAGAAGACTATAATACTTGTAACTATATGTTATTACACAATTGTTTGTTGTTCTGAAAAAAAAAGTAATCAACTCCAAATATAGAACGCCACGGATCATTCAGACGGAATTTCGGTCAATGAAAACTAGCCACCTGCGCAGGACAGGATTATAGGATCACAGTCCGATGGGACGGCAAATCGAAACGACCAGAGAGAGATCAGGCGCAGGACCAACAGCTTCTCGTACTTTCCGTGGCACGGGAGTGAAACACTGCCAGCTTCCTGACACAGGGCTGCTACTCAGAATTTTTTAACAGAAAAACTGAATTATTGATTTTGGCCCAATCCGGGATGCGAATCTTAACTAGACCAACGAGACAGTCATAGAAATAATGAAGCAGATGTGTGTGGTCAAAAAAGATCTCGCCTCAGTGATAATCTGTGGGATCAGTCATCACAGCACTGATTTTCAGTCGAGACTTTTATTGACTATAAGATCAAATCATAATTTGATAGATCAATCGAATTGAATAAAACTATTTTACGGATTTTATCGCGTTTAATTTAACTTATTTTACTTATTTATAATTCCCGACGTTTCGGGTGCCTTACAGCACCCATGGTCACGGGGGTGACTGAGGTGTTAGACGTCTCAATGTCATAAATAAGCCTGGCTATTTTCAGCTTTTGAATATTAAATTTTGGTCCGATCTACGCAGAACGAGTTTACAGTATCTTATAGTCCTGCTGTGGTATGTTTTCGTTTGGATTTAATTTTATTAATTATAGGATCCCAAGCAGATGGCAGCACCATCCATCTTCTCTATTGAAATTAGGATGTTTTTAATTTCAATAGCCTCGTGTATCATCCTTGGTAGGAATCGGTGTTCTTTTGGGAGGATTTGTGGTCTATCAAATTTGATGTAATGGCGGGACGATCTTGAACATGTCCACAGACTGCAGACTTCCCAGAACGTCGGTGCCTCACGTCAGCTATATGTTCTTTCACGCGGTTTTAATGGATCTTTTGTTTGTCCTATGTAAGAGACCACATTCACAATCAAGCTTGTACACTCCTGCATCTTGTAGAGGATATTACACTTGACGGATGGTAAAATTGACTAATCTTCTTCGGCGGCTTGAAGTATGTTTTAATGAAGCTCGCTTCAAAATGTAGCCAACCTTGTCTGTGACTCCTCTGACATAGGGTAGTACAGCAGGCACACGCTCGACTGTGGCCGGCTTCACTCGGTCACTGTGACGTAGGCGCAGGACCCAAGCTTGTTGTCTTGCAATACTTGCTCGACGTGTTGAAGCTCGGCGGCCAGATGTTTTCTGTCACAGATCCTCGTGCTCTCTGAAACAAAGATTTTCCCACGGTAGCTAACTGTGATGGATGATGGTGCGATTCACCATTTAGTATCAGTTGGTATGGGTCTTTTCCTAAACACAATATGACCAATAGTGTTATCAGGATATCGAATGTTATCAGGAATCAAAATTAGTAAAATTAAACGCGATAAAATCCGTAAAAATAGTTTTATTCAATGTGTAGTATTCGCGTAAATATAAAAATCATTAGATCAATCAAAGTAAAGGCACGACGTTTCTGTTAATTCAATAGAAGCCCGAAGAGCTATACGACTGTATGAATAGATTGTAGAATCTTTCTTAAAAAAATTGAAGTGAGAAACGAACTCACAGTCCACCTGATGGTAAGTGGCTACTGCAGACCATGAACATCTGTAACCAACTTCAAACAAAGAAGGCTATCACCTCTGAGGACTAAGATGTTATGCCTCATAGCCTGTTATTATACTGGCCCGCTATAACCTTCAAGCCGGAACACAGCAGTGCAAGTACAGCAGTACTTGCACTATTACAAATAACAATTTGGCGGTAGAAATAGGTGAAGGTGTTATCTAGCCAGACGGACTATTAGACAGATAAGGTCCTACTACCTATGATAAATGTCACTAGTTTGTGTTTATTCCTGGTGTTTTTTATTTATTTTTTATAGAAATAGGGTTATTTTTATAGAAATAGAAATGCTGCAACTATACCACGTATAACTTTTATACGTGGTATAGTTAACCAGCACAAATGGTCGGCTCGACCTGGGAAGGACCACGCTCCCATAGAATACCAGCGTACAATAGCAGCTTAATATTGCTGTGTTTCGTATGGTGATTATAGAGAACTGGAGACCCTTTTTACTGGAATAGAGGCATTCCATCTTAGTCCTCAGGGGTGACAACGCATCTACATTTTGATTCTTAATCGAGGATAAAATGTAGATGTCTATAGGCCACAGCAACCACTTACCAACAGGTGGACTGTGTGCTCGCTTGTCACCCTTTTCCTATAAAAAAAAACTACAACCTTCCACGTATTTACCGCTTACTCTTGCCTAATTTAGAAAATTTTGATATTGCCGTATGTAATTTTTATAATTTTTAACTCATCAAACACGAAGAAGAAAGGTTGAGCTTTACTGTCGACTTGTTGTACTCACTAACCGTTACACTAACCGCACGCACGAACGCACGCACGCACGCACGCACGCACGCACGCACGCACGCACGCACGCACGCACACACACACACACACACACACCCACACACACACACACACACACACACACATTATAATTAGTATAAATTATATGTGATGTAAATTTCAACAAAACAAGCGATAGTATGTATATGTATATAAAGTAAGTGAAAGAAAAACCCTGGGAATGAAGTGATCGCCACCACGCAACCACGCTTGTTCTATTAAAACTCATTAAAAAAATTACAAACAAAAAAGAAAATTATTGTAAAGTGAAATATGTCTAAAAAAATTCCCGCTGGGTTCCTTGCTGGTTATTCCTAAATAAAAAATTAGAGGTAACGTTTATTTTTTCAAAAAAAGAAGTGTCAGAAGTACGAGATTTCTACCAAGCGTGACGCTTAAAGAAAATCCTCACTACTGGAGAGGGCCTTATCCAGCTAAGGAGATATTTTTTTTATAGGATAAGGGTGACAAACGAGCCCACAGTCCACCTGATATTAAGTGGTTACTGTGGCCCATAGACATTTACATGTATCCTCAATTATGAATCAAAATGCAGATGTGTTGTCACCCGTGAGGACTAAGATGGAATGCCTCGTTTCCAGTAAAAAGTGTCTCCGGATCTCTACACTCACCATGCGAAACACAGCAGCGTTAAGCTGCTATTTTTCGCTGGTATTCTGTGAGAGTGTGGCCCTTCCCCGGTCGAGCCGACCCATTCGTGTTACAACTATACGATTAATATAGCTGCAGCATGGCTCTACCTCGTAAAAAACAGACATAGACATATCCAGGCTGATAAAAAAAGAAACAAAAGTTTATATTATTAAATCAACTATTAACGGAAAATTTGCACGCCATCTATCTATCAATTCGTGTCAGCCCCATTAGTATGTGTGACGCGAGGTGACGTCTGACGAATCCACGACCTTGGCACCCCCAACCCGCAGGAACCGAGCGAAGTATATTTTAACCCTAATTTAAGTGGTGAAATTTCCTTCGGCCGGCCGCGCCGGCGGGTCTCGAATAATGAGTTTTACTAAAAGCCATAAGCGACTGTCGGAGACGTTTCATTTTCAACTTTATTCATTTCCCACTAAGATTGGTTTCAATAGTTTACGGAGGACAGTCGGGGTGTGTGACGGGCTCGGTCAGAACGTCCTCTAACAAAATGGAGACACTACTATTATAGTATTGTAGTGTAAGGAACTTTCAGATAATTTCATATTTAATTAGTAGTAATACATGCAAGGTATATGTACGAAATATAAAATTTGTTATACTTTTTATAATAAACTCATATTTGTATCTTTGTTATCATCGTCGTCATTACAGCCTTTCATAAGATAATTTTACAAGATTCAGGTGGCTGAGACAGAGACTTAATAAGTAAGCTCAACTGGCAATGGGCCGACCATATAGCTCGAAGAATAACAACTGTCAAGCTATGCAAATATTAACTTAATCCTACCTTTATCTTCCACCATCGGACGATCAAACGCTTGGCCGTCTCCATCCCTTCGTTGTTGACTTACCACGCGTTCTAAACGTCGTCGTTTGTCACGCGTAGAGCAATTGAATAGGATAATTTGCCAAAATCTGTCTTTTATTCCGTACATAAAGTGGGTGCTAAGCTAAGTTAGAGAGCATTACCATCTTCGGCTGCATCACCATTTAAGACCGTAGACAAGACAGTAGTCAATAACTGACTTAGAATGGTAAAAAAAGATATATTGTGTACTCTGAAGACGCTAGCTTGATCATCTTGACTGTCGGCCTACAAGAGGCGTTTGACGGCTAACTCAATTATTCTTAACCCACATTTTTCGAGTTTTGAAACAACTGGCCATGGCACACGTAACCCTGTCTGATACAAGACATTCTAATGTCTTTATCAGCCCCGTGCTCGACCCTAGCGAAGCCTATGTTTGCCATAAAGTAATCCTGTCTACTCAAACATAGGCCGTTTTCATTAGACATCTATATCTATCCTCAATAAAGAATCAAAATGCACATGCGTTGTCACCCGTAAGGACTAAGATGGAATGCCTCTTTTTCTGTAAAAGGGTCTCCGGTTCTCTACTCACTATACGAAACACAGCAGCGTTAAGGTGCTATTTTACGCTGGTATTCTGTGAGAGCGTGGTCCTTCCCCGGTCGAGCCGATCCATTCGTGCTACAACTATACTACTAATATAGCTGAAGCATGGCTCTACCATTTCTAATAACTTAGATATAATATATAGAACGTATAATATATAGAATATAGGCCTCCCCTGAAGAATGCCACAAAGCACGGTCCTGAGCCCCCTGCATCTATCACCTTCCTGGTCATCAATCTTACCAGGTCGTCACTCCATCTAATTTGGGTCGCCCTACACTTTGCCTACCGGTACGAGGCAATCTGGATCAATCTATTAACGTTTTATTACAGAAAGTATATTATACAGAAGTATTATATCAGATTTGATAGACCACAAATCCTTGCAAAAGAACACCGATTCCTACCAAGTATTATTCGTGACACTATTCAAATTAAAAAACATCCTAATTTCAATAGAGAAGATGGCTGGGTGCTACCATCTGCTTTTGATCCCATAATAAGTGAAATTAAATCCAAACTTTTCAAACCCAAGCAGGACTTCAAGATACTGTAAGCTCGTTCTGCGTAGATCGGACCCAAAATTAATAATTAAAAGTTAAAGGTAGTGTACGGTCTTTAAACCGCACATTTTGCATAAGCATTTTACCATATTGTATCATCTTTCATTCTCATCCATTCAGTACGCATTCATTCGCCGTCGCGCATCGTACTCACTAGCAGTATTATCAAATTAAATCACATTATCAACTCAATTCTTTCTATTTTATATCAACTTCTAAGATTGTACAGCACAGCAGCTCGTACATCTTAATGGTCCTTCGAGCATTGATCTAGTGCCGGTAAGAAAAGCGGGACCACGCGGTTCGACAACGTGACTTCGTTTCGCCCGTTTAGTGCTGCCCACGTATTACCGCCTACTTAGCAAAAACGCTACAAGTTATTTTAAAGCTATTGCGCAGTGAACAATTTTCTGCTACCGCATGCACCATCACCAGCAGCAGTGATTGGTAAACATCACGCCATCACTCACGAAAAACATTTTTTGTCTTTGTGTTTCTGTGTCTGAAGTGCAATAGCGAATCGGTCGAGTCGGCCTCCCACAAGCGGGTCTCACCGACGAGATTGAGAAGGCGCATATATTGCATTAGGATACCGGAGCACTTAGCAACAGCATCACCTCCGTGACTCAGGAAGCATCCGTCACCGGATTATAAATCAAATCGTCCATTAATCAAATAAAAATGGAAGATTTACTATCAACTCAGCAACAACTTCTTCAAGCAATGGAGCAGTTATTCACCAACTTCAAGAAAGATGGAGCTGAAAGAAAAACCCCATCTTACATATCAAGGCGACTAGAGACTCTGGATCAGTACTGGAGAGTTACAAGCCAATCATGTCAAGTTGTGTGAGTACGAGGACCAAGACTACACTTATTTCTTGAAAAATCACTTCGAAAAAGCAAAGTCATATTACACCGACTGTCGGAGAATATCCAGCAACACCTATCTACTGATCAAGAAAAGAAGTCAGTTCTGAGACCTGCTACTCCTTTAGCCGGCGTGACTACAGATTGGCGTCCACCATCAACGGCTGCAACAGCGTCCCCATCAGGTCAGGCCAGCACCAGCCGAGTAGACAGAGTAACCACAGCAAACTTGACGAGATGTACCGGAAACAAAAAGCAATTTTAAAGCACTAGAACGAGCAATCAATGCCACTAATCTCAGTTACTTACCGAAAGTGGGAGCTCGAGGACAGCTTACGTGACTTACAACTTCGCTGGAATGCCGTGGACTCCTTACACTGGGAGATCGACAGCGAGCTTACCACAGAAGATGTGCAGTACGAAAAACATACTACATGTTCGAAGACAGCTACAAAAGATCAAAAATCAATCAACAGCAAGATGTGGTCCGTATCTCATCAAAAGCATTCTACGCCAAAATGGAAATCCCTACGTTCAGCGGCAACTATCAGCAGTGGTCATCTTTCAAAGATCTCTTCATGGAAATGATCCACAAGAATAAATTCATTTCAAATGTGCAAAAATGCAACATTTAAAAGCAAGGTCAAGGAGAAGCCGAAACTAATACAACATCTAAATATTAGTTCCGAAAACTATGAAACATGCTGGGAAATTCTGAATCATCGGTATAACAACAAACGATTGATTTTTAGTTCTCACATGAACACGCTTTTAACGCCAACAATACACACCAATCATCATTTGCCCTGAAAAAATTGCACGACACCACAAAAGAGTGTCTAAGTGCCGTAAAAAACTTAGGCGTGAATACATCAAGTTGGGATCCTTTGGTGGTACATTTGTTGATGCAGAAATTGGACACTGATACACACAATGACTACTTTGAATATCTTGAAGATCCGAGGAATTGCCTACGCTATCAGGATTTCTAACTTTTTTGGAAATGCGATTCACAGCATTAGAATCGTCTCGACGCAAGCAAGAAGCGCCGCGGAGCAATCAGCAAGCTACCTATCAAGATTCCAAAAAAGCTCAATATTCCAAGGCATACCCGGGTGCATCAACTAAAGCATTTATCAATCATACAAATGTGAAGTCATTGAAATCGTTAGCAAGGAATAAATACACGTGTCCATTGTGCAATGAACAACATGGAATTTTCCACTGTAAATCGTTTCTAGGTCAGACACCAGAATTAAAACGAAAAACAGTGGCAAAATTGAATTTATGCGAAAACTGTCTTTTTGATCATAAAGGCAAGGACTGTTTTCCGACAAAAGATGCGCGCATTGCAAATGCGGTCACAATACTTTATTGCACGAAGCATACGCATCAAATATCAACGCGAGCAGGCGAGACAGCAACAAAAGAGTTACACAGCAAAGAAACGTGACACATGTTTCACAAGAAAACGTCGCCGAAATCCTCCTGGCAACAGCCCAAATCAGGTGCTATCAGCTGATGGAAGCTATCTGACGATGCGAGCGCTGATTGATCAAGGGTCACAAACATCACTTATAAGCGAAAATGCCGCTCAAAGACTTGGCCTTCCGACAACGTTGCAAGGTATTATTTTCGGGATTGGCACAAGGAAAATAACTGCAAGGTATCATCACTATAACAGCATCATCTATGAATTCAGAATACACATTCAATACTGACGTCATCATCATGAAAAGTTTGGTAAACAATCTACCGAACAGATCCTTTGACAAACCGTCATGGAAACGTCTTGAAGGCATACGGCTTGCTGATCCAGACTTCAATATCAGCCGTCCCATAGACATATTACTGGGTGCGAACATCTACTCGAACATCATCATGAGTGGAATCATCAGAAAAGATGAAAATCAACCGATTGTTCAGCAATCACGACTCAGTTGGATCATCTGCGGCAACCTGAAGTCTTATCAGTGTAATGTTGTTCTGCACGATTTACAAAATATTCAGAGGTTTTGGACAATCGAAGACATAGCAGACAACAAAATAACAATATCATCCGAGGATCAATACTGCTTGGAGCATTATAACAACACAACAACACGACGAGAAGACGGTCGATATGTTGTACGTCTGCCCATGAAACCAGGCTTCGAAGAAAAGCTGGGTGATTCAAAGCAGAAGGCCGTGGCACAACTTTATCAGCTGGAAAAGAAATTCGCCAAAAACGAAGACCTCGCAGCAATGTATAAAAACTTTATGCGCGAATACATTGAATTAGAACATATGCAGCAATGTACTCGTAACAGTAACACGATCCGGCAACGAGTTGCTACCTGCCACATCATTGTGTACAGCGCGCCGAATCGCTTACAACTGCATTACGCGTCGTATTTAACGCGTCATCAAAGACGTCATCAGGCTACAGCCTAAACGACTTGATGTACAACGGACCCAATCTGCAAGCAGACTTACTATCATTGATCATAAGTTGGAGACAGTATAAGGTCGCCTTCACTGCAGACATCGAAAAAATGTTTCGAGCGATCCTCTGCAATAATAACGACAAACATCTACAAAAATCATATGGCGTGAATCATCAAATCAGCCACTAAGAATACGAACTATTAACTGTGACGTACGGGACGAAAGCAGCGCCGTTCCTGGCAATGAACACACTAAAGCAATTAGCACGCGACGAAGGACAGCATTTCCTGAAGCAGCTAAGGTGTTGAAGAGACTTTTCATGGACGAAATTAAAAAACAGATCTGATCAACCTACTCAGATCAGGGGTTTAATCTACGAAGGTGGTGCTCAAACAGCAATGAGTTACTACAAGCAGCAGGATCAACACAGATAGCAATCATCAAATTGGGTTTGATTTCAAGCAGAAAGAATCAACAAAGACCCTGGGACTGCTGGAACCCTCAGAAGGACGTCTTCACTTTTGAGCTCAAAATCAACACATCAACAGACAAACCAGCCTCAAAAGGTCACTACTTTCAGACATCTCAAGGTTTTCGACCCGCCGGTTGGCTCTGTCCTGTAACAACAAGATTGAAACTCTTATTCCAATCAGTCTGGAAAGAAGATTTGAAGTGGGATGACCAACTTCCACTAAGCATTGAAGAAGAGTGGTCTAAGATCAAACATGACCTCGAAGGCATCAATCAAATCCAAGTACCAAGATGGCTTCAAAGTTATGAGACGACGACATTGAGCTACACGGGTTCTGCGATTCCTCAGAACGTGCCTACGCTTGTGTTATCTACAGCAAAATCAAGAGCAAGAAACAAGGTGAACAAGCAGTAGTTTTGATAGCAGCAAAATCAAAACTAGTTCCGACATCAAAATCATATCATTGCCGAAATTAGAACTGTGTGCCGCTCACTTATTATCAAGACTCATGCAGACAGTCAAACACAGTCTATCAGAGCAAAACATCAAGACCTTCGGCTGGTCAGACTCAACAGCTGTGCTCGGCTGGATCAAGGCGACATCAATCGCTGGAAGCCATTCGTCGCCAACCGTGTACAACAAATCAAAGAAATCATACCTGCGGACTGTTGGCGGTATGTCAAGTCGACTGATAATCCAGCAGACTGCGCCAGCCGTGGGGTATCAACAGCAATCCTCAAAAATCATCATCCCTTGGTGGCAAGGCCCATCATGGCTGAAAACATATCAAAAGAAACCACCAAAACATACACTACGAATCAGAAGTGAAGAAAGCAATGCAAACCAACGTCACTATTCAACGTCACAGCTCTGACGTAATCGAAGCGTTGATAAACAAACATAGCTGTATGACGCGAGGTGACGCGTATACTTACCTGGGTATTGCGGGCGGTGTCGAATTCCAAACCGAAGACGCCGTATCTAACTGCACCTGAAATCAAACAAGCAAAATACATTATACATACAAGAAAAGAAATATTTTATGAAGAAATACTTACCATCAAAAGCAGGGAAAGTGAAGCGTAACAACAAACTACTGTCCCTTAATCCATTCTTGGATAAAACGATCTTCTAAGAGTTGGTGGCAGGATCAATAATGCAAGCATCGATGAAAACATGAAGCATCCTCTCATCGTGCCACACAGCGGACACTTCACTGAGCTCATAATCGATCAGGCACACAGGCCACCTTCACGGTGGAGCCCGCCTGACTCTATCGAATCTGAGACAGCATTACTGGATTATTGGCGGCAACAGGGCTGTCAAAAACGCATCCGTGAATGTGTTGTCTGCAGAAGACACAACCCAATCAAACAGACTCAAATCATGGGAGACCTACCGTCAGCAGATGTAACCCAACCAGGCATTTCCACGTTGGGACCGATTACACCGGTTTCATCGACGTGAAAGCAAACAAAGGACGAGGCATAAAAACGACGAAAGGATACGTCGCAGTTTTTGTGTATGGTCACTAAGGCCGTACACCTTGAAATGGTATCAGACCTCTCCTCATCAGCATTCCTCGCAGCACTCCGACGAATGGCAGCGCGCGTGGAGCACCGCGTCACCTGTACAGCGACAACGGGACCAACTTCGTCGGCGCCAACAAACACCCAGCAGGAATTCATCAATCTTCGACAAGCCTTGGACGATGATTTCTTCGCAGCAATATCAGACATGGAGATCGAATGGCACTTCAACGCCCCTCGTGGCCTGGTGCAGGAGGTCTATGGGAAGCGGCGGTGAAAGCCTAAAATTCCACTTACGAAGAGTCATCGGAGCACAAAAGCTTACATTTGAGGAGCTATCAACATTGTTGTCACAGCTGGAAGCGTGCCTGAACTCAAGGCCACTGCGCCCTGAGCGAAGATCCCGAGGACATCAACTTCCTCACCCGTCACATTTTCTGGAGTGGCCCCCCCACCATCATCGAAACCGAAAGGGACGAGCGCACACGTTGGCAACTGGTACAGAAAATCTTCTACGACATATGGAAGAGATGGCGGTCGAGTTCCTGTGCCAATTATCAGCTAGAAGCAAGGTGGCAACAGAAGCAAAGAAACATGAAAATTGGTGACGTTGTCGTCATACATGACGTCAACTTACCTCCCGGCAAGTGGGCGCTCGCTAGGAGTTGTTGAACTTCACCCTGGAAGGACGATCTGGTCCGAGTGGTGTCCCTGAAAACTAAAAACAACATTATCAAGGGCCTATTACAAAATATCACCACTTCTATCAGATGATTACGTTGGTAGCGAGCAAAATTCGGAATCAAGCAATAAGGAGTCTACAGCAAAAAGCACCAAAGCAAAAAGAACGCGAAGCAAAATCATGCAACTTCATAGCTTTAGCAATGTTGACTTTACTTACCATCATTTCACCCGTTCAGTGTGCCTTCAACCTACTTAGTCTAAGCAATAATCAGAGCATTTATTTGGACAAAATTTCCAACATACCTTGTCAGAGATCAGTGGAACTCATTGTCTACTACGAAATGAATCCGTACTGGCAAGGCATTGAATTGTATCGCAAGTACTTCGATTATTTGGATAACATATGCTCCAAGATATCCAAACAAACAAAATGTGACGTAATGTTGTCACAACTACGTCATGAGGCCACTGAACTGGACTACTATCATCATATGTTGCTCGGTCAGCAATACACGCGCTCGAGACGCCGGCGCGGGCTTATCAACAGTGTCGGATACCTGGCGCACAGCTTGTTCGGTGTGTTAGACGAAGAGTTTGCTCAAAAATACGAGAGAGACATCAATATAATCAGGATGAATCAGAAACATCTTGCTCTTTTATGGAAAAATCAAACATCCGTGGTTGAAGCTGAATATAACCTTTGAGTCGAATCGAAGAGTCTATTAACAAACAGTACAAGATCTTCAATGCCCACATCATAGAGCTAGAAAAAGAAGCCAACATCATAACAAAGGAAATTCAGACCGAAAAAATCATCAATGAATTTATTCTCTCATCCATGATAGCAAACAACATTTGGCCAATCTTAAAAACATTCAAAAACGTTGGTGGAGACCATCACAGACATCCACTATGGGCAGTTTAATGTTTTTATTAACGCCTGAACAACTGAATGAAGAGTTAAATATTATCTCTGGCCAATTATCAAAGAATTAGCTCTGCCTATAAACAACATCAAAACAACTTATCCAGACTCTATCATTTACTGGAAGTAAAAGCAAGGATGACAAGCCAATACTTTATTTTCGAGATCAAAATCCCGTTGGTAAGCAGGGATACCTACAGATTTACAGGCTTATATCTATCCCAGCAAGTACAAAACAGATGGTCCGCATCACACCTATCGCAGATCATATCGCGATCAACATCCAAAAGGACTCGTACGTACCATTATCAGAAGAAGAAGTTCGAAGATGTACACAGTTCAACGCTGAGACTCACCTTTGCCCGCTACAGAAACCTATTTTCCATATGAATTCGGACGATATTCTCTGCATCAAAAATGAAGACACAGGTCAGTGTGAAATCAAAACTTCGCCCTGCAAAGATATATGGGTTGAACTTAACAAACTAAATACGTACCTGTACTTTTGTAATCAAGGATGATAAGAATAATATGCGAGCATCATGTTACAGCGCAACGACTTAGCAAGGCCGGTATTATCATTCTCGAGGACGGCTGTTTCATTAAAGTGAAACATTGACAATATTTTCACACAGAAAGCAGGTCACTAATTATAATATCAAGCCCGTCCTTGCAAAGATAGACATACCTCCAATCAATGATGTCATCAACCTATCTATTCCTCTCCAAAGGCTCGAGAAATTCGACGAGTCAGAAAATGAGAGAATCGAAAACACTTGTCAAGTATTGGACACCAAATAGAGCAGCTGAAGACAAGCGACGCTGATACAGAGATGGTAAATCAGTTATCAAACCGACCTACATCAATATGTGCTTATTTATCTTCTGCTGGGAGCAGCTATACTAGCATCAACATTATTTGCCTTGCGGAGTCTACGCCGCAGATGCGCACGTATACAAGGTCCCTCTCAAAGCGAAAGATCAGCTGGCTTGAATGTACAGTTCACTGGCACGAACCGAAACAAGCAAACATCGGTCGAGCCCCGCGGTATCGCAGTTACGTCATCGGGTGAACTGGTGCGCGCACTGGATAAGTCGACGTCGCCTACAGTTTGCAAACGTTTTAGTGATCTTAGTGCAGTGTAGTGAGTGTGAAATTTATAAGTTTTTAATTGAAATTTATAAGCTAATTTTATAGTATAATCATCGTTATCAATTAGTATCAATTTGTAATCGCCTATCAATCATCATCTGTTCTCTCTCTCTCTCCGCAGCATGTACGGTCTTTACAAACCGCACATTTTGCATAAGCATTTTACCATATTGTATCATCTTTCATTCTCATCCATTCAGTACGCATTCATTCGCCGTCGCGCATCGTACTCACTAGCAGTATTATCAAATTAAATCACATTATCAACTCAATTCTTTCTATTTTATATCAACTTCTAAGATTGTACAGCACAGCTCGTGCAGGTAGCCTCCGTTCACTATGACATCGGGACGTCAAACACCTCGGACCCCATGAATATAAGGGTGCATGGGTGCTGGAAAGTGCTGAAACGTCTGCAAATAAAAAGTTGAAATTAAATGCGATAAAATCCGTAAAATCCATCCACTTACTCTACTTACCATCTGGTGGACTGTGTGCTCATTTGTCACTGTTATTGTGTAAAATATTATGCTATAAAAAATAAACTTTGGTTTTCTAAGCAGTCGGGCATCGCGGAAATAAACATTGGAATTCAATCAAAGATCAACTTCAAAAGTTTAAAGATAAACTTAGTAATCCGTATCTTCAGGTATAAACTTTATATGCTTCAAGTTAGTTCAGGAATTTCTTTGTTGATGCTCAGGGTCAGTGTAGCGTGAATAAATTGTATATTCTACCCTCAACTGATTTCCCGCCTCATCTATCTAGCCTCGCATAGCATTTCGTTTGATGAATTCACCATATGGGTTTGAAAAGCTTGGGTAACTAAGCCGCGCTGCAATACTTTATACTAAGAATTTTCTATTTTTTTTAAACATTATCTCCACTCTAGAACTTTCTCCTGTATCGTGGGGGCAGATTACATACATAAATTTCACGAGGAAAACCCTGAACAATTATTTGTAGGCCATACAAATATTTGTTCTGTGCGAGATTCGAACCCGCGGCCCTTAGCGCTGCAACTCACTGCTAAGTCGCTGCGCCACGGAGCCATCAAATGTAATTCAGACCCTTGACGAACTCTTCCCGAATACCGTTACAGCCTATTAAAGTCTATATACGTCACTGCTAGGCACAGGCCGCCACTCATTTCTGAGAGCGCTTTAGGGCAAGGAAATGTTCGCCGTGCTGCCCCAATGCGTTTAGGCGAACTTTACATGTCTTCAAAATATTTTTTCTTATTTCTTAGACACACAATTTTTTCATTCACCGCCGAGACCGTGGTAAATCAGCACTTAAAATTGCAATCAACAATTTCATTGGTGCCGGCGGGGATCGAACCCGAGTTGCTCGCATACTGTGAAATTTACAGCGACCGCTTAGCCCCTGAGCTGCCACAGCTCACAATAGTGTAATAGTACGGCAATAGTGTAGGCGAAGCCAATGTTCAGCAATGGACTTTTAGTTATCTGTATTAAACAATCGAGGAAAATATAAATAGCAGAGTCAGAGACTAAAAAACTAGATCCGAGAACCAAAATGTTTTATATATAACGTTTTAAATGTATAACGGCATTCGAATCCAGCCTCCTGGACATAGTAATCTCCCGGCTATTATAAAGTATCCATTCTAATCACTAGGCCAACGCAATCAGCACGCTTTTTAATTGTAACATAGCAAAGAGTTGTCTTTCCTTGACTTGAGTATTATAAATTATTATTGTGGACAATTTACGTCACGCACAAGGGACGTCCCTTATAATTCTTCAGTCGGCGCTAAGTCTGCGCGGAAACGTAAAAGCTCTATGTAAAACTGGATGTGGCTACTCGTATTTGTTCTCCAACTCTCCAAATCTCCAACTATTCTAACAGTTTTGTGCTTGCACATCAGTGAGTTGACTAGCGTAACCTTGGCCGGAAGAGGGATAAAAGTTTGCCAGAGCTTCAATAAATGAATTGTGCTATGCTACAATCGTCAGTCAAAATTAAGCCAAAAAATATAAAATCGTAGCCGTTTATTACAATCGGTATGAGTTTGAAACTTATCTAGCATACTTAAGATTAATATAATATATATTATAATACTTCTTTATTTGACTAAAAAAAATGACATGGAATAGTGCAAATAGAGGTTGTACAGGCGAAATCAAAAAGATGTGAATTCCTGTCCTCTAAACTAGAAAAAAATAGTAAACCATAGTGCTTATGTGTTTCGTATGGTGAGTGATGTGATCCGGAGATCCTTTTTACCCGACTGTCTCAGAAGGAGGGTAATGTTTTTCGACAGCCAATACGGCTTAATGGATTTTAATTTTAATATATGAGACTTCGTTAAATTCGTCTTAATTGTGGGAGTAACATAGGCTATATAATATTTATATACTGCATCTGCAAATACACAAAAAAGGAAAGGGAGACTTTCCTACGCAGTCGGGTTATTTGAATTATTGTTTTAACCATTTTGCTTGTTTATCACGTTTGTAATGTCAAATTAACAGCTTTTTAGTAATTGCATATAAAATTAAATACGGTTTTTATAACGAAAACACATTTTTTTAATTTTGTCTGTCTGTCTGTTTGTTCCGCTACTCTCCGAAACAGCTGGACCGATTTTGACGCGACTTTCACTGGTAGATAGCTCATGTTATAAGGAGTAACTTAGGCTACTCATATTTTAGAAAAATAATTAGGGTTCTGCGCAACAAAATTAAAACCCTAAATAAATACCAGCGTAAAATAGCAGCTTACCACTGCTGTGTTTCGTATGGTGAGTGTAGAGAACCGGAGACCCTTTTACTGGAAAACAGGTATTCCATCTTTGTCCTCACGGGTGACAACGCATCTGCATTTTGATTCTTTATTGAAGATAGATGTAGATGTCTATAGGTCACAGCAACCACTTACCATCAGGTGGACTGTGTACTCGTTTGTCACCTATCCTATAAAAAAAAAAAAATTACACGCGGGCGAAGTCGCGGGGAACAACTAGTATTAAATAACTTTCTTGTCTGTTCGGTGCAAATTTTGCATTTGATTTTAAACTAACTTCCCGATGAGCTAGAGATTTGAAACTTAGTAGCTCCAAACTGGAGGACAATGCAATATAAACGACTGCCTTGTCTGTCAGTTTGTTTGTTTATATGTTGATCCAAATATTTTAATCGATTTTAAAGTAACTTCCCGATGAGCTAGAGATTTGAAACTTTAATAAGAGCTCAGAACTAGAAACGTCGTAAAAAGTGTCACTATTTTAAGTCATAATTATTACCAATACCAAGGAATTATACCTTAATCCTGAGGAGTAACTACGCATCTGTATTTTCATTCTTAATCATATTACAAATATACGTGTGTCTATTGTCCACAGCATTTACTTGCCATCAGGTGGACTGTGAATTCGTTTGTCTCATTTACTTCTTTAAAAATACGAAATCGTAGCAATTTATTACAATTGAGGTCAGTTCGTATAAATGCGCAGCTGGACTGACCATAGCAGAATCTATTTCTCCCGATGATGTGTTTGTTGAGTGCAGTGATGAGTTTCCTGGTGTAGCTGTGTTAGGTTTAGAAGAGGAAATAATAGTGCAAATAACTGTGGGAGGAAGAATTATTCTATAGCAGAAGTTCCTTGGGGTAAAAATGGACTAGAAGGATATTATACCACCATCCAACGAAACTTTCTTTTATAAATACGTTATTACACTGGTATTTTCTACTGTATCGTGGAGGCAGTTTGCATACATAAATTGCACAAGAACAAACATCAGATCGGGAACAATTATTTGTAGGCCATACAAATGCTTGTTCCATGCGGGATTCGAACCCGCGGGAATTGCTAAGCCATTGCACCATGGAGTTAATATTCTTCTTCTTCCTTCTTTATCGACCTGTCAAAGTCCACTGCTGGACCTGGAGCTCTCCAGTTAGGGTTTGCCTTAATCGTCACGTTCAGCAGGCGGATGGACAGTCGCAGTATTAGACGTGAGCACTTCTAACGCTTCTGCTTGTGCTGTATTTGGTATTTTATGTCTGACGTAAACGAGATAATAATACCTCCATCGATAGGAAGTGATAAGATTTTCTGATATATCTTATATTCCCTCTAAATACACCCAAGGAAAGAAATAGTATGATCGATTCTTTACGCCGCCACGACACGTTATTTTTTTTCCTTTTTTAAACGTTACGCTATACTAGGATTTTCTCCTGTATCGTAGAGGTAGTTTACATATCTAAATTTCACAAGGACAAACATCCAGACCCGGAACAATTATTTGTATTTACGGTTTCGAACCCGCAGCCCTAAACCTGGTAACTCATTGCTAAGCCAATGCGCCACGGAGCTAATATTCTTCTTCTTTCTTCTTTATCTCCTCGTAAAAGTTCACTGCTGGACCTTGGCCTCTCTCGTTATAGAGAGGATTTGCCTTAATTCTCACGCTTGGCAGGCGAATTATTTTATTAGTTATTACTATTAATATTAGTATGTCACTTCTATAACTTCTCTACATCTGTGCGTACACTGGATAGTGGCCAATGAATACGCAAGTTGGGCCACAACTTTGATAAGTTGCATATAGCGCAGTAGTTTTAGTGCCGCAGGCGCTACAAAAGAAACTCGGTAAAAAGGCAATGCACTGACCTCGTCTTAATGTTTTTTTATATTGTATATATGTGTATATATGTGAATGTATATTTGTTGTTCTATATTCATTCAAAATTATATTATTATACTTTTAATAATAGAAATGATGATAATTTATTTTACTTTTAACTGTCGCGAAGTCAATTAAAAGTAAAACAAAGACACTAATCTGGATAAAACATTCAGTTAGTCAGTCAATATGACAAACTTACGAACGAACAAATAAACAATAAACAAAAACAACTAACAAATGGACGGGCTCACAAACGAAGCAACGGACGGACCCACAAACGAAGCAACGGATGGACCCACAAACGAACCATGAAATGAATTGGGCAAACTATACGCTCTTTATAGTCTGAGAGCTGGCGACGAATTTTGGGAAGGTCCTTCTGGCAAGTTAAAATTGTGAAAAAATATAATTTCGTTAATTGGCGAATCCAGTCCCGCGAGTCTGGCAGAGCGTTTGCGGTTATTTCGTTACTGCGCAGCATATAACATTTGCAAAAAAATTTCCAAAAAAATGTTTTTTGGCTTCTTTCTGATAACAGCAAAAATAAATTAAAAACTGCGGTTGCCAACCCACTCACCAAGCGTGGCAACATACCCCCCATGAGCAACGGCACAAATAAACGGCTTCCAGTCCCCGGCGGCCCCGCTATTCCTGGCTACGGTAACGAACATGATAACGGCGGGGCAGGGGGTGCTAAGAATCTCTAGTAGAGGTTGGGTTGCCATTTACGACGACTCGACCTGACAACATATAACGCACGCACCCTGAGGACTGACGAGAAGATCCTGGAGCTGGAAGAAGAGATAGGCAAGTTGCGCTGGCATATTATAGGATTATCCGAGGTCCGAAGAGAGGAGGAGGACAAGGTAATCCCCGAATCCGGCAACTTGTTCTATCACCCGGAGAGCGACCATTTGTCCCAAGGAGGTGTCGGATTTATCGTCGACAAATCTCTCGTTAACAACGTTGTAAAGATTGGGAATGTGTCGACGAGGGTTGCGTACCTTATACTCAGAATCACCAAATGGTATTCGCTGAAGGTCATACAGGTTTACGCACAAACCTCGGCACATCCCGATGAGGAGGTGGAGGAAATGTATGAGGATATCTCTAGAGCCATGCATTCCTCCAAACCCACTATATGGTGTTAATGGGAGACTTCAATGCAAAACTAGGCACAAGAGAGAACGGTGAGCTGAAAGTAGGGAAATTCGGATTAGGGCAACGGAACCCAAGGGGCCAGCAGCTGGCCGACATCATGGAGAAAGAGGGACTCTTTATGATGGACTCTCTCTTCCAGAAGCGGCCCCACAGGAAGTGGACCTGGTCGAGCGCCGACGGTTCGACAAAAAATGAGATTGACTTCATTATGACGACTAGACGGCAACTGTTCAGTGATGTCTCAGTGATCGCGAGGGTGAAAACTGGTAGCGATTACCGAATGGTGAGAGGCACACTGAACCTAAACGTGAAGTTTGTGAGGTCACGTCTAATGAAGTCAACGCTCCGTCCCCCTCGTGCTCTAATACAAAGCCCCGAAAACATTCAGCTCGAGTTACAAAATCGTTTTCAGTGCCTAGAAGATTGAAATGAAGTGGACGATATGAATGACAAGCTTGTCGAAGAGTACAATCTGCCACTTTTTCTTGCGTATGTGGACTATGAGAAAGCCTTTGATTCCATCGAAATTTGGGCGGTGCTGCAGACCCTTCAGCGGTGCCAGGTGGACTGTCGGTATATCGAAGTGTTGAAATGTTTGTACAGTAAGGCTACGATGGCTATCCGAGTACAGAACCAGAGTACGAAACCTATCCAACTGTAGAGAGGTGTAAGACAGGGTGACATAATATTCCCGAAACTCTTCACCACTGCATTGGAAGAAGTTTTCAAGCTACTGAACTGGAAAGGATACGGTATTAACGCCAATTGCGAGTACATCACTCACCTTCGATTTGCAGACGATATAGTCCCTATGGCAGAATCGCTGGAGGACCTAAGCACTATGCTCAATGACCTCAATAGTGTCTCCCAACAGATTGGTCATAAGATGAACATGGACAAAACAAAAATCATGTTAACGTCCATGTCACACCTATGCCGATAGTTGTTGGGAGCACTAAGCTCGAAGTTGTTGACGAATATGTTTACATGGGACAAATTAGTCCGACTAGGTAAGTTCAACTTTGACCGATAGGTCAATCGACGGATTCAACTCGGCTGGGGAGCGTTCGGGAGATTACGACACATCTTATCGTCAGGCATACCTCAAAACCTCAAAACTAGATTGCACAACCAGTGCGTGTTGCCAATGACGACTCTGAGACGTGGTCCTACACTGCTGGCCGTATGAGGAAACTCAAAGTCGCTCAGCGAGCTATAAAGAGGGCTATGCTCGGCGTTTCTTTGCGTGATTAGACTTACAAACGAGGATATCCGCAGTAAAATCATAGGCCAAAGGATTAGTAAGCTGAAGTGACAATGGGCCGGCCATATAGCTAGAAGAACCGATAACTGATGGGGAAGAAAGGTTCTCGAGTGGTAGCCTCGTACCTGCATGCGAAATGTAGGGCTTCCCCCCACTAGATGAAGTGATGACCTGGTAAGACATGTAGGAAGTCAATGGATGCAGGTTGCTTGGGACCGTGCTTTATGGCATTCCTTGGGGAGGCCTATGTTCAGCAGTGGACGTGTGAAGGGCTGTAATGATGATGAAGCCCTTTTCAGCATCACGTCACTCATGCTAGCAGATATTATACCCGACTACCAAGCGTGGTAACTATTGCGAAATCCCCCCTATTAGGCACTTTTGGCAGGAGGTCTATTTTCAGTAGTGGACTTGTGTGTAGGTTGTAATGGTAATGGTGAAGTCCAACGACATGCACTGAAGGAGAGCGGCGCACTAATTGTTCCATAGCCCATTCAGAAATGACAGCAGGCCTCTGACCGTCATTAGGAATTATATTAGGCTACAGGTGTATTATCACATATGAACACTAAGATGTAATGCCCTTTTAATGGTGACTAGGCATTCCATCTTAATCCTCAGGGGTGAGTGCGCATTTGCATTTTGATTCTAAATTGAGGATAGATGTTGGTATTTGTATACCACAACATCCCCTGCCATCAGTTGGACTAATAATATATACTATAGACATAATAATGTCCTCCAAACCGAATTTCGGTCACGGTGGCCAGCCTCAACGGAGACTAGCCATCGGTGCAGCGTAGGACAGGATTATAGTGCCCAAGTGTGTGCGCAAGCACATGTGCACTCTCTATTCCTTAATCCCGGTGATACCCTACCTCATTCAAAATTATTCCCTCACTCAAATAGATATATTTGAGTGAGGGAATAACTTTGAGTGAGGGAGGGTTGTATTATTACCGTATAGTGGCGGTGTATGATTATCCACTGCCCCATATCGTCCCGTGGGTGTCGTCAGAGGCAACAGAGGGAAACAAATCAGGAGATGGGCAGCAGCATCTTCTTAATAACGACTAAAAATAAAATTAAACTGCAGTTGTTATCCCGCTAGCCAATTGTGGCAACTAAGGCAAATATCCCCCTCCTATGAGTCTATCTATGGGGGTGGCCTATGTTCAGCAGTGGCCTTTAATAGCCTATTATTTTAACGGTAACGGTATTTTTACTTTACTTTAATACTATACCATCACAGCCAAAATATGTGGCAGCCCCGTACTGACAAGTGCAGTGTTGGGCGACCTCTGACTAGATGGATTGACGACCTGATGAAATACGTAGGCAGTCTATGGATGCAGGTGACTCAGAACCATACTTTATTGCAATCTATGGGAAGGCCAAGATTCGGTTTTGTGTAGACTTGGACAGTAGAACGTTATTTGAAAAAGAAAAATAGCAATGCTATATTGACATTACTGATACATATTGACGTTAAGGGAAGGATTTCCTACGTTGAAAGTGTTTTACCTCCCTCTTCTCCGCTGCACGCATATTTCTCCAGTACGTATTAAGTGTTTTTTTCGGACGGGGCCAACGCGTATACGTATATACAAGTGCGTTGCCGGCCTCTTAAATTAAGTATAATTACTTTTGTTTATTTGATAAATTTGTATTTTTTTATTTTTGGAACGAAGTTCCTTATCGGACGGTACGAATTTGGCGGATGGGGTCTAGGCGAGAAAAAGTGTAAGATTTTTGTCACGACCCCTTCTGACGTAGTGTAGACGGCCTTGGCGGATATAAGGAAGCGAGATGGAATAATATCCATCTCTCTCGCACTTTTTATCTTGCCATGTAGGAAATATTATTTTATTTTAAATGACGCTTCATTTTAATAGACGCTAGTAATTCATTTATTTGTATTTGTTAATCAATAATATAATACGTTTATCAATAATAATATACTACGAAAGGAACTTCGTTCCAACCGGTTGTTCCATGACACTCATGCATGTTATTGTTTTTTTTTTTTAAATTAATTTTAACAGTTAAAAGTTATATTAACCACTTTAAAGCACCGCACACATAGAAGACCGAGATAATAGGAAACACTTTATACTATACGAGCTGTGACCCCGGGGTTTCACCGGCGTAAATCGTCGCACGTCTGAGCCGTCCGACATGACACCTCGCTTTTAGAAGCGTTCACTGCTCTCATCGGGCAGCTAGTCGTCGACCACGCGCCGAGCCGAGTATTGAATTATTGTAATTTTTCATTATCTCTTAAACTATGTGTCCAAATAACATGCTATAAAGAGCAAAGTTTATCTTCATAAAATTGTCATGATGATGAAGAAACTTACGTCCATAAGGATTAATATGCCAAGTCTAATAATAACGCATATATATCACTTTTTGATTTTCAATATTTTTACTGTCACAAAATACCTTATTGTGACTTATGTATAAGAAATAGGCCTATGGTATCGCGGATTTTTTTAGATGGAGGAAAGATCTATATTACGCGGATAAAGCAGTTCTTGCGCGCTTTTTCTTCCGACTTGCTTAACAAAAATCAATATTTAAGGCTAGCTAAGAGGTGTAGCCTAATACCTATGCGTATACTATTCCTCATGAATCTGGCTATCACACACAAAAATAATTTATCAAATCGAACTCGTAGTTCCAGAGATAAGCGTATTTAAACAATCAAAAACCTCTTCCGCTTTATTATTTTATAGTACAAAAGATTCTCTCTCGCAGGCTAAACCATATAGATGCATATGTTTGTCTCTTTTTAGTGCCGCTTTTTTGTTTCATCGCGTTTCAAATCGCAAGGATACTAAAGAAGTTTCACTTCAAAAAGAATCGTCAAAATCGGTCCATCTAGAAAAAAGTTCTGAGGTAACACACACAAAAACTATGGCAAATATGGCAAATATTCCCCTAATGAGGGAATCTACGGGGAGGCCTATGTTCAGCAAGTGGAATTTGATAGACTGTAATGAATAAAAAGAATACATTAATTAAAAATAATAAATTTGATAATTACGTTAATTAACAGTAATCTATTGCTTGTATAAAACGAGATTTCTCCTGAAGCGTGGAGCCGTATTACATAAATTGCACAAGGACAATCAAATAGATCCGAAGCAATTTTAGTAGGCCATTCAAACACTTGTTCCGGGTGGGATTCGAACCCACGGCTACGAAGCCCGACGAGCCACAACTAACGAGCCGGATGAGTCGAGGAAGGTGCTGGTATAGTCGTAGGTTGCGATTTACTGACGACATGTCATTATAAGATCATAGAAGGTGAAACGATATTTCCCAAGTTTAAATATAAAAAGATATGGTATGGCTACTATGTCAATATAATGAAACATCTGAGGAATTGCTTGAAACCATATTTTTTATATGGAATTAGGTTGACAAGCGGGTACACCCCAAACTGATGGTAAGTGGATACTGTGGCCCATAGACATCTACATCTATCCTCGATTAAGAATAAAAATGCTGTCACCCCTGAGGACTAAGATGGAATGCCTCGTATTTAGTAAAAAGGGTATCCGGTTCTCTACACTCACCCTACAAAACACAGCAGCATCGGTGCTGCTATTTTACGTTGGTATTCTGTGAGAATATGGTACTTCCCCGAACCGACCCATTCGTGCTACAACTATAATATAGCTGCAGCATAGTTCTACCGCGTATGAATGAAAAAAATCACTACCAAATAACATGAAACAAATACCATGAAATAAATCTCAAACGCTAAACCAACACACACACACACACACACACACACACACACACACACACACACACACACACACGCGCGCGCACGCACACACGCACGCACGCACGCACACGCACGCACGCACGCACGCACACGCACGCACGCACGCTGATTTAGAGGAGGATGGTCCGCTATATCATCCTCACGCGCCTGTACACATCTACCAGTCAATAGTAAATTTATCACTAGCGGACCTTCATCGATAATTAAAAGTTTTTTTAGCACCTTTTACGTATATTAAATTATTTTTACTTTAACTTGAAACTTTACAAACAAATATAGAGCAATTTCATGAGAGATCTAGGCTATATTTCATCCGGAAAAACTAGATTTTTTTTTGAAAATATACAAAAACTAATTTGAAATAATAAATAATGGTCTTTGATTATTTTAAATCTAAAAAACACGCCACATTAATCTAGGCGAAACCGAGGCGGATTTCTAGTTAATAAATAAAACATGTTTATAGTTCACTCTCCATTCTTTTATTTTATTTTAAATAAACTATGAAATGAATTGCAAACTCTTTATTGCTCGACCTAATAAATAAAAATTTCGTTTGTAAAACGTTATTACTATCTGTGAAAAGAAGTAATAACGTCTATACGCAGACAGTGCAGTACAGTTTGGTCGTAAAATAGATACGAACGAAACCTTGTCTAATCATGAGTGAAGCCTGCAATCGCCTTTGATACGTAGTGTGTGCATACCTTGCGGGATGCCAGATAAAAGATAAATTTGTCCCCTATATTTAGACCCAGCAAATTATGTTTTAAGTTAACTGTGAATAGCCGAACAAACGCACGGCCACCCATTAGATGGATTGATGACCTGGCAAGAAGTCGATGGATGTAGGTGGCTTAGGATGACTATATTAGGAGAGTCTATGTTCAGCAGTTGACTTGTAAGGGCTGTAATAATGATAACGATGATAATGTTTACGTCAGTGTGTTTAAAAAAAATCCAAAAATAGGACACCTACGAACTTCCTTTCACCGTTTCTTCTTCGATAGAACCTGAATTTTTTATAATGATTTCTTATATTTACGCGAACACAACACATTGAATAAAACTATTTTTACGGATTTTATCGCGTTTAATTCTACTATTTTGATTCCCGACGTTTCGGGTGCTTTACAGCACCCATGGTCACAGGGGACCGACGTTTCGGGTGCTATAAAGCACCCATGGTCCCCCGTGACCATGGTGCTGTAGCACAGGCGTCGGGAATCAAAATAGTAAAATTAAACGCGATAAAATCCGTAAAAATAATTTATTCAATCTGAATTTTTTACTTTTCAAAATTTTAATATATTACGTCGAAACATTTCGATTGTATTTAGTTTCATTAAACACAATATTCCTAATAAACCCTTGAGATTGGAGGTGAAACAAGTAGCGTTATTGGAAACACGGTAAAAGTCAACAACAGTCAGACTCGCCAAACAACAATTAATGCTATTACGCAGTTCTGAGTTCCGGAGTACTAACCCAGAACCTGCCAAGTAAGCTCAGAATTTTATAGCTTATATTATAACTTTAACGCGTTCAATAAATCTAAAGTCGTTACCAAAGTATCAAAATACAGATTTCATAAATCTGGCAGCTCATTTTTCGCTAGATTTATAACTATTTACTATAAGATTCCCTGATATTACTGATTTGCTTTTACATGAATTCAAAACACTAGGCAAAATGATTTTTATGAAAATGGATATTATAAAATTGATAATTATTTAAAAGAAGATAATGCGTGGATATATGAAGCTACAAAGGAAAATGAAACAGAAGACGTGCAGCATCAACTTCCTGGTAACAAATAACAATAATAAAAAAACTACAGTTGTCCAACCACCTGCTAAGCGTACCAACTATGTCAATTAGAGATTGTTCATGAGTCAGCTATCTGTGAGGAAGGCCTAAGATGAATGAATGAATTATTGAATGCGTGGTGGTATAATGACTTTTCTAAAACTTTATTTAATTTAAAATTTTGTTATTAGAAACTATTGGAAGAGAATTAGTCTACTTGTCAGTTTCTTGTCACTTCTTCTCACAAGGTCTCCCCGCAGTAGAGACTTGTTGAAGCGATGGGGTGGTGTTTGACTTTCAAAAAGTGATTTGTAAAGGCCAATTTTAAATAAAAATATTTTAACTTTAACTATGCCGCGCGGAATAAAAAAATATATAATTCAATAGAAGGGAATCATCTCTGTAGTCAGATATATTTTACGATTTAGGTCAATACGCTTGTAAGCTCAAAGTATAAACACGTCGCAGACACATAATTTCCGCTACATAAATGACTGGCTCGACAATAATGTGATCTAGATTGAATGTCCTCAGATTTATTTAGATTTTAATACAGCAATAATTACTTGGTATAATTACATTTTTAATATAAACTAGTTATTGCAGAGTGGTTGAAATGCGACAGTAATTCATTAACTGTGATTCAGTAATTAGTACGTGGTGGAGCCACACTGCAGCTATATTAGTATTATAGTTGTAGCACGAATGGGTTGGGTCGACCGGGGAAGGACCATGATCTCACAAAATACATACGTAAAATAGCAGCTTAACGTGCTGTGTTTCGTATGGTGAGTGTAGAGAACCGGAGACCCTTTTTACTGGAAACGAGGCATTCCATCTTAGTCCTCAAGGGTGACAACGCATCTGCATTTTGATACTTAATTGAGGATAGATGTAGACGTCTATGGGCCACAGCAACCACTTACCCTCAGGTGGACTATGTGCTCGTTTATCACCCTTATTCTATATAAAAAAAAGTGCGACAGCTGTTGTAACAAAAATTATATATGTTATTACTTTAAGCGACAGACTATTATGTGTTTGACCTTGACAGTATAAACGTCAACAATGAATGTTTTATTTTATTTATTTAATGTATTTTTAATCAGATCACGAGTTAATCTTCAGGGCCAGTTTGCCATGTGGTGGTGTAAGAGAATTCATCGCTCTATTTCATCCGGTTGGTGACCTAAGAGACTGGAAAGTGTTATAAAATCTTATGAATCAGGATTCGAACCCGGGATCACATGATCAGCAGATGCCTTACGACCACTAGAAAATTAGGCAAAAATTTAAACTTCTGTGGCAATCTATGGGGGAAGGATATGTCCAGTAGTGGAATTTTGATGGGCTGTCTTTAATGATTGTACAAATTAATGGTTACCTATAATTGCGCAAATATCATACCATGAATAAAACTACCTATACTTTAACATACTTTATCGCGTTACCGTTACAATCTATTAAAGCCTACTGCTGAACATAGGCCTACCTCAGATTGCCTGATAAGGGGGATATTTGCCATAGTTGCCACGCTTGCCAAGTGGGTTCACAACCGCAGTTTTTTATATTTTATCTTTATTAGGAAGACGCTCCTGCCCATCTCCTGATTTGATTCCCTCTGTATCGCGTTATTTTAACATATTTAGGTCATTTCCTAATTACTTTTATCTAATAAGAATTTTAATTTCTAATTTTCTTAGTTAACACTCTCAACTAACTTCGAAGCTTAAATTATAACTAAAACAACGTGGATATAATAAAAGTGTTTAGAATACAAAAGAAATGTGCGTGCAATCTATGGAGCCTGGTGTACGGATAGCTGTAAGCCATTGTTTAAAAAGTACAATATCTTGACATTGACATGCTTGTACATTAAAGAAGTATGCCTATTTGTAAAACAACATCCGGAACACTTTGAAAAGCATATAGATGTAACTAAACGAAATGTAGCTCCTAGAAATAAACATAAGCTATGTTTACCTCAATGCAGGCTCGAATTGTATAAAAGGAATTCTTTTGCTAATGCTATAAAGGTATATAACAAATTGCCCAACTCCTTTAAAGAGTTACCTTTAAACATGTTTAAAAAAAAGTTGACACAATGGTTAAAGGAAAAATGTTTTTACGACTTCAAGGAATTTATAACTTATTGCGAAAAATAAATCTGACATCAGTAATATTGATATATAGGTAAATAATTATTATTTTATGCTAAACAACCATGGAAATATACATTAACAATTGAGTTCGTTTATTACATAATCTAACATTTTAAAATTTATCACTTGAATTGACATTATAAATCTGACATCAATTAATTAATTTATATTTAATAATCATATTGTACACAATTGCGTTCCTATTTGTTGTTTAAAAAAAAAATTTGCATGAACCTATAAAATATTTGCACACCATATGTAGTGGTAGAATGTAAATGGGCCATTAGATATAATTTAAGATCATACTTTTGTACACCTACATTCTGGCAAATAAATGAATTTGAGTTTGAATTTGAATTTGAATTTGAACGTAAGTGATATTTGATAATAAAGTCTATTTTAGGTTTCAGACTTTATTTTACAAAAAAATATTCTGAAGATTTCAGAATATTTTTTCTGTAGAAGTCTTTGTCTAAGTTATGTTATTTTATTCAACTACGTTTCAATAACATACCAATCTAAAATTAAATTCAGAAAAATTGTGCTATTTTATCAAAGTTTATTTTAAAGCAAAATTTAAGTCTAAACATAGAAATAAAAAATCCTATAGGTAACTCTAGTTAACCTATCTACATTAACCTAAGCTACATTTTATGGACACAGCTGCAGTATGTCTCCACCACGTATAAAACTTTCAATAAGATTATCAAAATTTTATTATCTATATTCATTTAAATTTATTACTTATATCTTTTGTTATATGTTATAGTATCTGCTAGTTAGTCCATGGAGCGATGAAATATGCAATTAATTATTCTTTTACTTGGTAGAGCCATGCTGCATCTATATTAATAGTATAGTTGTAGCACGAATGGGTCGGCTCGACCGGGAAAAGACCACGCTATAACAGAATACCAGCGTATAATAGCAGCATAAAGCTGCTGTGTTTCGTATGGTGAGTGTAGAGAACCGGAGACCCTGTTTACTGGAAATGAGGCATTCCATCTTAGTCCTCAGGGGTGACAACGCATCTGCATTATGATTTGTAATCGAAGATAGATGTAGATGTCTATGGGCCGCAGCAACCACTTACCATCAGTTGGACTGTGTGCTCGTTTGTCACCCTTATCCTATAAAAAAATACTGTCATATAAACTCGGCGTCACAAAAATCGCACCTCTTTAAATTTCTACTTCAAACTACTTTTAAATTCATTTAATCAATGTAAGTCTATGAGTATGTTATATCACTGGAAAGGTTATTAAATTTACTCATTAGAAAAAATAATGGTTATCATTTGTTTTTACCGGTGAATAAAAAAAAGTTAATGTCAACAAGAAGAAAATTACGATTTATTGCAACTTACAAAATTAAATAAAAACCTGTTTTGATACGGCCTAAAACATAGTGTTCCCACCCCTCGCCTTAATTACTGCTTCCATACGGTCTTTCATTGATATAATCAACGTAACAACGCGTTCTTGAGGAATGTTGTTCCATTCCTCAATGACAGCCTCCCCGAGTTCTTGCAGTGTGGTTGGGGCAGGATCACGAGCCCGTACTCGCTGCTTTACATCATCCCAGAGGTGCTCTATCGGGTTCATGTCTGAACTTTGCGCCGGCCACCGCATAACAGAGATCCTGACTTCTTGAAGGTAATCACGTACAATTAATGCAGTGTGGCAGGGGGCGTTGTCATACATTAATGTAAATCCATCGCTAACAAAATCCGCGCATGGGAACACATGCTCTTCTAGGTTCTCCATTACATATCGGTGAGCAGTAACACAAGCACCTCCACTCCGGAAAACGCAGAGAAGGCTAGTTTTGATGTCGACTGACATGCCAACCCAGAACATGCATGAGCCACCCTTGAATCCAACTGTTTATTCAATACAGGCTTGTGCAAATCGTTCCCCTTGCCTTCTGTATACTCTTTTGCGTTTATCATTGCAGAAAAGACATACTCTCGTCTCATCCGAAAGAAGTACCGTCCTCCATTGGTCGATCGTCCAATGAATATGATCGCGTGTAAATTGCAATCGATCTCTGCGATGCTGTACGGTCAATTTTGGACCAGTTGCAGGCCTATGCGCTGCAATTTTCTTTTCTCTTAACCGTCTCCTGATCGTAGAGACGCTTACAGATGTTCTGCGAGCTGATCGTAGCTGCTGTTGCAGTTCTACAGCATTCGAGAATCTATTGCGTAAAGATGTCGATACAATGAATCGATCGTCTCTTTGAGATTTGCAGCGCTGTTGCCCAGAACCACGCCTCCGAATATAGCCACCGGTGTCCTGGAACCGTTGGAATACTCGTCGAACGGAAAAACGGGATAGCTTTAGTTGCCGAGCGACATCACACTGGCGCATCCCTGACTGCAGTAGCGCAATCACTTGAGCGGCTTCACCAGCAGTGGTATTCATATTGTGGGGTTTTAGCTTCCTTCAGAAGTTTACGTGTATCCTCTTCAACGTTTGGAAAGCGAATGACTCACATGTTACCTGTACCGGCCCTTTTATAGCACATAACGTACTAGTGGTCTTTATGACGCGTATTTTTGAAACAGTTTTTTCAACTTCTCGTACTCAGGAGATTTCTTAAGTTTATGATAGTAAACGATTGTTAATTTAAAGGGTATTAACGCACTTTTAGTAAGTACCAATATTGACTTGATTAAATGTAAACACTGAGAGCCAGATACTCAAGTAACTTTTATTCGGGGAGGTGCGATTTTTGTGACGCCGATTGTACATAATATATGTACATATATATACTAAATATAGTGTGTGGCGGCGGGTAAGAATACCCAATACCCCATATCTTCCCGTGGGTGTCGTATGAGGCGACAGAGGGAAACTGAGGCAGAAGATAAGCAGCAGCATCTTTCTGATAACAGCAAAACAACAATAAAAAAACAGCGGTTGCCAACCCACTCGCCAAGCGTGGCAACTATGGCAATCTACCCCCATGAATAAAAATACGAATAGACGGCCCCAGTCCCGGCAGCCCGCTATTGCTGGCCACGGTGGCGGCCATAGTAACGGCGGGGTAGGGGTGCTAAGAATCTCCGGTGTAGGTTCGGTTGCCACCTAAGACGACTCGACCTGGCAACATATAACGCACGCACCCTGAGGACTGATGAGAAGATCCTGGAGCTGGAAGAAAAATAGACAAGTTGCGCTGGAATATTATAGGATTATCTGAGGTCCGAAGAGAGGAGGACATGGTAATCCTCGAATCTGGCAACTTGTTCTATCATCGAGGGCGACCATCTGTCCCAAAGAGGTGTCGGATTTATCGTACAAGTTTCTCGTTAACAACGTTGTAAAGATTGAGAGTATGTCGACGAGGGTTGCGTACCTTATACTCAGAATCACCAAACGGTATTCGCTGAGGGTCATACAGATTTACGCACCAACCTTGGCACATTCCGATGAGGAGGTGGAGGAAATATGTGAGGATATATCTAGTGCCATGCATTCCTCCAAAACCCACTATACGGTGTTAATGGAGACTTCAACGCTTAACTAGGCACAAGAGAGAACAGTGAGCTAAAGGTAGGGAAATTTGGAACAGGGTAACGGAACCCAAAGGGCCAGCAGCTGGCCGACTTCATGGAGTGACTCTTTATGATGAACTCTTTCTTCCAGAAGCGGCCCCATAGGAAGTGGACCTGATCAGGCCCCGACGGTTCGACAAAATGAGATTGACTTCATTATGACGACTAGACGACAACTGTTTAGTGATATCTCAGTGATTGCGAGGGTGAAAAACGGCAGCAATCACCGAATGGTGAGAGGCACACTAAACCTAAACTTTAAGTTGGAGAGGTCACGTCTAATGAAGTCAACGCTCCGTCCCCTCAGGCCCTAATCGAAAGTCCGAAACCATTCAGCTCGAGCTACAAAACCGTTTTCAGTGCTAAAAGATTGCAATGCAGTGGACGATATGAATGATAAGCTCGTGGAAACTGTCCATGTGTTCGAAGCTAAGTTTTGCAAACCCGCCGCAGAAGAACACAAAACTCTCCGATCACACTCTTAATCTTATGGCTGTTAGACGGAAATGAAGCTACAGTCTTCAATAGATTTGACAGCATACGGGCAACTGAACAGACAGACCTCCAAATGCATGCGGCGGGACTTACGCAACTTTAATACTGCTCGTATTGAAGAAGCAATCTAGCGGAACCAGGGCTCCAAAGTCTTTGCTAGAGATCTGTCTGCCAGAAAGAGCCAACTGTTGAAGCTTAAGACCGAGTGTGGCAACGTGGTTTCGGGACACCTGAGATTTTGAGTGAGATTGAGAGGTTCTATGGGCAGCTGTACACCTCATCGTTACAGCACCTTAAAATGGCAAGGCCCCAGGCGAGGATGAAATTACAGCGGAGTTTCTGAAAGCGGGTGGAAAACCGGTACTTAAAGTCCTTCAGAAGCTCTAAATCCGTCCTCCATGGTAGCACTACACCGGAGGCGTGGAGCAGAAGTGCGGTGGTCTTATTCTTCAAGAAAGGCGACAACGCCTCTTGAGGAACTACAGACCGATTTCCCATATGAGCCACGGCTACGTGCTGTTTTCCAGAGTCATTACGAATCGTCTCGCATGCAGACTCGACGACTTCCAGCCTCCCGAATAAGCCAGTTTCCGAAAAGGCTTTAGCACCACAGACCACACACATACCCTGTGGCAAATTTTTCAGAATTCCGAGGAGTTCAATTTGCCACTATGTCTGGCGTATATGGACTATGAGAAAGCCTTTGATTGCGTCGAAATTTAGGCGGTGCTGCAGTCCTTCAGCGGTGCCAAGTTGACTGTCGGTATATCGAAGTGCTGAAGTGTTTGTAGAGTAGGGCTACGATGGCTATCCGAGTACAGAACCAGAGTACGAATCCTATCCAACTGCAGAGAGGTGTAAGACAGGGTGTAATTATATCCCGAAACTCTTCACTGCTGCATTGGAAGACGTTTTCAAGCTTCTGGACTGGAAAGGATACGGTATTAAATCAACGGCGAGTACATCACTCAGCTTCGATTTGCCGACGATATAGTCATTATAGCAGAATCGCTGGAGGACCTAAGCACTATGCTCAATGACCTCAATAGTGCCTCCCAACGGATAGGTCATAAGATGAACATGGACAAAACAAAGTCATGTTTAACGTCCATGTCACACCTATGCCGGTAGTTTTGTGAGCATATAATACTTCTTACCTAGGAACGGTACGAAGTATTAGCCGGGGTACAAATTAGAACACTTCTTTGTGCCCCGGGCTGGAGTTGCGTGTACGTCAGAGAGGATATCTGTTCTCCACGCCTCGGCAGTCTTGAAGTTACGGACCTGTCCATCCTTTGGCTGCGCGTAGACAGCGACGACCATCCCCGCGTCTACGTGTGCCTGTATAGGTCCCATAGCGGTTATGCCGACACAGACCGACACATCGACCACGTCCAAATGGCTAAAGATTTCTGCTAGGAGAAATTCAGAGCACATAGGCAGAATTGGCAGAAACTAGTTCGCCTTCCTTCGGGAACCCGTGCATTCTGGTCTCTCGCCAAGGCTGTCCAAAGGAATTTCTGTAAGCCATCACTACCATCTCTGCACAGGAGAACGACTCACTGGCTCACGCCGCAAAAGAGAAAGCGGACCTTTAGGCTCCCTTTTGCGTCCAACTTGACTCTCGATGACGGGGAACACACCGCCGACCATCCCGCAGTGTGAGTGCTCTATGCCTGATGTGCGGTTCACAAAGCTCAGTACGCAAAGCACCTCTCCCTGGATATACACAAGTTGAGTGGGCCTGACGGAATCTCGCCAATTGTGCTGAGGACGTCTTTTCGGTACTCCTACTCCTAGGCGTTGTTCCAAATTCATGGAAGACAACTTTCGTGCACCTGATCACTAAAAAGGTAACCGCTCTGATCCGTCCAACTTCAGGCCTATCGCCATCACCTCCTTGTTCTCGAAAATAATGGAGTCCATTATTAACTTCTAGCTCATGCGGTACCTTGAAGAGCACCAGCTGATTAGTGACTGCCAGTACGGTTTCCGTCGGGGTCGCTCAGCTGGTGATCTTCTTGTTTACCTAACACATCGATGGGCACAGGCGATTGAGTCCAAGCGGAGACATTGGCCATTAGTTTGGACATAGCGAAGGCCTTCGATGGGGTCTGGCACAAAGCGCTTCTTTCGAAGCTTCCTTCCTATGGGCTTCCGAGAAATTGTGCAATTGTATCACCAGTTTTCTGGCTGATCGGAGCATCAAGGTCGTAGTAGACGGTGCATGCTCCGATTACAAGCCTATTAACGCTGGTGTTCCACAAGGCTGCGTACTATCACCAACGCTGTTTATTCTGCATATCAATGATATGTTGTTGCAAACCGGTAACATTCATTGCTATGCGGATGACAGCACTGGTGATGCTCTATACACCGGCCGTGCCAAATTTTTCTCGGGAAAACGTCGCCGAGTACCGGAACAACGCCTGGAATCGAGTCTTTGCTGAACAAAGTCTCGGATTGGGGCGACTAAATCTAGTCCAGTTTAATCCTCATAAGACACAAGTTTGCGCGTTTACCGCTAAAAGAACCCCTTTGTCGTATCTTCTCAGTTTCAAGGCACTCCTTGTTGCCTCAGCCAGTATCGGAATTCTCGGCGTCGACTTATCGAGTGACGTGCAGTTTCTTGGTCACTTGGAAGAGAAGGCCAAATTGGCCTCAAAAGCTTGGCGTGCTCAGCAGAGCGGGACAGTATTTTATGCCGGCACACCGCTTGCAACTTTACAAGGCGCAGGTTCGGCCTCATGGAATACTGTTCCCATCTCTGGGCAGGGCCCCAGTGCCAGCTCCTTCCACTTGACCGCATCCAGCGCAGAGCGGTTTGAATCGTCGACGACCGAGTTCTTTCCGATTGGCTTGACTCACTAGTACTGCGTAGAGTTATTGCATCTCTTTGCGTATTTTATCGCATCTACCACGGGGAGTGCTCTGAGGAATTGTTCAGACTAATTCCAGTGGCTCAATTTCACCATCGCACATCGAGACAAAATCGCGATGCGAACTATCCATACCATCTGGATGATTGGCGGTCCACCACTGTGCGATTTAGAAGATGTTTTCTTCCTCGCACAACTTCCTTGTGGAATCGATTACCACCAGCGATTTTTCCGGACCGATACGACTTAGGGACCTTCAAGAAAAGAGCCTACTCCTTTTTAAAAGGCCGGCAACGCATCTGCAATTCCCCTGGTGTTGCAGTTGTTCATGGGCGGCGGTAGTCACTTACCATCAGGTGAGCCGCATGCTCGTTTGCCCCCTCTCCTATAAAAAAAAATTAATTGACGGCTCCATGGCGCAGTTGCTTCGCAATGAGTTGCAGCGCTAATGGCCGCGGGTTCGATTCCCGCACGGAACAAGTATTTGTAAGTCCTACAAATAATTGTTCTGTCCTACAAATAATCTGTGTATGTAAACTGCTCCCGCGATACAGGAGAAAATCCTAGTATGTAGGTAACGTTTTAATAAAAATGTAATTTGTTTTTATTAAGATTTTCAATCTTTATATTTACTCTTAATATTGTTTCACAAAATAAACATACATCAATCACGTCTTTTGATTGGTAAATTTTACCTCTTTTATCTTTATAAAGATATACATAACTATATTAACGATTTTACATCATTATGCTGAGAATGCAAAACTGCGATACAATCTCCACACTTAAGTTTGTTTTACAAAACTCTTTATCCACATATAATATATTGCATAACAATTTTTTGTCTTATGTGCGTGGAAAGAAAAATCACTTAATGCTAATATACTTTGAATAATATATATGTTGAATTATTTTAGATCCTATACTTTCTTTTGAGCATGTACATTTTTAACTTTTTTCTTTGTCTATTATTCTTCTCTTTAATTTAGATATTGTTTTTTAATGTTTTTCCCTCTTTCTTGGTGTCACTTCAACACCACTGATTGATGTAGTATAAGCAGATAAACTAGGTACAGGCTCAATATATCTGTAATGATATGTAAATGATCTACGTGGAAGATGAAGATTAACCTGGAATTCAAACAAATTAAATAGACAATGCAGACTTATTTCACATAACTTATGTAATGCAAGGGAAATCTAACATATAATCTAGTTTAACAATAATATATAGAAGAATAATTCAACTTCTATAAAATTATAACTAACTCAACTGTATGTTTGAAAGCTACTGGTACTCTTCTCGGCTTAAAAAACTTTAACTGAGCATCATTATTTATTTTTAAAACTACTTTATATTTATTAAAAGTCCCCAGTTCATCTGTAAACAACTGTGAATATGTTTCCTTCAGTTGTTTTACTAAGTCGTTATGCTGTAAGTTGTAACAGTCACCAATACCAAAGGAAATCCAATACACAGTTTCATATTAAACGACATAATTAAATCATGACCCAACAGAACTGGTTGTTTAACATCTGTTTTTGTAATTTAAAAACGAATAATTTCAGTATTTACAGTTACAGTAGTATAAAAATCGTATGAAATACCTTTTACTAAATCATTGTCATCCACCTCAAAATAATTGTAGCTCTTATAACAACTCATACAAACACGTTTTAAATGCCTTTTCTATTACACTTTTGACAAAAATAATTCGCATATCGATATTTATCTTTAGTATGGTTCTTATGTCCACAAACCAAGCAAGATATGTTTTTTCTGCAGTTTGACGAACAGAATTTTCTTACTCAGGCTCGTAAAGCGAAAACGTGTTGCGCTGCCGCTGATGATATGGCTAGTCCCTCATCTTGCAATGACCTTTGAAGTGCAACTCGAACACATCGTACGTTTTGTGCTAATTCCAACGCTTTGTTGAATGTCAAGCTATCGATGTTTTCACTCAAAAACTTTTCTTTTTCCTCGGCATTCACCAATCCTAGCACAAACTTGTCTCATAATACCGTCTCGAGTTCTATTTTAAAACCACAAAACTGTGCGAGATGATGAACCCAGGCCGCCCATTCAGTTAAGTTTTCGCCTGGCCTTTGTTCCGCTTTATAAAAACATATCTATCCGCAAACATACATTTCTTTGAGGAAAACTGGTTTTCAATCTTTTCGATAAGAGCCTTATAAGCTAAGTCTTCTAGTTGTAACGGAAAAACTAAATCGCGTACTAGGCGATATGTATCTTCTGCTAATGATGTGAGCATAAACTCTTCTCATAACTCCTACTTTGTCAGCAGTGGCGTAGCTATCCAGGGGCTAGGCGGGGCAGTGCCCCGGGGCCCCCAAGCTAAAGGGGCCCCTCGGCCTCCAACAATGACTTTCGAAAAATTATGTACTATCCCAGTTGTATAAAAAAATTTCGAGTTTTAAGTTTTTGGCCCCTGACCGCGAACGGCTTGAACTGAAATCACAAAAATTACTCCCACTTCCAGAACATATATATAACATTGTCAAAGATAATTATCGTCTACTTTGTTTTATTGTCTTTTTTTATATAGAAGAGAGGGACAAACGATAGTGGATGATGGATGGATATCGCATTTACCACTGTCTCTTCTTCTCGTCTTTCTCGGATGCAACATCTCTTCGTCTCGTCTTTCGTCTTCGTCAGTCGTCGACGATTCGAGCCGCTCTGCGTTGGATGCGGTCAAGGGGAAGGAGCTAGTACTAGGAAGCCCCGGCCCAGGGATGAAAACAATATTCCATGTTAGGTTAGGACTGTTTGATAGTTAAATTACTAGTTTTTTTTTTTTTTAATAGTTTTTTTATTTTACATTTCCACAATTAAATTATTTAATATAATGAAATAATTTAATTGTGGAAATGTAATATATTTAATTGTAACTGTAATATTTGTATACCTAAGGGTTGAATGCAGCGAACATAATTTTTTTTAAAGATCTATTCTGTCTCACCCCCTATTTACCTATTAATTGATTAAAATAAAATTATTAAATATTAGCAGAATTCTATCAAAAGAAGCCATGAATTAATAGAAGAAGAAAAAAGACATTTGTTTGTCAACGTCTTTCATATTGAAAATATTTTCTTTTATATTATACTAGCTGTTACCCGCGGCTTCGCTCGCATGGTCACTGGAAATGAACTATCCATTGCTTTTGAATTGAAAGAAAACTGAATTTTATAGATTTGTCAAGGATGCAGCCATTAAAAGGAAACTGAGCAAAATTGATTCGTCAGCCTATTTAAATGTTTTGAAACGCAGCGTATAGGAAAGCATGAAAATAGCCTGTTTATTCAAATGGAAATGGGATATTTTTAATTAAAGGAAACTGAGCATAATTATCCGTCAGGGATGCAGACTTTTGAAAAGAAACTGAGCTAAATTGATTCGTCAGAGATGCAGTTCTCTGAATTGAAAGGAAACTGAGCCAAATAAAAGATCCGTCAAAGATGCAGCCTTTTGAGTTGAAAGGAAACTGAGTTTAATAGGTCCGTCAGAGGTGCAGCATTTGGAAATGAAAAGAAACTGAGCTAAATAGAAAATTTTGAATTGAAAGGGAAGATCTGTGGAATTCTGATTAACTGATTGTGGGAATTTTGGAAAAAACTAACTGAACACTATTTTAAGACGCTACTGTACACAATGTTATATGTTTTCCATTCGGGGAAAGAATGTGGAGATTCTGGGCATTTGACACACGCGAACATGCTACATACAGCTGACCATGAGAAGCACGGTTTTCTAAGTTGACCCCGCTACCTGTAATGTTTGCCCTTGCGCTTTATTAATTGTCATTGCAAAACTGAGCTTAATAGGAACTGCAACCTTTTGAATTGAAAAGGAAGATCTGTGGGAATTATAGGGATCCGTGGTATAATAACATTTTCACCTTTTCCTACGCCTGTCAAAATTAAAGCACCGATTATGTTCCGTCCAAGATGTGTCACACAGCCTTGTCCCGTTACATAACCGAGGAGGATCTAAATTTCGCATTAGCATGACTGGGACGCCTAATTTTAATTGAAGCTTATGTGAGGCACACCTGACAACTCTAGAGAATTTAGAAACTCTACGGGATATGAAGTGCTCTGTTCTGTGTCCATAACTGTGTCTACTGACAAATACTCTGTTATTTTTCCTGCTACTTCGCTTAATATATCTGAATTTATTTTGTTAACGCTCTCATTTTTTGGTGCAAGAATCGCCCTTTCACATAACCATTTGTCTTCATGCATGTTGTTCGTTAAATCAGAATAAACACTCGCAATTAATTCGGAATGACTCTGTACTAAATTACAAAAATCTCTCGTCAATTTAACGCAGCCTTCAGCATCCGTTTCCAACCGCACATCGCCAATTTTTAATAGTATGTCAGCATAGTTTCCAGCATTGATATCATTATACAAATGCACTCTCATATTCGTAATTATACTGAATTTTGTCACCTTGTTCCATAAAATAAACGACTTGAGGCATGCTTTAATTTCATCTGCAGGTGTGCCCTTTTGAATGACAGGTAAAGTTTGGCGAAAGTCACCAGCCAGTAAAACCACCATTCCTTCCATTACATCGGTATTGCTGCGCAAATCCTGGAGCGTTCGATTTAGTGCTTCTACAGCTTTTTTATGCGACATTGTACTTTCGTCCCACACTAAAAGTTTGCATTGTCGTAGCATTATACCTCGTGCACTATTTTTGCTAAAGTTGCAGATCGGCGATTATTCCTGGGCTAAATTTAGAGGGAGTTTTAAAACAGAATGTGCAGTGCGGCCCCCGCTTAGCAGCGTGGCGGCTATACCGGAGGAAGCTACGGCCACAGCAATGTTTTTATCTTTCCGTACTTGCGCTAATAATAAATTTAACAAAATGTCTTCCCAGTTCCTCCAGGGGCATCTAAAAGAAAAGTGCACCATTTCCAGATTCAATTTGTCCTAATACTTTGTCAAAAACTCGTTTTTGTTCAGGAAGTAAGCGGGGTACAAATTCGACCACTTGCTGCTGCAAAGCTGGTATATCGTAGTTTGTTTCACGTATAATTTCATCACTTAGTTCATTTTCGGTTGTTCGCTGAGGGCTTATCATTCCAAAGTCGCTTAATTTTTTGCCTACCATTGCCATTACTTTATCTTCAATTTTTCCAAGTTCTTCATTATAAATGTGTTCATTGTATGTCATGTTCGCGTGTGTCTGCTGTAACCTTCGCAAAATATCTTCCGCCATGTACTCTTTATATTTGTCCCACAATTTATGTGCATTAGATAGCCCGCAAGATGATATGAGAGTTGCATAAAGATCCCTAATTTTGGCTGGTGACTGGCACTGCACAGCTTCCTCCATGGTTTCATCCCAGTGATTATCGTTTTTAAAAGATGCAGAGCTTCATGCTTCTCTATAAGTTGCGCATTCCTGACCGTTGACAGTTTTAAGGTCTTTATATCCTGTAGGACCCCGAACATGGTGCAGCAGCAATCGTAAACAGAAACATTCAAAATTAGTTACATGGACGGTATACACGACCAAGGGCATCTGATGACTTTACACCGGGCCAATTTGCAACAGGCGCGCCTTGAATACAGCGTTCCACTCCTTCTAGATGTGTTCCAAGTATAATAGCGGGGACTTCAGAATATAACAACGTTTTTGCAAAGGGTCGGTTTGACAAAGTTGAAAGAAGGCTGTTAGTGTACTTTTGGCGGTGATGCAATTCTTTCTTGGAAATTTCTTTCGGTGAAATATACACGCTCTCCATTTTCTAAGTGCAGCAAGGTGAGTAACTGTTGGGTGCCTTTCGTGTAAAGGAAGCCAAGGAGATGCCACGCTGCCTCGTTACTGCTGGACATAACGCCCTGCTTGAAAGGTCTGTACTTCATTAACGGATTTGCCTCACCTTCACTCCTGAGATTAAATATTGCTTGGTCGCTTCCTTTATTTATGTACTTACAGATATACTTGATTGCGCGGACAGAGCTACATGCTTCTACATAAATGTGGGCATTAAACATTTTACATAGAATGGGCGAATATGGGACAATCCAGCTGTTGTCTAAGGTTTCAGACGCTCCAGAGCGAGATTTGATTGTAACTTTCCTGTCACCATCTTCAGGAGCTCTGCGTCTGTATAAAGTAGCCATTGTCATTGTGCTGTTTCTTTAAATAGCTGTTTAGGGAATTTCTTTGTACATTTTCCTTCTTTCATACATGGCGATATTGAATTTCGTGCTCCACATGGACCGTGAATCTCGGCGCTTATTATGTCGTCTATTTGGCTGGGCCGCAACTTCTCTTAAGCCATATTAGAATGTGGGCATGCAGTAATCCTCTTTTTGCCATTCAATTGAATACATGGAGCACTGCACCTCTCCGAAAATTTTCCCTTTGTTAATTACATACATTAATTTCTGTACTTTTAATCTAAATACTCTAGCAACTAAATCGTGTCTGTCAGTACTTTTTGGCCCGGCATTAGCTCCTCGGTTATTTCCTTCCATGTGGGATTGCAAGTAAAAGTAACAAAAGATCAGGTCTTCCGTAATTTCGTACATATGCGAATGCGTCTTGTGTACTCATGTAGGTAGCGGGACTGTTAACGAATGATGAGGGCGGAATTACCATTTTACCTAAATCTTTGGGGTTTACATTGACGTCGCTAGAAACTGCATCTTGTAAATGTATATAATTCTCAACGCGCAGCTTTTTTTGATTTAAAGATATATAACGGAGACGTTCACTTTCTACCTTCACATACATGTCTACCAAAAATTGATGAATAATTGTCTACACCGGGCTAAGAGGTTAAAATCATTTTCTCGCAACATCATATGATACGCATAAAAATCCACACATGATACTTTTTTGTTCGGAGTAGGCTCCTTTGTGACCAGGTTAATGAGTGGAATTTGAAAATGATAACCCTCTTGTCCTTTGCAATAAATCAATGGGTATTGCAGAGCGTCATAAAACTTGTGTGTATCGGCTACCCGTTGCAACGTATCATCACGTGCTCGCAAGACAATGTCTCGTAAAGAAAATTGATCACCACTAATTACGGCTGCTATTTCGTTTATCAAAGGTGCATTGTAGCGCCTTTCATGCTCTCCTCGAGGGGTCCGATCTGCGTGAATGACGACTTTATAATCCTCTTCAGGTAGGTTTTCTAAAGCAGTTTTAAATGTTTTGACTAAAATGTTACGTTCATGCAAGAATCTTTGAATTTTGAACACTGTGTCTCTCTCAACTCCCTGGATAAATTGGCAGCGACGGTCTACCTCAATTTCTTCGTCACCCATAAAATATACTTGTAAAAATTTATGCTGTTCGTTTTCAGCTGGAAAAAGTGAACCTAGTCTATGATAAATTTGCCCTTGCACCGTAAATGTAGGCAAAAATCCCGGCATTATTATTACCCGGTCAACTCCGAAGGACGTCATTTGAAAGCATGAGTTATGTTTCGGATCCTGTTTAAAAGCGCCGTGACTCATTAGCATCATATAAAAGAGAGTTTTCAAAGGTTCTTCTGGTTCCCAAGTAACGGAAGAGACACTTTGTCATTGAACAGCACATGCCTGCGGTCTCATCTTTCCATTTTAAAGCGCTGCAAAATCGACACGTCTTGTCCATCAGTCCGATAACAACTAACCTGTGATTTTTATAATCAATCAACGGATCATAATTCAATGCTGCGTCATTAAAACCGACAAATTGTTTCTTTAAAATTTTGTCGACGTTCAGCTTGAGCTGTGCATTTGCATCTCTTCGCGCCTGTGTCTGTTCTGGTGTTTCAGATGCCCTTATAGTAGATTGACGTTCAGCTTGCTCAATGAGTCTGTGTTGAGTTTCATCAGGTGTTTCGCGGCTCTTAAGGCGGCCTGACGTTCCGCTTGTTCGAATAGCCTTGCTGACTTTGAGCAGGTGTTTCAGTAGCTCTTAAAGTAGATTGACGCTCTGCTTGTTCAAGACGCCTTTGCTGACTTTGAACAGGTGTTTCAGTAGCTTAAAGTAGCTTGACGCTCTGCTTGTTCAAGACGCCTTGCTGACTTTGAACAGGTGTTTCAGTAGCTCTTAAAGTAGCTTGACGCTCTGCCTGTTCAAGACGCCTTCGCTGACTTTAGAAGGTGTTTCAGAAGCTCTTAAAGTAGCTTGACGCCTGCCTGTTCAAGACGCCTTCCTGACTTTGAGAAGGTGTTTCGAAGCTCTTAAAGCAGCCTGACGCTCTGCCTGTTCAAGACGCCTTTCCTGACGTTGAGAAGGTGTCTCAGATGCTCTAAAAGCAGCCTGACGCTTGCTTGTTCCTGCCTTCTGAGTTCAGCATCTTCTAAAGATTCTAGCGATCGAGCTAATCTTTTCGCTTGTCTTTGAGAAGATACTCTTGATAGGCTGAACTTACGTTTGCGAGGCATTATGAAGTAAGAAAAACCTATTTATAAAAAAAAGTTAAAATACCTAAAGGAATTAAATTTCCTTTTAAATATTTTTTTTAAAAGCAAATCCAAAATATCTAAAAGGAATAAATATTCCTTTTAAATAGTTTTAAAATCAAAACAACAAAACCAATTCAAGACACAACACGAATCCGAAAACGATAGCCAAAAAATCGAATCAACTTAAACCAAATCACAAAACAAATCGCAGAAAACCGAAATCGAAAGCAGTAGTCAATATAAATATAACCAACGATAAAAGAAGTAAGTGTATAGGTACCGTATACACTATCTATACTATTAATATTCCTTTGAAATATTGTTAAACAACCTAAAACAACGAAAACCAATTCACGATTCTAAATAAACAAAATCCAAAATCAAAGCCAGAGTCTAAATATGTATAAAGGAATACCAACCAAATCAACAAAACCGATCCAAGAAAATACACAAATCCGAAAATGAAAGCCAATATAAATCCATTCAACCTTAACCAAATCACAAAGCAAATAACAAACAACCGAAATCGAAAGCAGGTAGTCGAAAAAGCTACGAAATAGAAACAATTTAAGCGTATAGGTACCGTATGCACTACAAGTTGACGCGCGGCTCAACGGCGCGAGTTAAGTACATCTCAGGAAACATTTCGTTACCGCGTTTTAAAAACCTAGTAACGATATCTAGCGGAATCAATTTAAACTATGTATACGTTAGTTAATAAGAACTCTCAAAAAATATTTTTCTTATAATTTTGCACAATTTTTCTTATTGTAATACCGATTCATTCATAACCACATATAAGAACTGTATTCATTTCCGTTCAATAAATATTACTAAGGCTTATTAATAAGGCTTACTAAGAACTGTTTCTACCATTGTTAAGTAATAGTTAAGGGTGAAAGCGAGACAGGTGGTGATAGTATTTCTGATCCATACTTATAATCACGCCTGTAACCCTTGCAGGTAGGCAGAGCATCAACGGTTTACTTAATATCGTCTGCGAGGTTATCGCCTATTCTGTGAATTACGATGCACCAAAACGTTTGAAGAAAATCAGCTGGTGAATTTTATGTTTTTATCGCTCTCTTCGGTCCTGCGTGGAAAATACAGATCCATACATGTTTTATCTTAATTTTGATAAAAGACATAATAATCCAGATATTCTGACCTTCTGTGTTCGTTCATCGTACCGTCGTCCGTCTTGTAGAATCACGGTGGCGCCACCTAGCTGAATTTTATTTTGCAACATATTCGATTTTCCCACAGGAATGATATGTTTTTCCGCTGAAAAAAGTAGCCTATGTCACTTTACAGCCACCGAACTATCCCCATACAAATAATCATGCCATGCCGACGCTCTGTTGCGACGTGAAAGAAGGACAAACAAACAAACAAACAAACAAACACACTTTCGCATTTATAATATTAGTATGGAAGTATGGATTTCATAGGTTTAGATTTTAATATTTATTATTGATTTTTGCTTAAATTCAGTTATTATGGGCCCAGAATACTTTATTTTCGTTTTTAGGCGAATACACAGTAACGATTTTTTGTGAAATGTTAACTCTGTATAAGATATTGACTATAAATTAATTCATTATTTCAAAATTTTATGCACGATGTGTGATCATCATCGAAAGTAAGTTAACACGTTCACTGCGGAACAGGCCCATATCGGCCTGCCGCAGTACTTCAGCTGGTGCGGACAAAGAAAACTATGTCCCTCTCGCTGCCGCACCAGCGATTTATCTCAGGCGCAACAATTATCTCAGGTGTTTGTAAAAGATCGACAGAGACAAATATATATTTCAGCTTGCGATCAAAATTGTAGGTATTCCCCATCAAAAAATTACGGTAGGCCTTTATCGGCCTACCACGCACTGACGGTGAAAAACATCCGCTGAGTGCGGGAGTGGGTCTATTTCGGCCCGCCGTCCCAACAGGCAGCCGACGACCCGATACCACACAGAGCGCGTACCCCGCCAGTTAGTGTTGTATTATCGAGCTGATCTGACGTAGCGTTCGTTCGATATAATCAACGATGGCGAGCAATAAAAAAAATTCAAAAAAAGAATTTAAGAGCCATTAATGCAATTATTAACTGGAAAAAATATATGCCCTGATCGTAAGTATAACGACGTGTAACATTACTGTAGGCATCTGTAGATCATTGTTGAAGGCGATTCCTACATTTCCGTGTATCGATATCGTCAGACGTTCTACATCTGCAACAGGTAACTATTGTCATTATTTTGAACATATTACCAGTATTACGGTGGCTGCGCATGGTTTTCGTGCATGCGCTTTGGTCTGACTCCGCTTTTTTTCTGCGAGTAGTGTATGGCTTTTTTGCACTACTGCTTCCATTAAGGTATGTTATGGCACTCTGTTTAGTTACTCAATAATACACGATGCGAGTTCTCGGGTCAGTCAGCTGCAATTATCATTAAAATAACGCTTTACGTGGTCTACGTGATTGCACAAAATAGGCATTAGGCCCTGTTACCACTATATTAACTTCTTACTAATATTGTAAACGCGATAGTTTGTGAGGATATATGGATGTGTGGATGTATGGATGTATGGATATTTGTTACTCTTTCAAGCTAGAACGGTTGAACGGATCTGGATGAAATTTGGCAATCTGGCATAACATAAGGCTACTTTTAGAAACCAAAATCCTCAATCCACGGGTGTGAAGTTAAATAGTGTTCTCCACGCTGTGACATGCATTTGCCTATTTTTCGGGGACGGTGTGACATATTAAGTCACACGTGTTTACCAAAAACTGCCTCACTTTATAGTTCAAAGCGTTCTATCTTAACTTTTAAATTTTATTTGAGTACCTTTTTATTAGTTCCCAACAGTGAGTCCCGTGGCAAAACTCATATGGTTAATAAATCACACGGAATTAAGAAAAAAAATGTCATTTCAGAAAATACAGTAGAACCTAAGGACAATGATCATGTTCTTGAGATGAGCGCTAAACGAAAAAATTTTGCAGGGTGCTACGACAGACTGCGGAAATCCTATAGTAGAACCGAAGCAAAAAATAAAAAATGAAAAAAATAAAAAAAATATTGCAGGAAATGCAACCAAAACCTTTGCGTGACATGTTTCCAAAACAGGCATAAGTAAATAAAAAACATTTTTCAGTTCTTTTGCGATAATTCTGTTTTATTTTCGATATCCCCTTATTTTTGTCTGTCCCATCATTACTAAAAATATTTCTAGTGCGGTTCAGGTCGATATTGGCCTGAACCACATTTTTTTTTTATTTCTCATTTCCTGTTTGGCAGATCCCGGGGCAAATCGAACCTATGGAAGTTGGGTTCAAGGTCATTCTAACAGTAAAAAAAATTTGTATACATTATGTTTTCGTAAAGTTATAGCAATAATAATCTATCCTAGTGCTGGTGGGTCGAAAAGAACTGCCACGCAATGGCGGAAATATCATCGGGAGTGCATTTTAACCCGCCGCCGCACCAGATGAAGAATTATGATTTTACTTGCCGCAGTGAACGTGTTAAGTGTTGTGCAAATAAAAAGCACAAAATCATCTGATCACTTTCTGCAGGTTTCCTATAACAGGAAAAGAAAAACTTATGACAATATTGTGGTAAGTCTATAAACATTTTGAATTTATTGACCATTATTTGTAGGGATTATTACTATATTGACTCGAATTGTATCTGTTTCAGATCACGTATTTGAGCTAAGTTTTCACCATGAGAATTTTGCTGATTTAAATTTACGTTAATGTTCTGTGAAGAATAACTCTGACAATAACATGTGTTATATATCAGTAACAAGCGTGGAAATATTATGTGCAAAAGCAATAAAAAACATCAATAATAATGTATAGTTTATAAAACAATCTGTCTTCCAGAAAATAAAATTACATAACTATACTTATTTATAGTTCTATTTTATCCCACATACTAATCGAAAGTATATTCGAGTAGTTTTGGTGCAACCTCTCAAATGTATGGAATTTACCCATAGGTTTGTGAGGGTTTTTTTATTTATTTAAAAAAACCAACAGCGATTTAACAATTTTAAGGACTTAAAGTATACAGCTTAAATGTAAGGCCTATTAAAGGTTTTTTTCAGGTATATAAACAAAATATATTATGGACGGTACAATTTAACTAAAAAAAATTCTTTGGATTTATTATAATATGTATGTACTAATCTAATTATATATATGTTCACAGATATGTCACCAAAATATTTATATTAATTACACTTTTGTATATGTGTATATAGAAGTATTTGTATTATTTATTTCTTTGCAAAATGTTTAAATTTAGCTAAATATCAACATTCTTTTATGTAATTTAATTTAATGAAATATCACACCTGTTTATTTATTTATTTTTCTATACTGTTACACTTATGTCAAATTTTCACCACTAATGCCATAAACGATAAACAATGAAATTAAGAAATGATTATACTAAATGATTCAAAGTATAAATTCATTTTCATATTTTAATTGAGTTGATTTATGTCGCTTTACTATTTATTTATTTTGTGTAGGAGTGACACTAGATGGAGTGACGACCTGATAAGACATGTAGGAAGTCGATGGACGCATGCGGCTCAGGACCATGCCCCGTGGCATTCCCTGGGGGAGGTCCATGTTCAGCAGTGGACTTGTGATGGTGATCATCATGATTTTGTAAATCAAAATGATTTACTCATTTTGCACCTCATTTAGAATCTTAATAGCTTTAGTTTTAAAGGCTGGTTTACTAAAAACAAAGAGGTCTATATCACTAAAGATCTCATTGTACGTCCTGAGCAATCGGTTTATGGGCGCATTACGTGCATAATTGGTGACAGCAAACGGCACATGCAATAAAGGGGGCGGCCGACGGCGGACACGACGCGACGGTACGTTGTATGTTATGCTCGCCACCAACTTAGGCAGTCTACGTGTCCACGGACAATATCATACAAAAAACATACGTCCATTAATTTACGCCTGTTTTCGAGTGTCAATAAATTATAAGATTGACAAGTATTTTCATAGGTTACCAATGGTGATTTGAGAAAACGATAATTTAGATGATTGATGAATTTTTCTTGTATGCGTTCTATACGATCTTTATAGGTAGCGTATTGAGGTGACCAAATTGGACTGGCATATTGTAATATATTACGATATACCCTTAAAATTATACATAATTTTAAGGGTATTAATATCTTTAAAAGGCTTGTAAGTTCTCATAACAAATCCAAGATTTTAAAAGCCTTGTTTACAATTTTGTCAACATGCTCTGATAAAGCATTTTACTATCTAAGTGAACTCCTAAATCTCTAACAGTGGATGTTCTTTGAATTGGAATACGGTTAAAATTGTAGGAGAATGAAATAGGGTTCTTTTTACGTGTAAAGCTAATACATTCGCATTTATCAATATTAATTGTTATTTTGTTAGCAGAATAATAAGCTAACAAAGAGTTTAAATCAGTTTGCATTTGTTGACAGTCCTGTTCAGTACGGATGTTGTAAAAAATTTTTTTGTCATCGGCGTACATTAAATGTTGTGAAAACTTAAAGCAAGTAGTAATATCATGGATATAGGCATTATACAGTAAAGGTCCTAAATGTGATCCTTGAGGAATGCCTGTTGGTATTTCGATTAATTCCGATCTATAGCCACCTATTACAACAGCCTGAGACCTGTTACTCAAATAGGATTTAATCCACCTGAGTAAATCCCCATGTATACCTAACAGTTGTAGTTTATTCAATAATATGACGTGGTCCACACGGTCGAAAGCTTTTTCGAAGTCTGTGTAGACCACGTCTACTTGACCGCCTCCATCCATATTAGATAAAACATAGTTAGAAAAGCACGCCAGATTAGTGATAGTAGAACGACACCTTAGAAATCCATGTTGAGTGGTTGGCAGTCCCTTACATATTACGGGATATATAACATCATAAACGGTTTTCTCAAAACTTTGCTAATAATATTTAAAATTGAAATGCCCTATAATTTTCAATTTTAGTTTTAGTTCCTTTTTATGTACAGGAACAATGTGCTCTTTTCCAGATATCCGGAAATACACCTTCGTTAAGAGACATATTAAAATGATGGCGATAGGAACACACAAAGTTTTAGCACAGTTACGCCAAAATAAAGGGGAATGCTATCGCATCCTGCTCCTTTAGAAATATCAAGGAGTCTAAGCCTTTTCAATAGTGGATGTAGGATAAACAGTTTAGATATATTATCGCATGTAGAAGTGGCATTGCCTTCCTAATATTTTATCAAAAGGGTCACTGAAAACGTTTTGGAAAAAGTATTAAAAGTATCACATATATCTTTAACACCGTTACTTTATTGCCGAGATATGTTAATTGATTTGGATAATTCGATCCACCACGCAAAGACTTCACGTATGACCAGAATATCCTCGGTTTTTATTTAATGGCTTCCTCGGTACGTTGAGTATAGATAGCAAAACAAGCATCCTGAACCCGATTTTGTCGCTTACGTAATAATGAAAACTCGTCGTAATCTAACAAATTGCCAAAACGTTTCCATTTTTGTGTGCTTTTGATTTTTCTTTAATTATTTCATCATTCATTTGGCTTGAGCCAAAATTACTCGAATATGCCTTAAATAAAAGTTCAAAGTTACAGAATACAAAGGTTTGAAATTCCCTTAAAAGTTTTATATGGGCGCCCACCGTAGCGCTTGTAGTGTACATTCATAAACATGTGTTTCTGTTTTTAAATATGAAGTTGGCGTTCTTCTCTTGGTAGAGAGTAATTGGGTTCTGTGCACTTCCCACTTAGAAGCGATTCTGACCAGGTAACCGTGATTTATTTTTTGATTTTATTTTATTCATATAGCTTAGATACTAATTTCAACTTGACAAATGACATCTTGAATAACAGAATAGTTTCTTAAGCTAAGTGCAGTGAACTAATAAGCACAGCATTCACTGTATTTACACGTATATACTATATCCAGTTACTCAACTCCAAAGAGTCAGTAATTCCTCATGGGGCAATGTATACGCTTTTACAACAAACTCCCAGAAAATATGCAGACCTTATCTATCAAAAGGTTTAAAATATTTATCAAGCAAAAATTGTTTAGTAAGGGTATGAGATGGGTATCCCCCGGGAATGAGGTGATTGCTACAATGTTGTTTCTAAATGATTTCATAACAATTGAATAAATAATATATTGTATATCTATTCAATTGTTATTTTATTATTCCATTCAATTCTATTTCATTCTATTTCAATCTATTTCATTCAATTCAATTCTATTTCATTCCATTCCATTCTAATTCGTTCTATTCCATTCTTTTCCATATTATTCGATTCTATTCCAAACTATTCCAATCAATAGTCATTAAATATCCACGCCATCAATTCCATCCACTCCATCCATTCCATTTTATTCCAATCCGTCCTTCCATTTCATTTCATTTCATTCCATTTCATTCCATTCCATTCAATCAATTCCATTCCATTGCATTCCTTTCTATTCAATTTCCTAACCTGTCCCATCCTGTCCAGTCCTGCCTGTCCTGTCTGTCCTGTCCTATCCTGTACTGTCTTGTCCTGTCATATCCTATCTTATCGTGTCTTGTCTTGACTTATCTAATCTTATCTAACTTTATCTTATCTTCACTACAGCCTTCACAAGTCCACTCCTGAACATAGGCCTCCCCAATGAATGCTACAAAGCACGGTCCTCAGCCACCTACATCCATCGACTTACTCTGCATGTTTTCCAGATCGTCACTCTATCTAGTAGGGGACGCCCTACACTTCGCCTGCCGGTACGAGGCCGCCACTCAAGAACCTTTCTAACCCATCGGTTGTCGGTTCTTCGAGCTGTATGTCCGCACATTGCCACTTCAGCTTACTAACCCTCGGGCTATGCCGGTTACACTGGTTCTACTGCGGATATCCTTGTTTTAGTCTATCACGCAGGGACGCTCTCCTTAGCTCGCTGAGCTTCCTCATACGGCTAGCAGTGAAGGACCACGTCTCAGATCAAAGGTCACCGGCACTGGTTGTACAATCTTGTTTTGAAGTTTTGAGGTATGCCTGACGAGAAGATGTGTCGTGATCTCAAGCCAAGTTGAATCCATCGATTAACCTCTCGGTCGTAGTTGGGCTTACCTAGTTGAATTATTTGTCCCAGGTAAACATACTCTTCAACAACTTCAAGCTTAGTGCTCCCAACAACTACCGGCATAAGTGTGACATGGACGTTACACATGACTTTTGTTTTGTCCATGTTCATCTTAAGACCTATCCGTTGGGAGACACTACTGAGGTCATTGAGCATAGTGCTTAGGTCCTCCAGAGATTCTGCCATAAGGACTATATCGTTGGAAAATCGAAGGTGAGTGATGTATGTGATCATTGACGTTAATATCGTATTCCTTCCAGTCCAGTAGCTTCGAAACGTCTTCCAATGCAGCGGTGAAGATTTTCGGGGATATTACGTCACACCTCTCTGCAGGTGGATAGTTTTTGTACTCTGGTTCTGTACTCGAATAGCCATCGTAGCCTTACTGTATAAGCGCTTCAGCATTCGATATACCGACAGTCAAACTGGCACCGCTGAAGGGACTGTAGCACCACTCAAATTTCGGCGGAACGCCAAACATAGTGGCAAATTGTACTCCTCGGACTTCAGTACAGTTTGCCGAAGGGTATGTATTTGGTCTATGGTACTAAAGCATTTTCGGAAACCGGCTTGTTCGGAAGGCTGGATATCGTCAAGTCTGCGTGCGAGACAATTCGTAATGACTCTCGAAAACAGCACGTAGACGCGGCTCAGAAGGGAAATCGGTCTGTAGTTCATCAAGAGAGCGTTGTCGCCTTTCTTGAAGAACGAGACCACCGCACTTCTGCTCCACGCCTCCGTAGTAATGCCACTATGGAGGATGGAATTAAAGAGCTTCTGAAGGACTTCAAGTACTGGTTTTCCACCCGCTTTCAGAAGTTCCGCTGTAATTCCATCTTCACCCGGGGCCTTGCCGTTTTTAAGGTGATGATATCATCGGAATAGTGTCGGTTAAGCATTGCTCTTGGATCATTACTCACACTTGCGTGTGGCTAAAAACCATGACGTACAGCTGCCCATAGAACCTCTCAATCTTACTCTAAATCTTAGGTGTCCCGGAAACGATGCTACCACACTCGGTCTTCAGCTTCAACAGTTTCAGTTAATAGTCTCTTTCTAGTCGACAGATCTCCGGTAAAGACTTTGGAGCTTTAGTTCCGTTCGATCACTTCTTCAATTCGAGCTGTATTTAAGTTGCGTAAGTCTCGCCATATGCATTTAGAGATGTCTGTTAAGTTGCTTGTATGCTGTCATATCTGCTGAAGACTGCATTTCCCATCTAACAGCCATGAAATAAGAATGTGTTCGGAGAGTTTGTGGGTTCTTCTGCGACGGGTCTTGCAGAACTTAGCACGCCGCATGGACAGTTTCCACGGGCTTGTCATTCATATCGTCCACTGCATTGCAGTCTTCTAGGCACTGAAAATGATTTTGTAACTCGAGCTGAAAGTATTCGTTGCTTAGTATTAGAGCACGAGAGGAACGGAGCGTTGACTTCATTAGGTGACCTCTCCAATTTAACGTTTAGGTTCAATTTGCCTCTCACCATTCGGTGATCGCTGCCAGTTTTCATCCTCAAGATCACTGAGACATCACTGAACAGTTGCCGTCTAGTATTCATAATGAAGTCAATCATTTTTGTCGAACCGTCGGTGCTCGACCAGGTTGACTTTCTGTGGGATCGCTTCTGGAAGAAAGAGTTCATCATAAATAGTCCCTTTTTCTCTATGAAGTAGACCAGCTGCTGGCCCCTTGGGTTCCGTTGCCCTATTCCAAATTTCCCTACTTTCAGCTTACCGTTCTGTCTTGTGCTTATTTTTGCGTTGAAGTCTCCCATTAACACCGTTTAGTGGGTTTTGGACGATCGCATGGCTCTAGAGATATCCTCATACATTTCCTCCACCTCCTCATCGAGATGTGCCGAGGTTGGTGCGTAAACTTGTATGACCTTCAGCGAATACCGTTTGGTGATTCTGAGTATAAGTTACGCAACCCTCGTCAAAACACTCCTAATCTTTACAACGTTGTTAACGAGTGACTTGTGTACGATAAATCCGACACCTCAGATGATCGCCCTCTTGGTGATAGAACAAGTTGCCGGATTTGAGGATTACCGTGTCCTCCCCCTCTCTTCGGACCTCCGATAATCCTATAATATCCCAGCGCAAATGGTCTATATCTTCTTCCAGCTCCAGGATCTTCTTGTCAGTCTTAAGGGTGCGTGCGTTATACGTTGCCAGGTCGAGTCATCTTAGGTGGCAACCTTCACCGGAGAAGTTTAGCACCCCTTATTATATTTTATTTTATCTTATCTTATCTTCTCCTGTCCTCTCCTCTCCTCTACTCTTCTCTACTCCCGTCCTGCCCCGTCCCGTCGAGTTTTAATCTGTTCAATTCTGTTATATTCTGTTATACTTATATTTTTAATTCTATCCTATCCAAAGCACTTTTTAATAGTCATCGCTTCCACAAGTTCCACAAGATGTATAAAGCCCACTACTACGCTAGGCATACCCCTTAGTTACTTCTGAGAGGTATTTTGAAAACGGAAATTGTCCGTCGCGCTGCCCCAATTTATTGGCTGATTACAAAAATGTTCTCGAAATTAAAATATATGTATGTATATACCTACATATAATTAATAAATTTAATTTCGACTACATGTCTGATAAATACATACAGGTTATTTTTCAAAGAGTAGCCAAAGGAGACAGTTTCTTTTGTATGGAGAATGGGCCCACCACGAATTTTAGTGAACCTCAATGAAATGTATGTTGATTTATTTCTTATAATCTATAGATTACAAAATTAATATTAGTTTTATCGCATCTAACGGAATTCTGAAAAATTAAAATTAAAATATGAATATCGCAATAACCTTAAAACAAAATAAAAGCGATTTTCTAGTAGTTTTCACCGATATTATGAGTTAGAATAGTGTATATAGAATATAATAGCTTAATAATTAATAGTATGAAACGAATTTGTAGGTACATTCAGCAATTATAGATATTTTAAGATAGATGGAAAATCCTTTTAGCAGTTCCGGCAAAACAGTGCACAGACAAACAAACGTGGTGTGGAGACTATTTTTTACAGGTATTAATTAATTAGTGAATATACATCACACACATCATTACAGTAATTAAATAAATATGATTAAAGCCAAGATGAATAACGGATAATATGTCTATTTATAATATTACCTTTAAATGCTATATAGTAAGAAAGCTGTTTTGAACTGGTTGTATAAGGATAAAACACAAAGTAAAGGCCACTGCATATATTGTTGTAATTATTTCCAAAGCAGTCTATAGTGTAATCTAATAGTGGAACAGACATACAGACAGGTGCGGTGTCAAGACTTTGTTTTAATATGTTTTGTTGATTAGTAAAGGTGCAGTGTAAACTTTGTTTTAAAATATATTAACTGATTAGTTATCATACCACAAACACCATTAAAGCCAAAATGACTAGGTAATATCATGTTTATCTATGTTATTACACACTGATAAATATGAAGTAAGATGTTTTAAACTGGTGTGTAAGGATAACAAAACACATGTATAATTTAATTGTATTTATTATTGTCAGCCATTATCATTTCAAAGATATTTTCAAAATAACTTGATAATAACATGAATCAGAAGGATATTATCAATGTTGTGAGATATAATATAAGACTGTTGTATTCAATATCCATTTACTTTTGTCTTTGCCTACGAGCAGCTCAGCAAGATTTCAGCTTTCAAGACATACACATTTATTCTAAGCGATCCACCTGAAAAAATTAATGAATATTGTATAAGACTATATATATACTATACTTGAATGTCAATAAACTACATTTCCATATTTCTGTCAGTATTTTGTTGTCTCTGCCTGTATGTTAAATAAATAAGAAATTATTATAAAATATACACCATTAATCAGCTCCATATGATCAAATACACAAATAGTAGTTATGGATTTACATCAACAATATTTGACTATGTAAAAGTTGTCTGATTTCTTATTTTCACTAGTTTCATGCAGGGAAAAGGATATTATTTTATATTAATTATCTGATAGTAGATGACAAAATAATATTCCTTTCTGCAGAGTTAACAACACATCAGTCTAAGGATAATAGAAGCATCTGATCAACAAGGATATAACCATTACACAAGTAAAATGGCTTAACTAAGTTACAATATTTATGCAAACTGTATATTTGCTTCTAGTACAAGTAATAAGTACTTATTTACACATAAATATATGTACTATCTATACTGTCTATCTACTATAGCTGGCATAAATTCAGGATCCATGTTTGATGCCATTTGGTATTGTCAAGTTTATGGAGCAACTTGCTGAATACATAAGGTATTTATACCTAAATGCAGTTAAATGAATCGCTCTTCAAAGCCGATGAAGCTACATCAAATAGAGAAATCTTTAAATCCTCGACCCATAGATTCTAATTTTCTTATAACATACAGAAATACTTCATTTATGTATTTATTCTATCTATTATTTAATTTAGATTTTACTAATAACATAAAACTTTAATACTTTGTCACTTTTAACATACTAATAAGGTTCTAAGACCTGTGTTTGTCATTTTTTTTAAGTAATTCATCATAAATTATAGATCTTATTTAGATTTTCCAAAATTCTAGGTGTAAAAGTATACTCTTGTATTACATACATACCTTAGAGAGTAATTGTGTTCTGTGATACATACTTATATTAATTAACTAAACTCATTAGTTTTCATTTTTCAATTTTGAATGTCATTGGCAATTTTAGCATGCGACCACAAAAAAATAAAAGGGAAAAATAGATATTATCCATTATATGTTAAACACTTGTGCATCGATGAGACGATATTTATTTTATTGTCTTGTAAACAAACACGTATAAACTTTTTAGCTATTAATTAATTTTGCTAGTTTGCTAATTGCTACTAAAATTATTTTAAAGTATATAACAATTAACCACATACTTTAAACTTAAAGTAGTGATGCAACTAGAACTCTGTTTTCACTCGATTCAATCGAGTGAATCTGTGTAACTCGGTACTCGAGTGAAAATAAATTTTACTGAGTCCGCTTGCACTGAGTTACCGAGTCAACGCTTGCACTCGAGTTACTGAGTCAACTCGACGCACCGTGTAGATTCGGAGAGCGCTAGATAGATGTCAGTTCACTAATTCATTAATTCTATCATCTAATCAACTAATTCACATAGTATAAGGCGCCGCGGGCGTGAAACTTGCATCTGGCATGTTGTAGTCAAATATGAACTTAGTTTGATTTATAATATCGTGATTGTGCTATTATTGTTATTTTTTTACTTCGTATAAGTAGTGCATAACATAAAAGGTGATTTAAATATACTTGTTTGTTTAAAGTATGAATGATAACAATGAAACAACAAAACAAAAATCGTCAGTGTGGCTTATTTTGAAAAATGGAAGCGATTTGTAAGATATGAAAAGCAGTTTATAGATTTTGAAATGCTAAACATGTCTGCAGTAAAAAACATTGAAATACTACAAATAAATAAATAATAAATATTTGTATTTTATTTCATATTGTCACATATGACTTATTTAATAAAGGTACCTATTTAAAAGTATATTAATATAGAAACTCCACTTTATATTGTATTAAAAACTACACAAAAAAAAAAACTTAAACTAGTAATTTAATTATCAAACAGTATTATTATTATTATTTAAAATGCTTTAACTAAGGTAATCGCTATTATCAACTCGAGTGATATACTTCAATCGATGCAGGACTGTAAATAGTTAATTCGCATAACTCAAAAACTCGAGTACAACTACAGTGACATGATAAAACCCGAGTGACTCGAGTCACAAAATTCTACTCGAGTCGCATCTTTATCTTACGGTCAATTCAGTGTCTGTCTACAATTTAGTGATGAACTCGACTTACTAATTCGAACAATTTATAGATATATTATGTAATATCAACAAGCTGATTAAGTATAATACGTGATAGTTAAATTATTAATAACATTAACTATACGCTACGTCATAAAGTTAGAGTGATATTATTTTATGAAAATTGTCTATACACCAATAAAATATAACTACCTATTAAGTTAAGTAATAATAATTATCTTGGATGGAGGAACAAATATAAAAATAATTTGTAACAAACTGACACAACTTCGTTCCGTCAATTCGAGTTGCGTAACTCGAGTACTATTCGAGTTACGTGAATTTCAACTCAAGTTAACTCGAGTTGAGTTTCTTCCGAGTTTTAAAAGTTACAATTTTTTTAATATTACATTATCTGAACCAATGACAAGAACACAAATATCAAAACAACTCTTTTTTTCAGATTTCTTAATTCCGTTTAGATTTTCACAAAATCTTTATGCTATTTACAATAATAAATTGGTATCTTTTTTTTGTATATAATACCATTAAGGGTCGCAAAATTTCTAGTGGGCCCAAAATGATTGACTCCTTTTAAACGTAAGTTCAAATATTTAAATAATGATACACAGTTATTGCAGTTTTGGGAAAACATCAGTAAATAAGGCTTCTACATTTATTTGAAATTATACCAAATTGAATGTGATTTATAGGCAACAACGTTTTTACCTACCAGTCAACCCTTACGCATGTGCGTGCGCAGTAAAATCAGTCAAAATAATAAATTACCACACAATTGGATTTAAAGGATAAAAAGACAGAATGTTTGAGATTTTTTATACATTTTCTTCACCGCTTATTTTGAACCTTCCTTGCAAATTTGGCCAGTTATTGCAAAATAACCCTGTTTATATTATATATATATATATATATATATATATATATGTGCAGTTTTCTACAGGATGTATTGGAAATATCGTGGTACATCGGCACTTAGAATTAACGTCAAAACATTACTATTGTGTATAATATTATCGCCTAGCATTCATTACAATTATGGCAAATCCTTCCCGCTGTGGAAGAGGCATGTCCAGGATTAGACTGATACGTAATGATGACGATGATGGTAGTACCATTCCATGTTTCTGTAACCGTTACAGCCTATCAATAGTCCACTGCTGAACATAGGCTTCACCGGTAGATTGCCTTATAGATTTTCTTTATTTCCTCTTTGCTCCTTTTTTTAAAAAAGCATTACCCCCACACTAGGATTTTCTCCTGTATCGTGGAGGCAGTTTACAAACGTAAATTGCACAAGGACAAAAATTCCGACCCGAAACAATTACCATACAAATACTTCCGTGTGGGATTCGAACCCGCGGCCCTTAGCGCTGCAACTCATTGCTAAGCCACTGCGCCACGGAGCCGTCAAACAACTTACATAACTTACATAACTAAATGGTAGCACTCCTCAATTAACTAGGAGCTTAGTGTAGGTTTCACCGCCCTCTTTCTCATTTATGCCGCAAAATAGCCATGCATATACTGCTGTTGCTTTGTTCCAGTCAGAAGAGTATAGAGAGCCAGTATAATTACAGGCTGTGAGGCATTCCATCTTAGTCCTCAGAGGTTACCAACAGGTGGACTCTTTGTTCATTTTTTTTAAACTAATTATTCATGGGAAAATAACTCGAAAAAATTTTTTGTTGAAAGTAAGAAAGAAAGAAAGACATTTATTCACTGGAACTGTACACATCACAAAAATAAAAAATAAACTGTTAAAGTATGGTACATTAAAATTCCAAGATATGGGGTGTGTATCGAGCCAGTGAATAGGTTATGACTCAGCGTAATGCTGTAGGGTAACCTACAGCGCTGATGCTTCTGTCATAACCACAGATACACGCACGATCCGCCTGGATGTGTTTATGAAGTACATTTCAATAATTATTTTATAAATTGAAATATTTCGTTACTCATAAATATACCTATATATTATACATTTAGGGATATACACACATACATACAAGCCATATTATACATAACTATATTCATATCATATATTCTATATAAAAATAAAAAGCTTTCAAAAATATATAAAAATAAATGTAACGATAAGCTTTGTAAATTCACACTAAAAACAAACATATAATGCTCAACGATGCTGGAAGAAACATCTGCTGTAGGCTCAAGGTTGAGCTTTTTGTGAGTGTAATAAATGATTTTTATAGTGGGATTTAAAATTGTACTTTGAATTACACTCACGAATAGGCGGAGGAATGTTGTTCCAGCACCTCGTAGCTATATATTTAAAACTACCTCTGAAAGCTGCAGAACAGTAAGTGGGATTGGCAAGCGGGTTCGTACAAGACCTAATGATGTTTTGTCGATTTCTCCATATAAGTTGGCTATTAGAACACTTAATCTAACCTGGAATCTAACCCACGACCCGCAGCACCACAACGTAATGCTTAGTCACTTCACTATGAATCCGTCCTAAGTTTTTCAAGCGAGACATAAGGAAATGGACGAAAATAAAACACATTTGTCATATTCTATTATTCTTTATTATAACTTACAGATTACAATTATTCATTATTGCTTTATGATTTATTAGTTTATTTATTGTACTTATCACTATAGTTTATAGACATTAATGCTTCTATCCTGTGATATGGACATGTCTATGTCTGTATAAGCGTGGTATTGTTATGTATTGGTATTTGGAACGAAAGTATTTCCATTTGTCAATATTTTAAGACTTACGAAATAACAGAAACCCTATGACTTCTTTAATTTAGGTTGATTTTTTAAGTGAAAACTTCTTTAGCCGTTTTGAGCGATTTTTGGTAGGGGAAAAACTTATGGGTTCGCGTCACCGATGACCTCGACATGCTCAAGACGTATTACGTCACGGGCATGTCCACTACGCGTCGCTAGTCTGGCATAAGCCAGGCTAGCCACGCGTAGTATAGCGGCCTGAGTACATGTACACGCATATATCATTGAGTTGTCACTTCTGTCGGCAGTCCTTATGGCTGCCTCTGTTTTTTTTGTGTAACATAAATGCTTATGTAATCCCAAGTATTTATAATGTCTTGAACTGTATTTTTTGTGTAGTTTAAAAACCGATCAACAAAAAAACTATCCTTAAAGAACCCTATCTTTTTAAGCAAACTACAAACAAATGAACGAAAGTACAGTAAAAGTAAAAGTAAGTCTGTTCAAATATAATATATATTTTTCAGTGGATACGCCCTCATATTTGTAAGGCAGCCAACTTCGTAAAAATCTCACGCTAAACATAGCGAATATTGTGTATATGACAAACGATCAAAATGATGACGATGGTGATCAATTTTTACTAGTCATTATCTTACGAAAATAAGTACCTATTACACTGTTTAATATTTAACCAATTTCTACCACAAAAATGCACGTGACAACATAATTAATTAACAAAGAATAATAAATGAAAGAAAAGTTAGATAAAATATTACGTGTAATTTTTTAATTACGACGACCGAATTTCTCTTCTTAATATTTTAGAAGTTGCACATACGTAAATTATTTTTAAATCAGTTTTAAGTAAAAGAGAACAAATTATCTTAGAAAATGTAGAAAAAAAATTGTATGTATTTTGTTTTCATTTAAAAACAATAGTGAAATTCGTCGAAAATTTAATAGGCGCTAATGATGCATCAGGGCTTGTTATATTGGATATACATATGATTTAAAATGCGTATAATTTATAGTACATTGCCTAAATCTATGTAAATATTCGTCTTAAAATCTAAAATACAATGATTTTATTTCTTACATTTATTTGTATTAATTATTCATTTTTCTAAATTAGCTATCTCTCCACGCAAATAATGTAACGCTCTTAAAATATATCCTTAATAATAAAATTGTCTTAAGTGAATTATTCTATTACACAAAAGTCAACAAGAAGAATATAGATTTATCAATAATTGTCTTTATGTCTTTATTAGCGTTTAAAATATCTATAATTCCAATAACAATATCACATACAATAACTAGACAATAATCATTAATAAATTACGATAACAACCAACAACCACCTAGATACATTCGATGATATTATGTTTTTTTGTTAATTAATAATAGAAAATACTTCGCTTATTATTAATTCGTATGGTATATTATGTGCGTTATGACTTGATGGAAAAAATGCGCTTAGAATCCTACATGTTAAAAGTATACACAAGGTTTTGTACTAGACAAAATACCAGAATAATATTTATAACAAACATAATATTTCACATTGGAACTATGAAAAATGTGTACAGTGGCGATATTTTGCAAGTTTGAGTTTTTTTTTTTTAAATATATAAAACACGTTTAATGCATTAAATTTTTAAACTGATAGTATTAGATAGTAGTTTTGATATTTCAGTGTAATATACATGCAAATAACTAAATATTAAATAATTGCCGAGTAGTGCCATAGCATCCCGTGGGTGTCGTAAGAGACATCTGAGGGGAAAAAAACAAGAGATGTCTCCCGCCTGCCAAGCGTGGAAACTACTCTTGTAAGGCAATCCTTGGGAGAGGTCTATGTTGAGTATAAGTAGCGGCACGAAGGTCTAGCGGTGACCGTTATTGGGCATAAGTCGCGCTGATTGGCTCGTGCATATCGTTCGCACGCGTTGATTGGCTTTCCAGTCGCATTCGTGCAATTCAATTCCTGCGCGTCCCCTCTACTTACAGCTAGGCTTACGTGGCGCGACTTGTAGTAGACTTTTGATAGGCTTTAATGATGATGATGATGACTAAGTAAAATAATAGCACTTGCCGTATGGCGTCAGCTTCCGAAGATCTATCATCACAGGTCAACCCAAAGGTGCAAAGGATTTCTTACCAATTCGCTTGCCAAGCGTGGCGATTACAACAAAAATCCTTTTCACAATGAGATAGGCTCATGTCCAGAAACGAATAATTAAGAGCTGACAAAGAAATAATAAATTTGTCAAGAAGTATATGAGAATTAAAAAAAAATATGTTGCTAATTACAACATCGGTATGAAAAAATTAAACTGCATTAAAATTGTTTGTTATTACTATCCCATGGTCGACTAATGCAGGTGGCTCAGGACTGTATTTTTTACAAACCTTTAGCAGTGGACTTTAGGGGAAGGGCTTTCTTTAGCAGTAGACTTATGATGATAATGAACATCCCATTTGGAAGAAGGTCTGATTTTAGAAAGTCCAAATTTTAATATAACTTTACTTTTTGAGATTCCTAGAGATCCTTTTTACTCTTTTGGTGTAAGTGTATGTTATTTAGTTTCATCATGCCATCTTCATCAAACCAATTTCGTTCATCGTATGCATAATATAAACATGATCAGTCCTGTAAGTTTATTTAAAAAGGAACTTACGACTTATCTACCAAATGGGAAGGTGGCGGTGAATGATAAAATTTTCCCTTAAAATATGTTGAAAATTTAAAATTTTGATCAATAACTTATTGCTTATGTCCTTTAAACTTGATGATTTAATCTAAGATATTACGAACGTACAATTAACTATAATATTTAATGTATTATACGATGATGAGATTACAATTATTAATTTTTAATTGATTTTTCATATAGAGAAATACAATTGAAATATAAAGATCCATTAGCAAACATTTATCACACACTACTTACATACGATTTACAATTTTAAAGAGATAAGTTACGTATATAGAACTATTAGAAGAAATAGCTTGATAGGTAATTAATTCTATAGTTTTTTTTTTTCTCTTTTAGTGCCATTTCACTTTACTATACAATGGTCGTTAAGCCGTTTAGTGCGTAGCGCTCTACGAAGACTTAAAAGTAGTCAACAGTTAAAACGTCGCTATGAAATACATCTATAAATAACAAATAATTTAATATCTAAAGGGTAAATCTATAACGAAACATCGAACTATAAACTTGTAAAAGGTATATCAAAAACGCGTGACGTCACGGTACTCAATTATCGATCGCCCATCAAACTGCATTCGTTAGTTATCTAAACCTTCACATACTCAACTCTCCAGAAAGACTTATAGCCAAAATTATAAAGTAAAAGCATAAATGGGTCATCAAAAAAATTATACGATAAAAAATTTGAATATTACCAACATCAAGATTTGAAATTTTTTAAGATTTACGTTTATAATCCATTATCCGCATCTATTTTTCCTCCATACCTTAATGGCCGACTCTACACTCTCGCCGAGAACAGACGAGAAAATATTTGAAGAAATAAACATAATATAATATACAGAGGCGGAAGTTGTACTTCCGCCTCTGTTTATTATAAGAACGTTGTTTAAGTACGTGGAAATTTTAATAAATTTGAAAAATATGTAACACTCTCAAGCAGACATAATCGTAACAATAAATGGGACTTAAACCTAAGTTTGGTTTTGTATTTTACTTTGACTGGTTTGATTCATTGTTCTCGCTTTAATTCTCAGTTTTTTCCTCGTCGATTGCGGTATACCCGAGTTTCGTTAAATCCTGGTTTGTAGAGAAATACAAAAAATTTTAACAGGAGATTATGGTAGTAACTTGATAAATTAAAAAAATTGTGTGAATATCGTTGAGAATCCTCGGCGTGAATTTCCCGCGAGAGTGTAATGACCGCTTTACAGCAAATTCAATTTTTAATAATTATGAAAAGAAGAAAACTGTTTAGATCCAGATTAATCTGATTAATAAGAACGTTGATCTTTGCCTTGAGACAGACATCATTAAATACTCAAATTAAAGTTGGTTCTTGGGATGGTTATGTAAAAAGGTCTTTAGCAAAAAGTACATTAAATTTAAACGTAATTATTCAGTTTAAAAAAAAGAATAATCAGATAAACTAATTGTAATCGGCTAAAAATTAATAAAGGAAATCGGATCATTTTACTTTTATAATAATTGATTATATAATTTACAGATATATACATATATAATAGTAACTATAGGTATTACAACGTATTTTTATAAAATTAAATGTTACAATAATAAATTACATGAAAGGCTATATATTGAAAAATTTAGACAAAAGCTAAAGGACGAAAAATTTATTGAATAAAATTCTCTTTATAAAATAAATAAAACAAATATATCACCATATTTAGTAAAGCATAATATGATACTTGGACAATACTCCTACTTAACGTGAAATCACATCAACAGTGCCACAATATTGTCTATGTCCCTGTACATTGGGTGATATTGATCGGAGACGGATATCTTTGCCCTAACGAAGCACTACTAGTAACAGGGGCTAAAGTTCCTGACATCAATACCTACACGCGGACGGTATAATTTATAATAAGCCGTAAATAAATTTGCAAGGTAACTTATCTTAAAAAACGTTAATTATATATATAAATAACCTTTTTTGTTAGTGGAAAAGCAACATTGAAAGCGCATTTCTTATGTGACACTGCGTCAAAGTAAATCTATTATAACGTAATGACTTAAAGAGTCTATCTAAAAGGGTAATAGAAGGTTGTATAGAACAATACAATTAATGGAAAAAAAAATCCTAATCCAAAGACGAAAGCTAGAATCGTTATTGCATGGCGACTGTTACTGCGATTTACCATGAGTGGTGATCACTGATCATGGCCAACCCTTTAAGATTATGAATACTATATCTATCAAGAAAGACTTATCAAAATGATAAATTCAAGTGCAAATCTTAAGTTGCATATTAAATTGTTCCTTGTAACTAGCATTACATTAATTAACTTTTTCCGTTAAAGACAATATTGTCCATGTCAATAAAACCGATAGAAAGAGTATCGATTTAAAGCAATTTTTTACTGTTCAAGAAAGTTCATAACTTCAGAATAATAACGCACTCATTTCAATTCCGTTTGCTCCCTTTCGTAAGACATCGTCACTCACTAGGTTATATATGTTAAAAATAAACTCAAGAAATAGTTTTAATGGTACAAGCGAGAAATCGATAGAAACAACAGACTTTTTATCACAACATGTATTTCGATTCTAGGACGTATTTTTTCATTGTAATTCAATTTTAGAAATTGCCACAAAAAGCTCCTGTCCTTGAAGAAAATATACGTCAGAATCGAGCTTTATAAATGTTTAACTTCAAAAATTTGTTTTAACACATTGTTTTTTTTTTAAAGTTTTATCTGTCAATACATTTAGATTCATAAATACAGTTCTGTAATATTTGAAAAAGATCACATCGATAGCCCTATATAAGCTTAAACACATAGACATAAAGTTCTAGAGGCGTACATGCTTACACATGTAGTTAGTTATTATACTAATCATTATTATCTACGACTTATATAAGTTTATTTTCAAATACTGTTATATTGTCTAAATTACACGTCAATTCACCAAATGTAAATACATCTAGCGAAATTGAATATACAAGTTGCATAATATATGAAAAATAATTAACTATAGCATACATATTTATTCTTTTATCCGATATGTGAGGCGTAAAGTGTCTAGGCCACAAAATGACTTTGTTTTTGCAAATATTTATATGTGAAAATGTGAGTCAATAATTATTTTTCATTATTGTTACCTTTTTTAATTAAAGTCATAGAAAAACATTATTTGTGATTGGATTTACCATACCCAACTGATAATATACTCCCATCAAGGCTAATTACATATGAATATTAGCAATAACAGCTTGATAAGCAATGATACGCGTAAGATATATACTTGCTTAAATAGTTCTTACATTTAATGCAAATTGTATTGTATTCAAAATGTAAAAATTGCTGTCGATGTACAAGATTATACGATGTGAATTGTCGAGTAAATGTATTAAGAAATTGATTCAAATCAAGAAAGACATACAAAATCTTTCTATTTCAAATCTAGAATCAAATTTGTTTAGATAAAAGTATATTAGCAAAGCGAAGTATGTTAATATTTATTATATCTTATCATTAATACTTAATAGAGTTGAGTAAAGACGACGAATTGACAGCAATTTCAGTTTATCTAATCGTAAATGGCAATATTTATACTTGTGACAACAACAAGAAACCTTTAAAGATACTATGTGGCAGTTATATTGGTATATTATAAATAAGCATTCTCTTTCGATTTACTCTCTTTATCTCTCAACGATCAAGTCCCACCAGGTGCTATTTTAGGACCCATACTATATAAACTTTAAAATATTGCTAGCTCTGTGTCACAAATAACATTATAAGATAAATAAATTTAGAAATCTTCTGAATATTTTATAGTTAACTGCAATTTAAAGGTAATTTTAATAATGTTGAAAGTAAATATTATTACTGTTATTGTAAATAATAGTACAATAATAGTGAAAGATTATCTTGTGGTGAAAATAAATATTATTACCATTATTATATATGGTAATGAAGACTACTCTTGTTCAATCTCATTTTTAAGCATTATTCGTTTAAAATCAAAATATTTTTAATTTTGCAACAGAGACACAAATGTCACTGCACACATTATGTTAAACGTTTAGTATAGAATCAACAATTAAATTTTCTTCTACATTCGTACTATACCTTTTCGTGATCATGTCGTGAAAATTTTGTATTAGGGTTCAACTTGGTCCTATTATTTTACTGACTGATCTTTTTCTATAGTTATTTAAGCTTACATTAACAAGACAACGTGGAAGAAAAAAATATATTTGTTTTATTAAAAATTTCATATCACCACATTATTTTTATTGTGTGTTCATTGGTTTTATTTGTCTCGTTTTATTTATTAGGATAAAGCACTTTTTATGACTAACATACACATTCAATAAATATTTTTACTGGCAAATTATAATATTCCTATAATCCAATTTTGTCTGAATTATTGAGATTTTGAAACTACTTTATAAATCTTCCCAAGGTAATAATCAATAACGATAACAGCAACGCACATTTCAAAATTTAATTCGTACAAAATAATCACAATTGCAGAATCTTGAATAGAATGAAATTTTGAAATGCGCATCCCTCTACACATCTTGGACCCCAGATTTATTTTCATTGTCATTAGCAACATTTATAACTAAAACATTCAAAAATAGATTTATTTCTCTGTTCTAAGTTATACGGCAACGTAACAATCTTACTCTATTGGTAAACAAAAATCCTTTCAAAGGATAACAAGCTATAACAATTGTGTCTCTTCGAGGTAACGTTTAAAACTAGCAACTTATCCGCTTTGTGCCAATATTCGTTGTGCTTCTGGTGCACGATAATACGTAATTACCACTAACAATGATACTTCTATATATATTTCAAATCGCTCTACGTATCACGCATAATCTAAATTACTGATTATTATAATATAGAAAGGTATTTTCACGCATTCGAGCAATGTAATCAACAATATTAAGAAAAGGTACTCAGAAATATATTTAGGGCAGACATAAAACGAATCGATATATCTGTACAAAACACTTACATCAATGATAGCACGCAAACCCACGGTGTCACTAACTTATATATACCTGTTTGAAGCCTAATCTTTCTATTATAGTTCTATATAAAATAAGAGATAGCTACAACCACAAATAGACAAAATCGTCAAAAACACGCACAAATAGACAGAGTTTATTCTTGAACACTTCTTGCATCACTATGAAACCTTTTATTCACTTCATTGACCAGGCTTGTAAATAAGCTTTTTATCAGAAATCTTATTGTGAGGTGGCTTAAACAAGGAATCGATAAATATAAGAATACAATGGAAGACTTGAGCGAAACTAACGCATTATAGATTAGAAAAATTATTGAGCTATTAAAATCCAAGTGCTAAAATAAAATGCTGTGTTTTATTTGTTTAAGTAGCATTTTCATCCCTCCCACAATTGCGTACACTACCGATGCCAACACTAAACATACACCACTCCTAATATCTATACTGGAAAAAAGATACCGCCCTCTCATTTTCAGATGAGGCATTGTAAGATGGGCCTATTTCTTCAGACGATACCTCATCGAAACAATTGTCGTATTATCAACAGTGCTGTGTATGTCCTACTGCAGGGGTTAGAGTGGTGTTGGGGGTTATGTTACTGGGTGTAGTGTGGGGCTTATTATTGTGGATTGTGGAAGAGTGGAAGGTGCTTTTCATCTAGATATTATTTGTATTTAACATTTTGTTTTTTCGCATACTGATCTTAGCTTAGTAATTTTTCTCGTCTTTGATATAATTAATTTCCGCAAAGTAACGCCCGATTTATTGACAAAACTAAAGGAGGTAAAAATCAAGAAAATTAGCTGTTAGTATTTTTGTATTGGAAGTCAATTAATATTCATATATATCTGCCTACTAAATTGAAATGGGATAAAAACTATCCAAAACTATCTTTTTCAACTAGTAATATCTCTTTTATCTTTAGCAAGCGAGATTTTCTTCCAACAATTTGTACATACAAATTACGTCAAATGTATATATTTATGTTGTTATAAATTTAAAACTTTAGAAATAATAAGGGTTCAGAGAGATGAAGCTGTTATTGACGATTCGGTGTTGATTTCAGTAGATGAAAGCGGGATGAAGTGGAGGTGGTGGTACGCGCGGCTGCTTGTCCAGAGGAGCACAGCAAGTTGGCTCACAACAAGCCGCACTAAATGGTGCAGGAACCAGTGCGTATTGAGCTGGTGGTCCGTATATAGCTGGTGTAGCTGAAATGTTAAAAGTTATTATTAATTAGAATATCAATATATATAATAAATCTGTAGAAAAATTATGTGTTCACGATTTCACGATTCACACAAAAACTACTGGACATATTGCCATGAAATTTGGTACGTGGGCGGTAAATGACGGTGCATTACATACCAGTAACTTTTTATCCGTTTACGGAAAAGTAAAAAACAAGTATTGTGTTTTTCCTTTTTTCATAAGTATATTGTCATAGTGGCTGCTGATAGTTATATGAGTCATAAAGAGGATTTAGCTATACGTGTGATGAGTCTATATAAAAGTGTATATGTGAAAATGAAACTCATCGCCAGCCAGAAAAGGCAGCACAACGTCTATATATAATAAATCTATACAAAAATTGTGTGTTCACGATTCACGCAAAAACTACTGGATGGTTTTCCATAAAATTTGCTACGTAAGCAGTAAATGATTGTGTATAACATAACATATAGGCAACTTTTGATCCGCTTACGCAAAAGTATAAAAGAAGGGTTATGTTTTTCCTTTTTATATATATTTGATATATAAGTTTATTGGCATAATGACTGCTGATGGTTCTATGAGTTATAAAGAGGATTTAGCTATTCGTGTATAAGTCGAAAATAGTGAAAATGAAACTCATCACTAGCCAGAAAGGGCAGAACAACGTCTAGCTAGTATCAAATATGTGTGTGATGACGTAAGAGTATCTATGACATCGTCTCATCTAATCGTTGTTGTGGGAGCTAATTACAAAATTACTTAGCATTTTTATTTTATTTGCTTTATGTCTCTTCCAGTTTAGCAGTTGTTCGCTTCTCTCTCCATAAGCCCGAAAGAGTCCAGTGCATCACATGGGCATCTCCCGTTGTAAGTTATTCGTCACGCTTGGAATGTGGATTTATGATCGCACTACTCTCTGTTTCCGTTCTGGCTAATTTACGCCTGGCGTAAACGAGATGGTATAATAATGCCATCTATCGGAAGTCCTACAAGAACTTTCTGGCATGTCCTATAGTCGCTATTTATGACAAACACGGAATTAAATGGGGTGATAATATTTCTCAAACAGCCACCACGAGGCAAGTACATTATTACCACTAAAAATTAAATACAAAATATAAAAACACTTCATGCCATTTGAAATAAATTAAGAGGAGAATGAAAGAAGGCCCGTGCCCAGCAAAGGGATGTATAAAGACGTGCTAATTAACTTTACTTTACCTAAGAGCATTATGCTGAAAATTAGCGGTGAGATCGTACATTGGGCAGCTAAAGTGTGGTAACGTTTTTAAAAAATATTAAGATAAAAAAAGAAAAAACAGAAAAAAAAGATAAAAAAACAAATTACCTTGTTAAGAGCCGTATTAACTAACATTATTAACCAATGCCGTATAGTGTCGATATAAGACAAAACTACATATTATAATAACTACCCTATAATCCCGTGGGTATCGTAAAATGCGACAGAGGGAAATAAAACAGAACAGTAGCATCTTCCTCAGATGACACTGTGTCTGGTTGCTTGTGACATCGCTGCTTCCCAATAAATTTGTGTATAATATTGTCACGTTGCAATATTCGGCATCCAAAGAATACGCAAGAATTTAAAGGTACTATACTTGACGAGCTGATACAATTGGTTGCAGTAACGTACTCACTTCCTCACTTTTTTCGCGTGGTAGAGCCACGCTGTAGCTATATAATGGCTGTACCACGAACTGGCTGAGTTGGCTAAACCGGGGAAAGACCATGCTCTCACAGTATACCAGCATAAAATATCAGCTTCATGCTGCTGTGGTTTGCGTGGTTAGTGAAGAGAACCGGAGAACCTTTTTACTGGAAACGAGGCATTTCATCTTAGTCCTCAGTAGTTACTACGCATCTGCATTTTGATTATAAACAAGGGATAAATGTCTATAGTTTATAGGCCACTGCATCTACTTACCATCATGTGGATTGTTCTGGTTTGTCACCCTTATTCTTAAAAAATATAATTTTAATAAGATTCCAGCTGCGTCAACCCACTCCTACATGTCTAAAAATTTCCATAAACATAAATAAAAAAATGTAACAGCTTTAATACGTACTGTCAAATGGCAGGCCATATAAAGCATATGGATGAGGCGGGAGCTCACACGGGGCGCACGCTGGCAAGGGAGCCAAGGGAGGCGCACAGAGTAATTGATAGCACAGAGGCGCCTGAAGCGGTGCTGCCTCAGAAGTTAGGAGTGGTAACTGGCTCGTCTGAAATTATCAAACAAGATTGTTATATTAAAGGAAGATTATACTTTTTATAACCTTATAAAAATATTGCCTAAAAATAAAGTTTAGGGGTCGTTACTGCGGTTGCTGATCGTGAGGTCCCGGGTTCGAAACCCGTCGAGCCGAAATGAGTAATTGGGTTTTCTGTGAAGAAATTCTCAGTAGCAGCCCGGAGTCAAGAAGTTGGCAATTTTTCACCTCACTACCTCGTAAAGCACGTAGATTCGTTGTTTCTACCCTTGGTCTCTATTCGGTCGTGTTGGATGGATGTTCCATCGGAAAATTTGAGTGAGGAACAGAGAATGCGGCTGTGTATGCGCACACACTCATGCACTATAATCCTGTCCTGCACAGATAGCCAGTCTCCGTTAAGACTGACCGTCGTGAACGTGAGAACACTACATGTGAATAATATTTACAAAATTTATCCAGAATATGTACACTAGCAGCCGCTTTATTGATATCTAGTGTTTCTTCGTAGAAACACTAGACATCAATAAAATCAATAAGGTGGCAGGTCCTGATGACATAACTCCAATATTCATTGTTAGATGTGCTAATATTCTTCATATACTTCTCACTATTTTCTAATCCACAGATCAATCTAATCGTGACGATTGTGAACTGACTATCTGTCAATCAGTATTTGTAACACCAATGTAAAAAAAACACTCCGTTTGAAAATTACAGATCCATTCTGTCGTCGTCTATTCATTGGTACTGTTAATTTAGCCCATATATAAATTTCCGTCTAAGTCGTCCCTTGCCGACTCTGCCACTTACTTCTGTATCATAAATTTGCTTTGTCATTCTTTCCTCATTCATTATTTCTACGTATCCAAAACACTTTCCCCTTATCACACTTCTCACCCTATCATTTATAGTTACGCCTAAAATACTTCTTTGTGGCTGCATTTCAGCTCTTGCTACAGTTATGACTCCTAATAATTTTACCCTCATGTATCTTCTGTCACACCCAACTTTCAATACATTCAATAGGGTAGTCTTTACAACTATTTTTGCATTGTGGATTGCTCCACTTGATTTTTTTAATATATTCTGACTGACTGCAATAGAGTAACTGCCTGTGATCTGCATTCACTCCTTGTTCTTATCTTGTCTGCCATCTCTGCTAAACACCAAGCCTAAGTACACAAATTCATCCAACACCCATTTTATTCTTGTTTTACGAAAACTTTTTTACTCTCTTCTTCTTTTAAAATTGAATCCAATTTAATGGGGAATATTTACGTACCTGTTTCCTGACAGCTTGAGCAACGCGAAGACGACCTAATGGGGAAAACATCACACCTCCACTCTGGAACAAAAGAAAACTCTATTTTATTTATGTAATTAAATTTCTTGATTAGAAGTTATGGCCCCTAATAAATAGGGACAGTAAAAATATCTCATATTATGTAAAAATAGATAGTACAGTAGTAGACTATAAATAAGTCTTATTACTTCCCACAGGCCTATTATTATTTCCAAGAGGGCAGGAAAAAGACGCTGCTGTCCATCTCTTCTTAAGACACCCTTATATAGCTATTTATAATGTGATTTATACTATCATTTGTATGTACAACATAATGCATTACTAATAACAACTAACTCTCACTCGTCGTCCTCGCTCTTCTGCGTGTAGTTTCGAGGGTTTCGAAAAGTCCGCGTGTCGCTTACAAACTAATTTAGAAAATTATAGTCTAAACCGTTCGAGGCTTCTCCCGAAATAGTTTTCAAGTTCGATTATGTTTTCAATTAAAAATGACGTTTTCTCGAAACTGATTTTGAAAGCGTATTCCCGAGCCAATTCGAATCGAGAAACGCGATTGAGTTACGATCAAGTGTTATCGGCACCGTTAGGCATTTCATTATCAGGAGATCGTTTTTAATAAATTAAAAATTTACGTCTTAATTATTTTATTACTTACATAGGTGAAACAAAAGAAAAAGAGTTCTCGTCGCATGCGATTACGAGCGCCATCTACCGGTGGGCAGCTGACTTTCGTTCTGATAATTCCAATTTGAAACACAATTCGATTGAGCGCTAGCTACGGTTTTGAGAGTTCGAAATTCAATTGAGTTCGAATAAAATCAACTCAGAAATCGATTCCTTTGGGAGCAGGCCACCAGATGTTGTTTTGAATTTCAGTGTAAAGTGTTTTTAAAAGAAATCCCTCAATACACACACACGCACATACATTAACAATAAACAATTCTAAACTGAAAAGTACCGCTGGATTTCTTGCTGGTTCTTCCCAGAACAGAGATATTTTCTGAACCAGTGGAAAATTAATTTTACAGCCATTATACGAGTATGTCCCATTCCTGGGCACTTGCCCTCTCATTTCTGAGAGGGCTATAAAATTGACCCGCTGCGCCGCTATTGTGACTAGGATTAAAAAAGGAATGCTTCGATGCTTTGTTCATATAGAAAGAATGAATAAGGAAAGAGCGACAAAGAAAATTTATGTTTCATAAGTCAGTGGCAAAGTTGGCAAGAGACGTCTTAAACGAAAGTTTATCGACCAAATTGCCCATTTATTGAGAATGGGCCAAATCAAGAATAGCATAGGTATATGGACGGGAGGTGCGTCAGGATCGTGGCAAATGGAAGTCCGTAGTCTCAGCTTACCCCTCTGTGTGACAGGCGTAATTTTTATATTATGTCGGGTTTATCGCGCGATTGGCTCTTACAAATAGGTTTCCAATAAGTATTATCTATAACCTATATTGAATAAAAAACAACTCTTTAGTTGCCACCAGTCGTGTAGTGCTCAAAAGGCCCTGGCTATTATTTGCATCTATTTTATCTATATAGAAGCAAATACAATATACATTTTCATTTTTTGTCTGTTTATATGTGTGTCCCTTTGAATACAATAGGCTCTAAAACTACTGTATTGATTTGACAGAACTTGGCAAGGTTGTAAACTTATATCCCTAGAATATTATTTAGGATATTTTTGCAATAACGGTCTAGTGCGGGTTGTAGCAAGCAATTAGGAAGTAGTCTTCTTATACAAGATGACAAAATATATAAGCAATAATAAAAGAAAATCATCATCGTCAATAAGTCATGAATATTATATTTAGTACTACCTATATATATATTGGGCATGAGGAAAAAAATAAAAGGAAATACGAACAAATGAAGGTAGAATGGTAATCTCCCAATTGTTTTAGCAGTATAAAGTCGCACAGACGACTAAGAGGCATCAGTCTGTAATTCTAAGAGTCCCACTCTCATTACTATGCCCGTTGGGATATTCTACTAGTGTAGACAAGGAAGGTCGTGTTGCTGAAGGCTGCCCTGTGTTACATTGAGATGGGTAGTGATGCTGTTGGTTTGCATACTTTGGTGTTATCATATAATTGGGATCCTGATAGTAAGCAGGGTTTGTTCCGAGTAGTGTTCTTTTATTTAATTACTTTGAGAATTATTTCTAACATCGGAAGTGGAATAGTTTATTACATCAGAATAGGGATAAAGATCCCTGTTACCGTCCACATATAATCTTTGAATAGTGTGAGGGTTATTACGTGTGAAAAACTACGATTCGACTCGCGTATCATATTATCGCCTTCGTTTTTATGTTAAATGTTTTAATGAAGTTTGTTGTCCTATTTACGACATTGACGAGTCATTAAAGTGTAGAGTGAAAGTTTAAAAGTGAAATGTTTTAAGTTAAAAGTTAAATCCTTTTGTTTAATTTTATTACATTCGTGAAAGACTGTAATGCGCCTCGCGTTGATGCCTTTGTTTTTATGTTAAATGACATTGACATACTATTAAAGTGTAAAGTAAAAGTTTAAAGTGAATGTTTTAAGCTAAAAGTTTAATCGTTTTGTTCGATTTGTATTAAAGGTACCCTCAAGTACTTTTGTTATTTCTTATCGTACCCAAATATGTTAACAAATATTGAGAGAAATATCGAAATGTTGAAGCGATGTAACAAAATAAAGGATTAACTTTAACGTGGTATGAATTGAAAAAAATAAGTAGCCATTTTGTATTCTAATGTGTTGATAAGTGTAACAGTTTACTCCGAATATTATGTGGTCGACAATGTTGGGGTTTGATGTCGAGAGGTGCGATCGAGCCCTGGAGACAGCAAGCATCTGCTTTACTAGACGCTAACCAGCATCGACAAGATGCTTATGGCAACGAGGGTCGTCGGTAGCCACGAACTTTCACCGTCTGTGATTTTTTGTTCGATTCGTCGCAATCTACGGGAAAGCTGGACTCCAGTATGCGGGGGCCCTATAAGGTCTCGTGCGTCCTGCCACGCCATCGCTACAGCCTGCGACTTCTCGGTGGATCTAATGCCAGGCGGCTCAAGCGGCCGCCGAACACATGGTGCTTTGGGTCTGACGCTTGCTCAGCTTTCGTTGCGAGTGGTGAGCCATGTCACGCGGATATCTATCCGACCGAGACGACTTAATGACGATTGCAATTTGTGTGATGTCGTTTGCAGTGTGTGATATTTTACACAGTTGCCTTTTTTATATTTACAATGTGTGATATTGCCATTCAGTTAATTTTTATACAGATTTGCAATGTGTATTGGCCTACGGCTCTGCATGCAGTTGCCTTTTGCAATGCGTAGATCTTGCGCAGTTGCCTCCTTACTTTTGGAACATGTGATGGGATCAGTTTCACCACATAGTTGCCGTTTTTGCAATGTGTGCACTGGTTTGTGAGTGCAATGTCACACAGTTGCAGTTTCTTAAGATAATATGTGGTGAACTTTGAAAGCCCCGAATTTTATGGTACGCAATACATTTATCTTCATTTCTTTTAATTTTTAATTTTGCAAAGCAGCATTATTTATTTGTTTCAAGCACCTGAAACGTTTTACATCTATTTCAATCTTAAATTACTTTGGATACCTATTTTGCGAGACCTGTGTTGGATTTACTTAAGTGCACGCTTGTGCATCTGACGTAGTTGTTTCCATGTCTTTTGCTTTTACCGTGGTGTACTCTAAATTTTATATTAAAACTACTTAAGAGTAAAATCCAATATTAAAAAGGTTTAAAGTGTGGTAGTTAACGCTAACTTTGTGCTTTGCCTATGTCAACAGGGACTTATGACCTAGGACTACTATGGGAGCCACTGGAAGGTATGCAAACTTGGTGCCTATGCCTACAGTGTTGAAGTCTGGACAGCTCGCTGGCACTGGTGCGGCGCAGCGGCTCTCACTGATGCAGTGAGACTGCTAGCTGGCGCGCACGCAGCGGAACCGCTCGCTGGAGCGCGTTTAGCTGGTTGGCCTGTGTCTTCAGTGTATAGTACGATCTGTGCCGTGTGCGTAGTGTTCCTCAGAAAAATATGTGTTATCCAAGACGTGCGTGTAGGAAGCGTTGTATACTAAAATCTGATTTGGACGATGTTTTCAATTCTGTAAAAGTTTAGTCAGTATGAAATGTATTCAAGAGCTCACACATTGTGTGCTGTTGAATAAAAATTGGTAAAGATTTGAAAACCACGAGTTTATCGTTTCATGGTTAGAAAGGGGCGAGACGGGAAAGTTACATTAAGCCAGTAACGTTACCTTGGCCTCCACACGAGGTGTGTGCTTGCCCCATGCTTACTTTGAAGGTGAGTAGTTACACATGTGTCAGAAATAGTTAACTAAGTGCTTCCTTTCTGAAGAGTAATATTGAGATACGGTAACGTTGTGCCTCTTTCTCAAAAGTAGAAGGCGGACAAGCTAACGTCGTGCCTCTGTCGCGTCTAGCTTAAGTTATGCTAACGTCGTGCCTATGACTGAAGTAGATGTTAAGTTATGCTAACGTAGTGCCTATGACTTAATCGGTTATTATTTTATTATGTTATGCTAACGTCGTGCCTATGACTTAATGAGTTATTATTTTGTTAAGTTACCTATGCTAACGTCGCGTCGTGCATGTGATTTAATCAGTTATTTTGTTAAGTTATGCGAACGCAGTGCCTATGACTTAATCAGTTATTTTTAACCGACTTCAAAAAAGGAAGTGATTCTCAATTCGACTATATATTTTATGTGTGTTACCTTTTTTTCTAGGTGAACCGATTTTGATGACTATCTTTTTATTTAAAAGTTGGTGCTTCTTATGTAGTCCCATATAAATTTGATCAAGATCTGAGCAGTAGTTTTTGAGTTATCATTAATAATGCGTATTTAATTGACTTTGACTACATTGATAACATTCTTATTTTATTTATATTGAAGTCAGTTGCACAAATTTTTTAATTTTACCACTTTTGCATCCTCGTAATCGGTCGGTTGTTCAATAATAAAATTTTTGAACAACCGACTTCAATATAAATAATATGAGAACGTCATCAATGTAGTCGAAGTCAACTAAATGCGCATTATTAACCATAACTCGAAAACTACTGGTTAGATCAACTCAAATTTATATGGGACCACATGAGAAGCACCAGCTTTCAAATAAAAAAATAATCATCAAAATCGGGTCACTTAGAAAAAAAAGGTAACACATAAAAATGTAGTCGAATGGAGAACCTCTTCCTTTTTTGAAGTCGGTTAAAAAAGCAAATCTTCGGTGTGTATTCTAGCTTTACAATACAACGTTTTTACGTTTAGTGTATTTAATGAATTACGTAATAAAGTTTTGCAGCTGTAGATCAACAGTAATTATAAATCACATCTAAAGAAAAGAGAAACTTTAAATCTGACGGCTCCGTGGCGCAGTGGCTTAACAATGAGTTGCAACGCTGGGGACCGCGGGTTAGAATCCCGCACGGAACAAATATTTGTATGGCCTACAAATAATTGTTCAATGTCTGGATGTTAGTCCTTGTGCAAATTATGTTTGTAAACTACCTCCACGATACAGGAGAAACTCCTAGTGTGAAAAGTAAGAGATATTCTCCTTCAGTTGGTAAGTATAATAACGGCCTATTTATGTATATTTATGCACAGACATCTTCACATTTCTGAGAGGGTTTTCTTTGGGACAAGTAGCGTATCGCGTGACCTTACGTGTTCACGAACTTATTTTGCTTAATTTACTTTCATATTTATAAGTGCAGATTTCTCACGATGTTTTCCTTGAACAACCAGGGACGTGGTAATCATATTTTCTACCGACTTCAACAGGAGGAGGTATTCAATTCGACTGTATGTTTTTTTTTTATACGTGTTACCGCATAACTTTTTACTGGTTGAACCGATTTCGATAAATTCTTTTTTTGTTAGAAAACTGATGACTCACATGTGGTCCCATATAAATTTGATCAAGGTCTGACCAATAGTTTTTGAGTTATTCTTAATAATTTACATTGAAGTCGGTTGTACAAAACTTTTAATTTTTAATTATAAGTGTTACAATTCATTTTTTTTATAGAATAAGGGTGACAAACGAGGACACAGTCCACCTGATGGAAAGTGGATACTATGGCCTATAGACATCTACATCTATCCTCGATTAAGAATTAAAATGCTGATGCGTTGTCACCCTCGAGGACTAAGATGGAATACCTCGATTCGTGCTACAACCATAATATAGCTGCAGCATGGGTTACGTTGAAAATTTAATTACCTACTTGAATGAAATGCCACCAAATATGTTAAACAGTATTAGACTCAGTTAAGTCTTTTCACTTGGTCAAATCTCCGTAGCGCTGTCCTTGTCAGCGATTCTGTCGATTTTTGGCTCATAAAACAAATTATCTAACATTGCTTATATTGAGTTACATTGATACAACAACCTGTGTATATTTTCTAGAGTCCGTGCCTAAAAATTCCAACAAATTTGAATGTCTATTGGTCTACGTGCGCGTCATGTTTTCTTCTCAATGATGAATGCCTATTGCTGTTGATTTGAAACTTGGCTTAATTGTAGAATTTATTTGCCTGTACTTGGGTATTTTTCCAGAATCAGAATCATTATATAGATGTAAGCTACATAATATATATTCAAGTTCAACTATGTCGTACACTGTGGGTACACTGTGGGTGTCGTACACGAAGTACAATATTTTTTAAAAATCAATTAAAGTAGGTACCTAAAAAAATATCTGTATGAAATGCCAATGCAATATTAACAAAACATTAGTGGATGGAAAATTTGAGAAAATTTGTATTGAATATTTGAATTTTTGTAAAAGAATTTTGGATTTTTATTATATTTGGTAATCATTTAAACTGGCTTATTTAAATCCTAGATTCATAAACATACTACAAACTTACACTATTTTTAAACATTCGTCTCTCGGAAGAACATATTTATATATTGCTGTATTTAAATGTTTTTACTATACGGTACAATAAAAGACATTTAAAATCTTAAATGTCGTTTATTTATTATTAACTAGACACCGGCTGTTCCTGGGTAGGATCTTTTAATGTAGCTTTATTTAAAGTTAAGGTAAACATGAAAGAAAATTTATATTAACAATTTTCGATTTCTCCCAAAAAATCTCTAGGTTTTTCGGATAAAGTATAGCTTATATCACTCCTGGAATATAACATCAGACAGTAAAGTTTTTTATAATTGGTTCAGCCATTCCGAAGATTATCCCGGACAGCAGACAGACAAACAGACTAACAGAAAGACATTCAATCAAACATTTTAATAATATTATTAGTGTAGCCCATAGACATCTACATTAACCTTCGATTAAGAATCAAAATGCAGATGCGTTGTCATCCTCGAGGACTAAGATGGAATGTCTCGTTTCCAGCAGAATGGGTCTCCGGTTCTCTACACTCGCCATACGAAACACATCAGCATTAAGCTGCTATTTTATACTGGTGCTCTGTGAGAGCGTTGTCCTACCCCAGTCGAGCGACCCATTTGTGCTACAACCAAAATATAGCTGCAGCGTGGCTTTACCACGCTCTACTTAAACACAGACTTAAGATCACTCCTGGCAATATGACATCAGACAGTAGAGTTTTTTTATAATTGGTTCAGCCATTCCGAAGATTATCCCGGGCAGAGCAGACAGGCAAACAGACTGACAGAAAGACATTCAAACAAACATTTTAATAATAATATTAGACTTTAAAAAACACGCATCTATTCTCAGCTGATTGTTTTATTTATATCCTGATGATTCTGATCAGGATACTGCGAGTAAGTTAAATATATTTAATTATTGTATTGTCATCGCAAATGTCAATGCAAATTGTCAAGTCAATCGGCCGTCTACAAGTTGGTAAAAATTACATTAAAAGATTCCGTTATATAGATAGATAGATAGATACACGCGAAGCTAATAAAAGCGTGTTAAAAACGGTTATTCGTGTATTAACGGCACGCAAATAACCCCTTCAGCTCAATAAAAGGCAGTTATTTCAATATTACAAACAGACACTTCAATTTTATTGATATATATGAATAGAAATTAAATGAAATAATTTTTTTTATAGGATAGGGTGACAAACGAGCACACAGTCCACCTGATGGTAAGTGGTTGCTGTGACCCATAGACATCTACATCTATCTTCAATAAAGAATCAAAATGCAGATGCGTTGTCACCCGTGAGGACTAAGATAGAATGCCTCTTTTCCAGTAAAAAGGGTCTCCGGTTCTTATTCACCATACGAAACACAGCAGTGTTAAGCTGCTATTTTACGCTGGTATTCTGTGAGAGCGTGGTCCTTCCCCGGTCGAGCCGACCCATTCGTGCTACAACTATACTACTAATATAGCTGCAGCATGGCTCTACCACGTAATAGAAATGACTGATGAATGATGTAAATAATAAATGACTAAAACAGTTATTTTGAGCCATTAACACATGATAATTCGACTATTTTATAATCGCAGAAATCACATTATATCTAATGAGTGGTATAGTGTGTGATAGACATATGTGAATCGTGAATGATTCGTTTATTTTACCCGAGTCGCATCAAAGTATTGATTGTTGCAATTATATTTTTTGAACGTTCAGGATCAAACGATTGACAGAACCTACGAGACCAAAGCGTATAGTAATGTCCGACGGCCGAAATTATCGAGCGGGTCTCACAGATCACAGAGTACTGAAACTCGAAATGATCCATTTGAATGATCGACCCGAATGACCCAGTTCGTAAAACGAATCAATACTTGAATGATCGGGTCAATAGAAATGAATGAATGACACATGTATAGTGTGAGTTGTGTTTCATCATCAGACGAAGTGTTATTCTACAATTTCCATTTTTAAGGATTGCATCAAAGTTGGTATTTCATGGTGTTTGTGTCACAATGCTTCAGACGGTTTCTTCTAGACTTCATCGTGATCCTTAATGACACCGAGAGCATGCTTATTTGGTGCACTTCATCATCCGAAGAATTGTTATACAAAAAGGTCGCTTTATACTGGATAGTCGGTGCCGAAATGCCAGTCCTTGAAAAAATGTTTGCACACTTATGTACCAAAAGAGGTACCTACCTACTACCCATCAACTAATAGTAATTATAATATAATATTTATCACGAATACCACTCAAATTCTCTAATAAATCACGATTTCAAACAATACACCATGTTCAACTGCAACCATTTAATAAATATAAATAAATAAAATCGGAATAAATAAAAATAAATAAAATAAAATAAATCTGTCGAAGTACCTAACCACTATTACTTATAATGCATATATGCACCATCGCATGCGACTGACACAATAGTAATTAATAATTGATCTAATTATGTAAGTAATTGAATACTTACGAATGTTTATGTATCTAAGGTTAAAGCATTATATATATATATATATATATATATATATATATATATATATATATATATATATATATATATATATATATATAGTGCACGCAAATAGGGAGGGCGGAAGGTGCTCTTCAAACTAGGTAAGACATCATTTTATTTTATTGAGCGGATATTGGCAAAGTAAATTTTTCCAACTTTAATTTATTTGAGTTTTTTTTCGCATTACCATAAGACCCAAAAATGTCAAAGAACAATCGTTCCCTCGTTATCATTGAAGCTTGTAATCCAATGGAACCCTATGCTTTTAATTACAATAATTATTGTTTATCCCTTCCTTAGTTCCGTTTTCGTTTATTTTTAATGCATATCTACATTATAATGTTCTCATTATTTTAAATATATTATTTAACAGAACCCTCGTTGTTGGAATCATGTACTAGATCAGTTTTACTGATGAAACCTTACAAGTAATCATTACAGCCTATAAATGTCCACTGCTGAACGTAGGCCTCCCCAAAGATTTCCTCTTAAGGGAGATTATGCCATGCTTGCCACGCTTGGCAGACAGTTTGGCAACCGCAGTGTTTTTTTTAAATTTTGAGTTGTTATCAATAAGATTCTGCCCAACTCCTGTTTGTTTCCTTCTGTCGGCTCTAACGACATCCACGGGACGATATGGGGTAGTGGATATTTTTACACCGCCACTACACGGAACGTTACAAGTATAGCAAATATAACTAGTGGAGTTGGAACAGTAGTGCTATTCATAAAATTATAATTAGGTTCTAACCGATAAAATTACCAAGTTACCTAGCAAAACAATCGAACTAATGGTTCTATGCCAATGAAGTCGGAAGCACAGCTAGTTTTAAATAGGAATGTAGTGGCTGAAAACATGTTTAATAGAAATACAAGTGCTCTTTGAGGCCTCTGCGGATGGCTTCACTAAAATGTATTGCTCACTACAATGCTTGACCTCGTTTGTACTCTTGTGAATAATGTGCGGGGGCCAGTCTACTTTGCATATTGCAGCGTAATGTCATATATATTGGCAAGGAATACATATTTTTATAAAAGAGGGGGCAAACGAGCATGCGGCTCACCTAATGGTAGGTGACTACCACCGCCCATGAACAACATCAATTTCCTTGAATTGCAATGCTTTGCCGGCCATTTAAAAAAAGAGTAGGCTCTTTTCTTGAAGGTCCCTAAGTCGTATCGGCCCGGAAAAATTGCAAGTATAGACATGAGTTCTGTTACACATTTAAATGCATATAATATGTTTAAGTAGCGGTGCAAAAATAATAAATCATCTCACAGAATACCAGCGTAGAATAGCAGCTTAATGCTGCTGTGTTCACGATTGTGTCGGCTCGCCCGGGGAAGGACCACGTTCTCATAGAATAACAACGTGAAATAGCAGCTTAATGGTGCTATATTTTGTATAAAGAGTGTAGAGAACCGGAGACCCTTTTTACTAGAAAGGAGGTATTCCATCTTAGTCCTCAGCGAAAACAACGCATCTGCATTTTGATTCTTAATCGAGGATAGATGTAGATGCTCATGGACTGCGGCATCCATTTACCCTCTGGTGGACTGTGTGCTCATTTGTCACCTTTATTTTATAAAGAAATTCTTTATAATAATTGTCCATAACCCTCGCGGAAATGAGAAGAGACATGTGCCCAGCAATGGGACGTACTTATATAGGGTACGCTGTCACTTTTATAGGGTTTTTTCGAATTCTTGCTTGTCTTGCCCTAACAGCAGGTGGTCGCCCCGATCTTTCATGATCTTCGTAAGAAGAATCGTTCGTGTGCCTATCGGTAGTAAGATGCACAAACTTTTGGTCTAGGTTTTGAAGCACTGACGGCTCCACACCAACTTTGTGTAAACCAATCACTACAAATCCCTTTTCTTTAAAGATTGATAATGATGTAGAATAATATGTAAAATGACGGCAATTTAATCGATCTTTTAATATTTTTTACGCATATAATGAATTATTTATTTTTATTTAAAATTTTACTAACAGCGAAGAACGTTGAATAAAGGATAATTTTAGAATATTATTAGTGATGAGTTAGAACTATGACACTTAACACAATAAATTTATGCTGTGGAAAAAGATGTTATAGTTATTTAGTTACAAAAATCTACAATGGAATTTAACGGTTTAGAGATGATCAAATAAAGTATTTCAAAAAATGTAGTTGAAAATAAATTAAAACGGTAATTAAAAATCATTCATTTGATAAAAATTAAATGATATGTTGTAGAACTTCACAATTAATATATGTATTATTATAGTAAGTAGTGTTTGTATAAAACGCATTTAGAGAGATTTACTAAAAATTGTTTCATTAAGATGTGTAGTGTTCGCGTAAACTTAAGAAATCAATAAAATTTTAATGATGGTGAGCGTCAAGTAGGTTTAAAGAGTTGAGTGTTATTTCGTTAACAAACCATTCTACAGTTTGACGATATTATTATGACAGTAATTACTTGCGTCTTAGAGTAATTACATAAATATGTATGACTTGTGCACATTTTTCTATAAAACAAATTAGACTTAAAAAATAATTTTAAATCACAGAAAAGAAGAAAATAACTTTTTAAATTGTTGTATAATTTACGGCCAGGCTAACTATATGTCGTCTCGTCTTCCTATTTATTGTGGTTGCTACGTGCACTTTCTTTTATTAAACTAAGGGTGACATGACAAAACTTATCATCATCAAAACATATATCATCGATTAAAAATCAAAATGCAGATGCTTTGTCATCCCCGACGTTTAGGATGGAATGCCACAAGTTCGAGATTGGTTATTGTCACTTGATTATAGTAAAACAGAAAATATCCTGATATAATTTGTAAAAATGTGTGTAAGAAATGTATGTCGCATAAAATTATAAATTATAAATAGCAATCTTTGTTTAAAGCAATTATTTATTCATTATAGGTTATAATGAATAAAATATATATTCTGTATGAAATTATGTAATAATATATTCTATATATGTTCTATATTTATTATTTATTCTATATTACAAATTGCAATTTACAAACTAATTTTAATATACCTACGATTATATAAAATATTAATTACTTTTTTCGCATTAAGTTATAGTCTATGTTTAGTTGTAAATAAATACATTTAAATAGCTATATAGTTACTTAAAAATGTTAAGTTTAGTTACTTAATTAGTTATTAAGATTAAAATACTGTTGTCACAACACTGGGAGAGGCCGCTGATCCCTAAGATACAGACTTGTCTAGTTTGGGGATCAGAGTCTTCACTTTATTATTGTACTTTTATTTAAATAAAAGATTATTATTATGGGATATTTATAAAGTATTCTCATTTGGTTGGGCTGAATAAATATATAAAAGAAATATAGTAAATAAAATACATAAATATATATGTATATATATTAAATATACTAACACAAATAATACATAAATAAATAAAAACCCAACCAAATGGAAGCCCTCGGCAGGGGAGACCAAACGGCCGAGGGTTAGGGGGAAAGGGAAAGAAACCGGCGGACGATGCGGGCGGTATCGAGGAGCACCGCCTTCTGCATTTGAGCCCGGAGCGGTCCGTCACGGAGTCTCAGTCGCCTCAGATGACCCGAGAGGCTGACCGGGATTAGCCCGTTCGCAGAAACGACCACAGGAATAATTTCGGTCGGCAGACCACCCCACATGTCGGTCACCTCGTGAGCCAGGTCTAGATATTTTGTCAGCTTATCTGTTTCGGCTCACGAGGTTCTCGCCATAGGAATGGTAATATCGACCAAAATATCCTTGACTGTGCCCGGTCCATCAGCACAATATCAGGCTTATTCGCAAGAATAGTCCTGTCTGTGATGATGGCCCGGTCCCAGTAGAGCCTGGCGCGGTCATTTTCGAGCACGGCTTCCGGCAAGTACTTATAATATGGCATTTTCCTATCCACGAGACCGTATTTCAGAGCGAGCTCCTGGTGTAGAATCCTGGCTACTAGGTTGTGTCTGTGCAAATACTCAGTGTTAGAAAGCGCCGAACAACCGGAGATGACATGCCTAAGTGACTCGCCGGGATGGCGACAAGCTCGACAGATGTCGACGGCTCCATCCTTTAGGATGTATCTCCGATAATTGTTGGTCTTAATAACCTGATCCTGTATCGCACAGACAAAACCTCGGTTTCCAAAGAGGTCACCGAAACGTAGCCAGTGGAGGGAGGCGCCTGTGTTCACGAAAGGCTCATGTAGAGCCTAGTAGAACCTCCGTGGAGCTCCTTCTCCTTCCACACGGCCTCCCGGTCGGAAATGCACTGTACTGCTGGGTCTTGCCATTGCTCGTTGGCTAAGGATAGAGGAGTAAGCCCTTTATCACACGAAATGACGTCCCTGTAGAATGGATCATGCAATCTCGCCTGAAAGTAATTACGGAGGCTGCACACTTCGCGATTATGCATGGTGAGAGCGTTCAAAAAGCCGCGCCCACCATGTTTCCGCGGCAAGTAGAGCCTCATTACTGACGATCTCGGGTGATGCATTCTGTGTGACGTCATAACAGTGCGGACTTTTCTATCCAGAGCGTTCAGTTCGGTCTGAGTCCACCTGAGCATGCCGAAGGTATATATGAGGACAGGCATGACCCAATGTTATATGCGTGTGTCTTATTCACACCGACAAAAGACTGTTGAGCACTTTTGTCAAGCGTGCATAAAACACATCGCAAACTGACTGTTTCATATCCGCCTCATCGATACCTATGTTCTGTGACATACAGGTATCGGTATGTTTCAGCCTCGGAAAGGGTCCTTATGTTGATGGGCATAGATAAGTCTATGCCCTCAGAGTTAGCAACCCTACCCTTTCGACATGGAGGACCGCACACTTATCCGTCCCCAGCCCCATTCAATAGAATTGCTAAAATCACAAGTGATGTTTAGCAATTCCACAAGATGTGAGCGACTGGAGGCGAATAACTTGAGATCATCCATATAGAAAAGGTGGGTCACTTTGTACCTCCTTTCCGAAGCTGAAATCCTCCCAGAACCCTCCAGTAAGGTACTGAGAGGGTTCAGAAAACAGAACCAGATTGGACTCAGACAATCGCCCTGAAAATACCCTTCTTATCCTTATGTGGTTCTCCGCAGCCGTCAACCGCTCGCCTAGATGACAAAGGATCGCACTCCACTGCCCCATACACTGCCGGGAAGTCTCGAACTGTACAGTCAACCTTGTACAGCTCGAGGACCCTCTTAAGCCATGTATGAGGCACCGAGTCGAATGCCTTTTGTAGTCTATCCAGGCGGCGGAGAGGTTCCGACGGTTGCGTTTAACCACCTGCCAATGACCGCGTCAATGAGGTGGTTCCTTGGTTCACGACCACCGCCCGACATCCATTTTGAGCGCGCGACATCACCTGATTTGCGTTCAGGTGACGAGTGATTCTCGCGCTCAAAATGGATGTTAGTGTCTTGTATATGGTAGGTAGACACGTTATGGGGCGGTATTTGCTCAGGTCTGTGGAATCCGGTCTTTAGGAACCAAATGAGTGATCCCAGTAGTGAAGAGGCTCGGGAGCGACTTTTGGTCGAGCCTCTTGAAACTGTCGGGCGAGCACAGCGTGACACACCACGAACCCCTTCAGCCAGTAGTGATGCAGTCCGTCGAGGCCCGGACTTTTCCAGTTCGGGGCCCTACGGACCGCCTCAGCTACGTCATCCGGCGTTATGATGACGGGGTCCATGGGCGTAACACTCGCACACTGACTCGCCACAACTTCCGTCCAAGGGCCCTCGCTGTGGTTTACGGGCTCTGACCACAGGCCGCGCCAGTATGCGATAGTGTCGGCCTGATTCGGTGCTGAGCCCGTTCCACGTACCATTGGCCGCTCCAATAATTTATAGAGCCTCTTCTGATCTCTCTGGAAGAGACGATTCTGGTTGAACCGTGTCGACCTCTCGGTATATCGCCGAATCCGCTTCCCCCAAGCAGCGATTCTCTGCTTCAGGTCGTCTATGCGCTCCGTCAGTTTTTGCGTTATATCCGGCTGGGACAAACTGATATTTGTCCCAGCAAACGCCATCCTGACGGTGCGCACAACTCTCGGCCTGTTATTGCCCGACCTGAAGCTTATCAGTCTGCCGATGAGGGCCCTTGCCTTTGCGATACGGTCCTCAATCCTTCTTCTCCAGGCTGGGATAGTGCTACTTTGCCCAGTAGCACGTCCAGACGTGGGAAGTTTGGCACCAACAATGCGGCAAACTGCTAAAGCGGCGCCAAAGAGTATTGAGTCCGTATCGCAAAGGTCCCGGCTGGTTTCCAAAAAGGTTGCCAGCAGTGGGTTCATGGCCGTCACGACATCCCGATTCCGCTTGCTTAGGGTCGCGGTCGATTTTCGAGAGGCGTACAGCGCGTTTCCACAATCGCCTCCTCCAATTTACTCCTCATCTGCTCTAGTTCATGGGTGACCATTCCATCATCGCCTGAATCAACCAGAGCGGGAAGATCCATGGCGGCTTCCACGTAGCTGCTGGTCTATGGCCTAGGAGCCGCATTCCCAACTATAGCTGGTTCATTCGATGAGGGAATAGCCTCACGCCGTAGTCGTTCGAGTTCGGCATCATCAAATATTTTCGAGCGTAAGATGTACCGAACTCTGTCTGCTAGGTTTTGCTCTGTGACGGGAACAGATGGCTCCAGCTCAGCAAAAAAGCGATGCATCCGGGCCCGATACGCTATCCCTCCAGTTTCTTCCTCCTTCGCCCTATAGTACGCCCGCAATGCGTTTGTGTTCATATTTTTTGTCCAACGCATGCGGCGCACTACACACCACCAGCGGCGGGTGCCGCTTGCCGAGTCCGAGAGGACCCTGCCGACACCAAGCCATCTGGTGGGGATGATGGATGCGAGGGGCTGCTAGGTGGTCGTGCAGCACCTCGCGCTCGGCTGGCGGCCCGCATGCTGTCGCGTCCAGCGCCAGCTCCAGACGCGCCCCGGCGACCCCCAGGCAGCGGCCCTATGCGCGTTCTATTTTCTTCCATCATCCATTAAGTGGGCGTCAATTAACGGAAGACGCCCAGACCCGGCACCGTTTCATGATTTGGCCGTAAGCACAAACGGGCCCAAATTAGCACCCTCATTTCTGCCGAGGCACGGCGCTCACACCTCTTGGCAAGGCGCTGACTGACTGCGCCGACGTAGCAGTTTTGTCACTTAACTGTTACGTCAGCGGGCGATGGGGTCGTCACTTCCCTACGCCTTATTATTATTTATTATAAGGCGTAGGGAATTTATATATATTATTATTATTATTATTATAAGTAAAAAGCCTCGTGGGGGATATTTGCCAAAGTTGCACTGGCATGCGTTTTGACAATCACATATATTTTATAACTTTGAGTTATTATTACGAAGATACTGTTGCTCATCTCCTGCTTAATTTTCCTCTGTCACCTCAAAGGATGCCGAACCTCGAACGAGCCGTGGTAGCTCAGATGGTTAGCGCACGGTGTAAGTTTCACAGTACGCGAGCAACCCGGGTTCGATCCCCGCCGGCACCAATGAAATTGTTAATTGCAATTTTAAGTGCTGATTTACCACGTGCTCGGCGGTGAAGGAAAACATCGTGAGGAAACCTGCATGTCTGAGAAATAAGAAAAAAAATATTTCGATAAAATGTGAAGTTCGCCAACTCGAAAATTTGGGCAGCGCGGCGTACATTTCCTTGCCCTAAACCCCTCTCAGAAATAAGAGGAGGCCTGTGGACAGCAGTGGGACGTATATAGGCTGTAACTTTAACTTTTAATTTTAACCTCTAACGATACGGGATGATATAGATTAGTGAATTAGTGATAACTCGAGGAAATTTCCAAGTACTTACAATATAATTTCGAACTTATACTTACACAAAACTTTTAGATGATAATAATATGTGTAAGAATTGGAACTTACTCAAGTGTTTACAATAAGGACGCCGAAATTCGCATACTAAGTAATAACGCGTACAACTTTAATAAAAGATTTCACTTAACAAGCCGCAGAACTCGAATACTCGTGAAATATGCTGAAAAGAGACTTCTGAATATTAAAAGTTGAAGAAACAACTTCGGATCGAAAAACATTTTCCCGTTCAAATTGCTCCGTGAACGACAAAGCCGATCCCTTTTCCTTTCAATCATTTTTCCGAAAAAGTTCTGAAGAGAAATTATAATGAATAACGATACTTCACAGAAGTTGGATAAAGAAGCTACGGCGTTTTTTTTTAGATATACTCAAAGTGGAAAGTATAATTTTTGCGGTATAGACAATGTAATATCTTATGTGACAAATTACCGAATTTTTTAAATTAATGTTCGCTTGTATAAAATGATTTTTTTTTTTCAACTTAGTCCTCACGGCTGATAAATCATCTACATTTTGATTCGCAAACGAGGATAGCTGTAGATGTCTATGGGCCACAGCAACCACTTACCATCAGGTGGACTGTGTGCTCGCTTGTCACCTGTCCTTGGCTCCTATAAAAAATACTCAGCGACAATTTCTGCTTTTAAATTTGAATACTAATAGTTTTTAATATGTATATTTTAACTTACTCCTGCTACTTTCGTTCGAGGCTTAATTGCTTGAATTTTTAACTTAGGTTTTCATTAAAATTTAATTAGTATTTTTAACAAAAAAATCTAACTCACCTAATAGAAGTTGATATTAAAAACAGAAGGAGGTGTACACACATCCACAGTTTGTTTTTTTCTTAAAAAAACGATTTGATACAATATATCTTAGCATCAGATTATATTATAAAAAAATATACCTTATTTATTAGTTTAATTTTTTGGAGTGGACTAAACTCAAATTCGAATGTCAAAACATTTACAATAAAAATTCCATCGCCTACCCACCCTTATATGTGGATTTTTTCTTTAAATTTAAATGGAATCAACCTTGAATTTATAGCCTATGTAAAATATTTTTTTCGGTTTAAGAGCAGCAGCTCAGGGGCTAAGCGCTCGCTGTAAATTTCACAATACGCGAGCAATCCGGGCTCGATCCCCGCCGGCAGCAATTAAATTGTTAATTGCAATTTTAAGTGCTGATTTACCATGTGCTCGCAGTGAATGAAAACATCACGAGGAAACCTGCATGTAAAAAAAATAAGAAAAAAAATTATTTCGAAGACATGTGAAGTTCACGTCTTCGAAATTTGAATGAGCAGCGCGGCGGACTCTGCGGCGACAGACGCGGCGGATTCTCAGAAATGGCTAAACCGATTTAAGTTACATCCTATATACGTCCCGCGGCTGGGCTCAAAAGTGAGAGGAGGCCTGTGCCCAGCAGCGGGACGTATATAGGATGTAACTTAAATCGGTTTAGCCATTTCTGAGAAATCAGTGAATATACATAAAACATAGGCGTCGAGTTTATGGAATATCTATGATTTGTGGTCTTCCCGGTTCTTTACATAGTTCCTTTTTATGTTACCCGCAGGAAGAAATAGGAAAATGTTATCTATATCGCCGCCACCACGCGGTAACATTAAGTAAATAGATTTTAATATTTTCTTATATGAAGAGATTTCAAACTACTTTTAGTATCCAAATTCTTCAGCATAAATCATGCACGCATCAATAGGCCTCAGGTGGACTTTCGTGTGCTGTGTAACAACCTGATACCATTTTAAGCTGACTTCAAAATAGGAGCAGGCTTACAATTAGACTGTATGTATTTTTTTTATTATTTTGTATGAATGTTACGCGATGTCTTTACAAATTGTTAACAGCTTTAGATGGTTCTTTTTGTGGCACAACTTCCTTGTGGAATTGACTACCACCAGCGATTTCCGGAACGATACGACTTAGGGACCTTCAAGAAAAGAGCCTACTCTTTTTTAAAAGGCTGGCCACGCATCTGCATTTCCCCTGGTGTTTCAGTTGTTCATGGGCGGCGGTAGTCACTTACCATCAGGTGAGCCATATGCTCGTTTGGCCCGTCTTATATTAAAAAAAATCCACTCAAAAGGGTATTTTTTTAACAAAAAGTAACATTCGACTCTAAAGAACAAAAAAGAATAAAATAATTTCACATTCTGACGTCGGGGCTATAATTCTTCTATACACAATATCGTAGCACCGAATTTTACGTGGTAGAGCCATGCCGCAACTATACAAGTAGCGGCACGAAAGTCTAGCGGTGACGGTTATTGCGCATAAGTTGCGCTGATTGGCTTATTGTGCATAAGTCGCGCTGATTGGCTCGTGCGTATCGTTCGCACGCGCTGATTGGCTCTCCGGCTGGCTGACGGAACCAGAGATTCTTTTTATTGTAAACGAGGCATTCCATCTTAGTCCTCGCGGGTGACAATGTATCTACATTTTGATTCGTAATCGCGGATGTATATGTCTATGGGCCTCAGCAGTCACTTACAATCAGGCGGACAATTTTTTTTATTTATTTAAAGCTGAAACATACTTACAAATGATGAGTGTACAAAACGTTTACATTATATTATAAGACGATTTGTAAATAGTGTAGAAACTCGCGTACGGTCAAACCAACACCACTGTATCAAATCGCAGTGGTGTTTGTAATTACCCGTCTCTGTAGAATAAGCCTGAATTTGTCAACAAAACTATATTAAAAAAATGTGTAAGATTAGTTAATAAACGGCCACAAGGAATGGTGTAATTTCTAGCTGAAAATCAAAAAAAAACCGGCGGACTGTGTGAATCGTTTGTCACCCTTATCCTATAAAAAAACCGACTTCAGAATGTGAAATTATTTTATTCTTTTAAGGTCTTTGAAGTTGGCTACAACTCTTTGTTAAAAGTTAATTTTTTTACTGGTAACTAGGCTTTCTATCTTAGTCCTCAACATCCGCATTTCGATTTTTAGTAAGTATCTATGGGCCACAGCATTCACTTGCCATCAGACGGACCTTATCATCCTCACTTCTGTAAAAAACTTGCCAGCAGGTGAAATATGTCCTAATTTGTTACACTTGCATGTAGAGAAATCAACTATCCAATTTCTTATTTTAATAAATTTTGTATAAAATATATCCTACAAATAAATTACATTCAAACATTGAAACTAAACATCTGAGGGAAATCTCCAAATTTAATATTCCTACTAACGGCTCAGACCTTTTCTAATTCATACGATAGGAAGTAGAGCGTTAATATGGAACAAATTCTGGTGGAAATGAATGTGGGATAATGAAAAAAAAAGGTAGCATTTAAGAAATATTTTGAGTAAAAGTATGCGAATCAGACAGTCAACAGCTTATAATCATACCACTGCAAATAAAATATAAAAATATGAGTAATTTGTCGAGAATTTTTCTCAAACTCAAAATCGACTATATAATTTTGATACATAATATGTTACACGGTATCTTCGCCTATGACCGTTTTAATGATACTTTTTGTTAAATAAATGTGGCCTCGTTTAAAGTTGGAGAAAAAATTCTACCCCTAAATCTAGAAAAATATTGGATGAAACTTTTTTTTTTATTGAAGAGGAGGCAAAGGAGCATGCGGCTCACCTGATGGTAAGTGATCACCGTCGCCCATGGACATCTGAAACACCAGGGGAATTGTATGTGCGATGCCGGCCTTTTAGAAAGAAGTAGCCTCTTTTCTTGAAGGTCCCTAAATTGTGTCGGTCCAGAGAAACCGCTGGCGATAGTAAATTCCACAGTTTGGTCGTGCGAGGCAGAAAATTCCGCGTAAATCGCACAGTAGTTGACCGCCAGCCTATAGAATTTATTATTGTAACTATTTAGACATCATTCTGGTCGTTACCTTGAGATTGTGAAATTGCTTAGTCTAAATCTTAGAATCAATAGATGACAGTTTATAAAAAAAAACAAGCGAGCTTTACAGTAGTCGCATATGATGTTTAACATCTGTCATCTCACATTGGTAATAAGCAACATTATTATTACCAAGGTGTATAATAATAATTTATATTCTTAAAAAAGCTATTTGTTTTTTTTTAATCAAAATTAAAAATATCAATTGAGCAGTGACATAAGATAACCTCAAAATGTATAAAAGCTAAATACTGAAATATCTATTCGAATAATTATGCAATGATTTATCAATAACTTTTTCAGGCACTTATCATCAACATTAAATACACTTATTAATATAGTTTACACATATAATTTAGTTTATAACAACAAACTTTACTATCAACGCGTGCGCTCATTGATCAAGTTAAATAGCGCGCGCTTCCCCGGCTTCCTGTTACTCACTTCCGTCCCTTTGCACGAAATCACTCCCACAGATTGCGGGAAAGCGAGAGGAAAGATGTTACGCATCAAAAAAGAAAAACCAACTATGAACTAAAAATAATAAAAGTCGGTGCTAAGATATAGTGTTATTAACAATTACGGTCCCAACTTCAGAAGCTGAATTGCTTTAAATTATGTAGAAATAAAAATGGTCCAACATGAGAAATCACTTAGTCAAGAGATAACACTATTTTTTGTATGATTTTTTTTATAGGATAGGGTGACAAACGAGCCACAGTCACAAGTGGTTGCTGTGACCCATAGACATTTACATCTATCCTCAATAAAGAATCAAAATGCAGATGCGTTGCCACCCGTGAGGACTAAGATGGAATGCCTTTTTTCCAGTAAAAAGGGTCTCCGGTTCTCGACGCCCACCATACGAAACACAGCAGTGTTATGCTGCTATTTTACGCTGGTATTCTGTGAGAGCATGGTCCTTTCCCGGTCGAGCCGACCCATTCGTGCTACAACTATACTATTAATATAGCTACAGCATGGCTCTAACACGTATATAAATATATTTACTGTTTGTATACATTTTTCAGTTTCTGGAACGATTGGAACGGCTGTAACAGCTGATCCCTATTCCATCTATCATATTCCTAAGTGCATTTTTTAATTATTTTATTTCTTTATTTCCCTATTCTCTATGTAAAGAAATAAGAAAGTCGTAAAAAATTACATTGTCCTACTGATTTAAACCGTTAATTTTAATTAAGCGTATAGTGGCAGTGTAAGAATATCTACTAGCCTATGGGGTAATAAATATTCTTACATCTGTCTTTATCGTCCTGTGGGTGTCGTATCTTATATCGTCCTATGGGTGTCGTATCTTATATCGTCCTGTGGGTGTCGTATCTCATATCGTCCTGTGGGTGTCGTAAGAGGCGACAGAAGAAAACTAAAATAGGAGATGGGCAGCAGCATATTTCTAATAACAACTTAAATAATAAAGATCTGCGGTTTCCAACCTGCCTACCAAGCGTGCCAACTATAGCAGAATCCTCGCTATGAGGCAATCTATGGGATAGGCCTATGTTCAGAAGTGGACTTTTTTGTAATGTATTTACTGATTTAAAGTAAAAAGTCCAGATATCCAATAATATTCTTGAAAGGATTTAAGTTTTCATGTATTTATTTTCGGTATTTTTGTCGTAATTTTATAATAATTGATAAAAAAATAGAGTTATTTGTGCGAAGATTGTACCAAACTGAAATTACACCAGTAGGAAATTCATCTTTAGTTGAAATTGTTGAAGAAATTTCAGCAGACGAAGTAGGATAATTATTTTTTATGATTCTACTATAAACTAAAAGTATTTTGTGATTAAATAAAACTAATTTTGTGATAATTATGTTCTTGTTCGTCTGTCTGTCTGTCCTTCCGGGTGAAATTAAAAACAAAAATATTTGTTTTTATTAAGGGATAAGGGTTATTCGTGGAATAAAATACAAAATTACATTTGTACAAATAAAATAGATTAATTGTTGCACTTTTATATTCAGTCAGGTTACAATTTATTTTGTGAATAACTTTTACCTGATGATTGAAAAGTCGGCCCTTAATATTATATCTTAAATGTTACATAGAAAGTAAACAAGACGAAACTATTCAACTCAAAATGAACCGTTAAATGGATAAAATAATAATAAATAGAATTAACTACTAACAGTATTCAGTTTATTCATCGTAAAAAAAGAAGTTTTATTTACAACCCGCGACTACGTCCGCGTTGCTTGATATATCAAGAAAACACACATCACTGAACACGTAGAGCTTATTAAAATCGCTGTTTCTGAAAACTTTAATAACTTTATATTAAATGAAGATATCGCAATATTTCTTTTTTAGTTAAGGGCCAAGTGTATAAGAAATAAAACTTAGAAAACCTAATTGAAATCTATCCAGTAGTTTTTCCGTGACGCGCGCACAACCGCAAAACTCTTTCATTTTATTTATATAGATTATTTTGTCTATACTAGGTCAGGACGTTAGCATTGAGAGATTTACGCCCAAGGGACAGTATTGATCGGAGCACGAATCTGGGGACCGTCAGTCGGCAGACGCTAACTCATCAATATTTCAGGATACCTAAATCGACCGCAATGGGCACAATATATCCCTCACGGTCTAGTGGTCACGTTTATAAAATATTAACCCCTAATTTGTGAAAATATGTATCCTGTTGGCGGTGCGGCGGTGCTTTTGATTGATTTATTATTAACTAGCTGTGCCCGCGACTTCGTTGGCATAAAATATTTTTCTCCGATTGTTTAAAATACGAATAATTATTATTAGTAATTTACCAGTTTGAAATTTTATTACTTTGGGCCTACAAAATACACCACTGTTGCAACTCAAATAGTAATAATTTAGATACGTTTATACTCATGAGGTATAATTTCATTATAAACCAAATCAAGTTGTGGATGATTCCATGACACTTAGGCCCGTATTAATAAACGTTACTCAGCTCAAGTACACGCACTTGAGTACAATCTTGAGATTATGATCTTATTAATAAACATATCCCAAGATGCGGTTTAGGTTTACGATATCAGCTGAGTGCCACACTGATTAATAAACGAAACTCGACTCTCAAGTGTGTATACTTGAGTGCAAGTCACAGAACAGTATTCCTAAGTACAGCGTTTTGAGATACTGTTTTTATGTGTTTATTAATTAGCAACGATCTTGAGATGCTGATTTCGTAATGAGGGCCTTTCGTATCAAATGATTACGCCTTTGAGTTCGTCATTGAGTAACGTTTATTAATACGGGCCTTAATGTTGATGATGCGTTATTTTTAAGTAATACATTACTCACGCACCAACCTTGTACGGTAAATAACTTGTGTGATAACGTGAATTTTACTGTAATTTTTTAAGTTATTCCAGTATTTTTTATAGAATAAGGGTGATAAACGAGCACACAGTGATGGTAAGTGATGGTAAATGGATACTGTGGTCCATAGACATCTACATTTATCCTCGATTAAGAATCGATAGGCAGTTGCGTTGTCACCCGTGAGGACTAAGATGGAATGTCTCGTTTCCAGTAAAAAGGGTCTCCAGTGCTCTACACTCACCATACGAAACACAACAGCATTAAGCTGATATTTTACGCTAGTATTCTGAGAGCGTGCTCCAACCCTGGTCGTGCCGACCGATTCGTGGCACAACCTTAAGCCGCATATCGATTACGCGCTCCTGGCGCGCGCGCCATGAATGACCGCGCCGATCAGTTAGCTCCGTGGAACGCGCTCCAAATGTTCGAAGTGTATCAACTTAACGCGCCTGGCGCGCGCGAAACCTTTCCAATGTTTGACCGTTCAACATGGATGTCGGTGGTGTACGAGCGGCTGCCACTATCATAGTTCCATGCATCTTCTCTGAGCGCTTTATTATGGTAAAAACTACTTTTGCTATTCCCCACAGATCTTTTAAACTATATAATTGTATTAATTTACGGCAACTTTGGTTATCCATAGCTCGGAACGCAACGAACACACGAATGATGAAAACAAACGTCCCAACTGGCGCGCGCGCTAAAACATAAACTACTTTGATGTGCGATAAAAAACCGACATCAGATGGAGCGGCCCGCTCCACGTTTGAGCGTTCCAACGAACAATATGGCGCGCGCTCCAAGGCGGTATCCATTTCACGCGGCTGGAGCGCGCGCCAATGTTCGACCTCTTGGAGCGCATAATCGATACGCGGCTTTAATATTCTACGACGTTTAAACCAAGTCCACTATTATGACAAGAAAGTTTGTATTTTTCTTAGGTCAGCAAGCATTACTGGCACTTTTACGCGATGAGTAAAGCAATATTCGAATATATAGTGATGGCTCCGTGGCGCACTGGCTTAGCGATGAGTTGCAGCGCTGGGAGCCGCGGGTTCGGATCCCGCACGGAACAAATATTTGTATGGCATGGCGTATATCTGTATGTTTGTCCTTGTGCAATTTATGTTTGTAAACTGCCTACACGATACAGGAGAAAACCCTAGTGTGGGAGTAACGTTTCTTAAAAAAATAAAAGAATTGATTTGAAAACATTTAAATAAAACTAGTTTTACGGATTTTATCGCGTATATTAACTTATTGTATATTCCCGACGTTTCGAGTACTTTACAGCACCCATGGTCACGGGGGTGACTGAGGTATTTAACGTCCCAATGTCATAGTTAACCACGGTTACATCCAGATTAAAAAATTATTAATTTTTGTTCCGATCTACGCAGTATGAACTTACAGTATCTTGAAGTCTTGCAGTTGTATGCTTGGGTTGGGATTTAATTTTATTAATTATAGGATCCCAAGCAGATGGTAGCACCCAGCTATCTTCTCTATTGAAATTAGGATGTTTTTTGATTTCAATAGCCTCGCGAATCATCCTTGGAAGGAATCGGTGTTCTTTAGCGAGGATTTGTGGTCTATCAAATCTAATGTAGTGACGGGGGCGATCCTGTACATGTTCACAGACTGCAGACTTCCCGGAGCGTCGATTCTTCATCAGCTATGTGTTCTTTAACGCGTTCTATAATTAAAAATAGTTTTATTTAAATGTGTAGTGTTCGCGTAAATATAAGAAAACATTATGATTTGAAAACAATTAACTAAAGATATCGTAACTTTTGTTTACTGTATTCAACTCTGCGTCATTGGTACTATTATTTAATAGCAAAGTAAGAAATACATGTGGGGCAGTTTATACTGGCGCTAGAAACTACCACCTCTCAAAGGAAGAACCCTTGGATGTCGTTCGAGGTAACTACGGAAAATGTCATAAGACATATTGATAAAGATTTTAATTTAATTTTTAATTTCTTTATTAAAAAGACTAGTAATTCTAATAACATCGCTTTTATTACTGTTAATTACCTCAGGTAAGTTTAAATGCTTGCATTAAGAGTAGTAAGTTAGTTAGGAGTAGTCGAATAGTGTACTTGAAACCATGGACTTCGAGTTTGCAATATAAGGCAGACTTAAAATACAGTACTTAAGTAGCGTTGAACGTTTCTCGCACATGCGACTCCCACTCCATCACTCCAGCACCGCCGCACTTTGCGGCTGTGTTGGTTAACCCGCTCTTCCGTCCCCGGACGGTTGTGCCCCACGCCTCCCTCTCCCCGAGGGAGGTCGTCTCCGATTCGGCGATAAAGCCTTTCGGGCTAGAGCCGTTCTCAGGTGGTGTTTAGTGGGAAGGCACTTCTTCAAAGTGAGTCCCACATAACCACACAGCCGGCTGCGTGGTATGCTATGAGCTTTCACCACCTCCCTCCCCCGCTTCCGGAGGGTGTCCTTGCATTGGGCGTAAAAAAAAAGCGAGACATTAGGTGCTGTGGTGACCAGGCCGACTTAAATGATTGGCATCATATTATTCACACAATATATTTGTTTCGTCGAAACGATTGTTCAAAGCTATGCTATGGTGCGATAGGTGGCGCTGTCAAGTTAATAACAAATTCTGTTTTTGTGGACCAAAATGACACATATTCGCATTTGGCTTAGTACCATAAAAGAAAATCACAAAACCTGGACCCATTAGGTGGCGCTGAATTTGAGTTATTAATTAGCTTAATACTAACAATGTAAAAAATCCGGTATGAATTTGAAATAAAACTCACTCCGGTAAGAGTAGAACAACATCTTCGGGGCCAACGTTATTTAAAACGACTCGCCGCGTAGTGGTGATGTAAGGGAATATTATTCATTGGGTGTGGCCAGAAGCGACAGAGGGAAACTGGAACAGCAGATGGGCAGCAGTAACATAACATCTCAAATTAATAATAAACTGCGGTCGCCAACCCGCCCGATAAGCGTGAGAACGATAGCAAATATCTTCCCTATGATGCTATCTATGATTACTATATCCTAGCTACATTGTCATGACTACATTTACTCAATAAGAAAAAGATACGAGAAATAACTATAAAGCAAAGACCAATCATAATATAACGAATATTTTAGCGATATTAATATTTTTGTTTAAAAATATGTATCAAGGTGCATGTATGCGTAGCTTATATGAACGTGGAAGAGGCGAGAGAGGTGTGCCAGCATCGTGCCAAATGGAAGTCTGTACTCCCTGCCTATCCCTCTGGATGACAGGCGTGAGTGTTTATATATGTTATGTATGTATGTATCAAGAATAACTTAAATACATTTCAAATGCATCTTTAAAGAACAAGGATTACAAACAAGCACACAGTCCACCTGATAGTAAGTGAATACCGTGGCCCATAGACAAATCCATCTATTCTCGATTGAAAATAAAATGTAAATGCGTTGTCACTCCTGACGATTAAGATTGTTATTAGCAAAAATGGTGTCCAGGTCTCTACACTTACCATACAAAATGCAGCAGTATTAAGCTGCGTTTTATCGCTGACACTCTCCGAAAGAGTGTTCTTTCGCCGGTCGAGCCGACCTCGCAAGCAGCATAACAGCATGTCTCTCCACATATCAATTTTTGCACAATTTTCCATCTAAACCATATTTTTGGCTAAACGTGATCTGAGTAACGCGCTCTTGTGACTCTGTCTACCCCTCGAAGATTACAGACGCCATGTATGTACATACCGCACCTTCGATAAATATACGCAATGTGAAACATTAATATTTCCCGGCCATAATAATTTAAGGCATGCCTAATATATTACACCGAAATATTCTAAGAGTTCCGAAATAATTTAAACGCCTTAAGACACCCGCAAGCAACCTCATCCATCAGCCGCGTATAGATATTTGTGACGAAAGGTAATCGATCATCTCTAAGGACACAAATTATTTATATATGGCAACCAAAAAGATCTATAAAAGCCGCGAAAAATAACATAAAGCTGATGGATAGGATCTAACTATATATTATATCAACACTGGAAAATCTGCAGTCTGTGATCATATCCTAGACGGCCCCTTCCATTAAACGTAAGGTTTGATAGACCACAAATCCTCTCCGAAGAACATCATTTTTTCTTTTACTATTTTAAGCCAGTGCATGACTACTATCACACCGTAGGGTACCGGTGACTTTCTGGCTAACATTCATCATATGGGCATACCAGATTAAAATAGAGTCAATGTTTAAGCCAATCCTTAACAGTAGCACATAAGCCAAAATAGAGCCATTGAAAACGATCGGGGGCAGATATGTAGTGTCCAATTTTTTTAAATTATGAGTTCACTACCTAGTGGATAAATTAATTAACTACATTATGGTCCCATTTTTTCCTATTTTAAGCCAGTGCATGAGTACTAACCCACCCGATAGTAAGTGGTGATAGAGCCGAAGTTGGATTCCTACCAAGAATGATTCGTGAGGCTATTGTAATTTAAAAATAACTATCCTAATTTCAATAGAGAAGGTGGCTGGGTACTTCCACCTGCTTGGGATCCTGTAATTAATAAAATTAATTATTTCCCTGTTCCATGAATCATATATGAACATTTCTTATTGTCTCCTGTTTCGCGGACAGGGAAACTGTTAAAAACAAACCCAAACATACTACTTACCTTTCGTATCGAATAACATATATTGTACCTAACGTGTAAATCAATTATGGAATCTTTGCTGGCCTTAGTTATATCTAAAAAAAATTGTTAAAATTTATTATACAGTGCTATTTGTTCCTCATTAAACATAAATAATAATAAAAAAATACCTCTTCAAAACTTCAAGCTCAGTAAGCTCATTCTGCGTAGATCCGACCAAAATTAATATTTAAAAGCTGAAAATACTCCGATTCTGGGTTAACTACCCTCTTTTACAGAAGAGTGATTTAAAATTGATTGTAAATGTCGACCGACGCCCAGAACAGCTGCAACCAACACCAGGCGAATGGCAGGTGCGTCGCCGGTCTTTTAAAAAGGAGTAAGCTAGTTTTTTGCATGTCCCTAAGTTGTATCAATTTTTTTTTATAGCATAGGGTGACAAACGAGCACATAGTCCACCTGATGGTAAGTGGATACTGTGGGCTATAGATATCTACATTTATCCTCAATTAAGAATCAAAATGCAGATGCGTTGTCACCCCTGAGGACTAAGATGGAATGCCTCGTTTCCAGTAAAAAGGGTCTCCGGTTCTCTACACTCACCATACGAAACACAGCAGTATTAAGCTGCTATTTTACGCTGGTATTATGTGAGAGCATGGTCCTACCCCGGTCGAGCCGATCCATTCGTGCTACAACCATAATATAGTTGCAGCGTGGCTCTACCACGTAAAAGAGCACCGTTGGTAAACGATTCCACAAAGAAGACGTAGGAAAAAAGCTCCTAGTAAATCGCACAGTGGTGGACCGCCAAGCATCCAGATGGTGAACACAATAACAGTAATAACACTTGAAACTTGGTACTTTGCACATGGACACATCATGTTAACTTCCAACAAAGAAGTCTTAGACCCGTATTAATAAACATTACTCAGCTCAAGTACACGCACTTGAGTACAATCTTGAGGTTATGATCTTATTAATAAACATATCTCAAGATGCGGTTTAGGTTTACGATATCAGCTGAGAGCCACACTGATTAATAAACGAAACTCGACTCTCAACTGTGTATACTTGAGTGCAAGTCACAGAACAGTATTCCTAAGTACAGCGTTTTGAGATAGTGTTTTTATGTTTTTATTAATTAGCAACGATCTTGAGATGCTGATTTCGTAATGAGGGCGTATCAAATGATTACGCACTTGAGTTCGTCGTTGAGTAACGTTTATTAATACGGGCCTTAGAGATACTTATTTACCTCTGAGGACTTACATCCTTGATAGCCATTTTTAATTTCCTTGGCCTGCAAGTTTCCTTACAATAATTTCCTTTACTACGGAGTACATGAATAATCAGCACTTAGAATTGCAAATCACAATAACTTTTGTGCCGGCGGAGATCAAACTCTTAATTGTTCGCGTAGTTTATCTGAGCAATTACGGCCGGTCTGACTATATTGCGGATTTTACTATACTAATTTAAAATAAAACAATCGTAAATATTCATAGAGAACAGATAATAAACAGACTAAAAAATTATAAATATAATTCGTGTTATTACAAAACAGTGTTTAATAATAGTCATAGGCTTAATGTATAGTTAAAGAAGTGTCATTTTAACGAAAGAATTCCCTTAGTCACAGTGCCAAAATCTTCGCTAAATTTGAAATTTATTTTCTTAACTACCTTTCCACCATTTTACGTAGCATTTTTTCCGGAAGCCGTCTTTATTTTAACAACTTCTTTTTGCAATGAAACGGGACCAGTTTTATTACAAAATATAGTTGATTTATAGTCTCGGGTTGAACGGGGAGTCACAGTAACACATAATTTCCATGCTTTACATTTTAGTTCGCATATTTTCCATGTGACTTCTTTACATGAATCTTCCTCTAGATTACAAGTGGGATTAATTATAAACTTATATTTGTAATAACATGGAATTGGTCTTATTGCAAAATATGGCTGATTGATAGTCTCGGATTTAACGAAGAGTCACAGTCACGCACAAATTCCATGCTTTACATTTATTTCGCATATTGTCCATGGGACTTTTTCCATTATATTTCTAGATTAAGCCTGGGATTAATTATACTTGTATAATGTCATTTCCACAAACAATACGAATCTATCGAAACCTCATATGTTAAAATCCATCAAGCAGTTTAGGCTTCAGAGCGTGCCAAAGAAATAGACATACATACATAAACTCTAAAACAATAAAAACAAAATATATATATTTAATAATATATATAATATTAAAAACCATAATAAAAAAAAACTAAAACTAATAACTTAATTATCATACAGTCCTACTCCCCGTGATATCGTGCCAAGAACGCTGGCTGCGTTTCCTCGCTGAATGGATATACTTAGTCTTTGAGCGAGAAAAGAACCAGCCCTCTTATCACCAGCAGCAACGACCAGTCGCGGATAGAGTTCCTTTAGGAACTTAACCGCACGTGGACCCCACGGACCGATAGTCTCTACAGCAAATGGCAAAAATATGTAGTCATCTCTCAGAGACTCATATTTGCGCCACTTACTCAGTTCAGCTGCCTCTGATACCGCTCCGGCTCTAAACGAGGTATCCAAAGTGTATAGCATCCCACACTAGGGCTTTACCTCTCTCCCAAGGGACCAATGTCATACCGTCGGGTCTCCTGCCATCGTCTTTAAATATTCCACACATTGTATAAAGAATAAAGGATTTTTTTTTTTTAAAAGTCTCATTTCGTCTGTTGCCAGTTGTTTAGGGGTGAACCATTGTATTGAAAATGTAATACGTACCCCGTAGGACTATATGTTTGAGAAAGCATGTGCTAGCCTAAATGGATAATCTTAACATAAAAAAATTCCGGTGTGCGTGTGTTCGGTCTCCTCCTAAACATCTTGACCGTTTTTAAATGAAATTTTGTGGGATACTTATGGGATCACCTGAATGGTTCTTAGTTGGACCCGCTAGATGGCGCTATTATTGTAAAAATTAATATTAAACAAATTATATTTTTTTTTATAAATTTAATGTATATTTTTCTAGATCGGGTTGGCAACCGCAGTTTTTTATCTTCAGTCGTTATTAGGAAGACGCTGCTGCCCATCTCCTAATTTATTTCCTTCTAGCGCCTCTTACGACACTCACGGGATGATATGGGGTAGTGGTTATTCTTACACCGCCACTACACGGTAAGTAATATTAATAATAATAATTTATAAGAACCTTGCTGTGCCAGTAAAGCAACGGTGACTATTCTAATAAGTATCCGTAAACCACTAACATACTTAAGAAATAAGTTTCGACAGTAAATTCATAAGTTGAGAAGCTTAGAAGTTACTAGATATCTTTCGTCGCTCGTCAGTGAGACGACCTGAAAAAATATCGGAAAGCGATGAACGAGTAAAATAAAACAGTCGTATAAAACTTTATTAACCGATTTAGAAAACAAACTTATCTAAATACCGCTCCATTTCTTCATTCGACAAAGCAAGTTTGGCCCGAAATTGTATTTTCAGTAAAGATTTGCTTGTAATAACGATGATGATAATACTCACAATGTTATGTATTTCTCTTCGTCATCAACGTTATTTTGTTCTAGCGGTTACCAACTACGATTTAAATTAATCATTACCGAAGCCTAAATCGCGCTATCAATGTTCCGACTGTACTATACTATATATAGAAGAGCTCCGAACTACCACATACAGGTATGCCCCCTTTTCCCTAAAGAGGGTCGCGTCCGATTCGGCAGAAAGGCTTCTAAAGCCAATGCCAGTCCCACAGGTGGTGTTTAGTGGGTAGGCACTTCTTCAAAGTGAGTCCCACATAACCACGCAGCCGGCTGCGTGGTATGCTAGGAGCATTCACCTCCGCCCTCCCCCGCTTCCGGAGGGTGCCTTTGCATTGGGCGCAAAAAAAAACTACCACACGGAGCATTGGCCGCTCTCCGAATACCTTACCCGGCAGGAGATCTCCCCTTTTCCTTCCACGACCAAAAGTTTAAAGTGTATAAAGAGACAGTAGTAATATTCAGATATTACATGTAAGTTATCAGAAGTAACATCGAATCTGTAGCCGTCTTTGCTGAACATAGGCCTCTCCCAAGAAATGGTACACCGATACCTTGAATATTTTAGCAGGTCGTCTCTCCATGTAGTGGGAAACTATCCTACAGTTCGCTTACCGGTACAAGTCGCGGTACGTAAGTCTAGCGCTGAACTAAAGGAGGAGGGGACGCGCACGAATTGAATTGCACGAATGCGACTGGAGACCCAATCAGCACGACTTATGCGCAATAAGCCAATCAGCGCGACTTATGCGCTAGACTTTCGTGCCGCTACTTATACGAGGCTACCATTCAAGAACCTTCCTTCACAATCTGTGTTCGGTTCTTCCGAGGATATCTTTTTTTCTTTGTGGGGAACACTATTATTTACGTAAAATATCCTAAAAAATCGAAATTAGGATTTTCCTAGTATCGTAGAGGCAGTATACTGACATAAATTTGACTAGGACAAACAGCCAGACCAGGAAAAATTGTTTATAGGCCATACAAATACTTGTCTTGTACGGGAATCGAACCCGCGGCCCCCAGCGCCGCAACTCATCAACATTATTGCTAACCACTGCGCCACGGACCTTCAAATAATATTCTCATTTATAATTCTATCACGCAGAGAACGTTCGAGCATAGAGCCCTCTCCATAACTCCCTGAGCGACCTTGAGCCGAGCCTCCTCTCATTTAAATTAATACAATGTAATATCCGTGGTAGCGTGGTAAATTTCACAGTAAGCGAGCAACTCGGGTTCGATCCCGCCGGCACGAATGAAATTGTTAATTGAAATTTTAAGTGATGATATACCACGTGCTCAGCGGTGAAGGAAAACATCGCGAGGAAATCTGCATGTCTGAGAAATAAGAAAAAAATGTATTTCGAAGACATGTGAAGTTCGCCAACACGCATTGGGGCAGCGCGGCGGACATTTTCATGCCCTAAAACCCTCTCAGAAATAAGAGGAGGCCTGTGCCCAGCCATGGGATGTATATAACTTTAACTTTTAACTTAATTTTAATGTATTTAATGTATGATGTAAAATTTAATAATATTTATTGTAAGTTAGTGCAATTATTTTTTCAGCTGCTCCTGTACTATTGTTTAAATAATAGTCTGAAGTGGACTTTTTATATGCAAAAGTGGCGCGATTTTATGTATTAAATGTCATTACAATTTCATATATTAGTGGATACGGTGAAACAAGTGCTCAGATGGCGTGAATCTCAAGATAAGGTGTCTGCTGGCTCAATTAGCCGTCAAAATCTCCAACCAAAATGTGACGCATCAACATATTGTGACGAAGTGTACTATATAGGATTATTATCACTCGATACTGAGATAATCATTTATCATTATTTATTAGATATGGCTTAAAGGTCAAGCATCCAACCCAAAAACCTAAATAAAAAATGGTTACCTTTTTATTATAAGCCATAACTTTACTAATGTGCTGAATCGTGGTGACGCAGAAGAATCTATCATTGCATTTTATCCCATAAGTGTTGTAAGAGGGAACTGTGGGAAAATGCTACACAGACCTATACATGGTAGAGCCATGCTGCAGCTATTTTATGGTTGTAACACGGATGGGTCCACTCGACTGGGAAGGACTACGCTCTCACAGAATACCAGCGTAAAAAAGCAGCTTAATGCTTCTGTGTTTCGTATGGTGAGAGAAGAGAAACGGAGAACCTTTTGACTGGAAACGAGGCATTCCATCTTAATCTTCAAGGAGTGACAACGCATCTGCATTTTGGTTCGTAATCGAGGATAGATGTAGATGTCTATGGGTCACAGTATCTTACCACCAGGTGGACTATGTGTTCGTTTGCCACCCTTATTCTATAAAGAATACCTTATGGCTTCCGATAGATGGTGGCATAACAATCTCGTATATGTAAATCCCAGTGACCAGCAATAATACTTGCTTAAAATACCCAGATCAGTAGCAAGAATCAGAATCAAAGGTGCTCACGTCTGGTACTAAGATTGTCAATATTCCTACCAAGCGTGACCATTAAGGCAAATTCTACCTACGACGGGCAATGATGATGATGATAATGATGATGACTTCATTACTATCTCACCTGATAGTAAGATGTGATGTAGCCGAAGAAGATAAAACACACTAGCTTGGCTGAACAAAACTCTTCACTCTTTCCTTGATGACATTGTAATCAGATGAAAAGACAGACTAATGTTCTTTGACAAGAATATTTCAAAACGTCTAATGAAAAAATACTTAGCTAAGAAATGAGAAAAATGCTAAAGTGCAAAGGAGATAGTACCTAGTAATTATGGAGCGCTGAGTTCTCTTTACTTTGATAAAACAAAAAAGAAATAGCGAGCTTTTTAACTTTGGATGTTTGTGGTTCTGCATCTTCATAGTTACCAACTAAAGTTCTTTATAGTAAGCAGACAATCTGAGATGTTTATTTTATATTTTTTAGAGACACTCTCAGAAATGAGAGCAGGCACAGGCCCAGCAGTGGGACGTATATACGCTGTAACTTTAACTTTAGTACTTGACTCTAACGCTGGTGGTAAGAGGTAATGAAGCCGTAAGTAAGTCGCACTATCTTAGCGTAACAAAAGCCTATTCTCTTGCCATGAAGACGCCTGCTTGCGATGTAATCGGGCGGAAAGACAGAAGCCTACAATTATGCCACCCCTTTGTTGTGGGTATTACAAAAGACGAAGCAAATCGTTTGATTCAAATGCGTGGAATATCAATAACAAATGGGTGGAGGCCCACCGACCATCTGATACAATTTTAGTTCGCTGTTGTCAGCATTTTCAAATATATTTCCTTAATATAGTTTTCAATAGTTAGTAGAGAACGTCTAATTTAAAACAGAACGTACCTTACTTGTTATTTTGATTACATAACTTTTATCATGGTAAATAAAGTATAATAAATGGATTAACTAAATAACAAGCGGTAAAATTAAAAATTTTGTACAACAGACTTCAATATAAATATTAGGTCCTTACATATGAAATGGCGTTTTGTACGGGAGGAATATAAAGTCATTTTTTGTAACATTTATTTAATTAATCAAAGTATGCGCCGTTGTTATCTATGCACTTTTGCTATCTCATAGGTAGTTCATTGATCCCTTTACTAAAAAAAACTATGGGGCGAGAATCAATAAACTCTTTGAAGGCGGTTTGGACTGCCGCATCAGGTTAATTTTTCCTTGTAAGAAGTTGTCCAAATTGTAATCTATTGGAGCAAGGTCCGGGAGTACAGTGGACATCATGACATTCAATTGTACCTCATCTAACTTAGTGATTGTTTGTTGTGCAGTGTGTGGTCTTGCATTGTCGTGAAGCAGCAGTGACTGTTCACGACAATGCACGACACTACTACTACTACTACACTATACTACCTAGAGCGATTAGATCAAACTCAGTTGTTTAGCAGCTAGTTCTTCCTTCATGGTTTGCATTTGCTGACAATAGATATCTGTCGTAATCGTTTGGCCAGATTTTAGAAAGCTGTAGTGAACGACACCGGCGCTAGTCCACCAAACACACACAAGTGACTTTTCTGACTCAATTTTCGTTTAGGGCAGGATTTGGCTGGATCTCCTGGGCTCAGCCATTGCGACAAGCGCTTCCGATTATCGTACAGTAACCACTTTTTATCACAAGTAATGATTCGATTTAAAATTCCTTCATTATTGTGTCGGTTGAGCAAAGTAACACAGCAGTCGACGCGTGTTTCCAAGTTCGATTCACTCAATTCATGAGGTACCCATCGTTCAATTTTTTTACTTTCCGATTTGCTTCAAGTGGATTAATACAGTTTTATCATTTACCCCGAAGCCTGCAGCTATCTCTGAAGTGTTTTATGATGGATCCGCTTCCACCATAGCCTTTAATTCTTCATTTTCCACTTTGGTCTCCGGCCGTCCATGGGGTTGGTTCTGAAGGTCGGAATTTCCAGAACGAAAACGTTGAAACCAAAAACGTACCGTGCTTTCTTTTGCGACACCAGCGCCGTACACATCATTAATCCCTCGAGCTGTGTCTGCAGCAATGATGCCACAGTAGAACTCGTACTCGTAAATATACCGATATTTCATGTTTTCCATTGTGCGGTAATAAGCGACGCCAAAGAATAAAATAATGAGGAAAAAACAAATGAATGACTGTTTTCAAAACTCAAATGTACCAGCTAAATGAATTTATAAATTTGAATTTGGAATTCTTAACCAAAGTTACGATAAAGTTAAGTACGACAAAACGCTAATTTCATATGTAAGGACCTAGTAAAATGAAAAAATAATCAATGTAGTCAAAGTCAATTAAATACGCATTATTAAGGATAACTCAAAAACTACTAGTCAGATTTTGATCAAATTTATTTGAGGCCACATGAGAAGCGCCAGCTTTCAAATAAAAAAAGAATCATCAAAATCGGTTCACCTATAAAAAAAGTTCTGAGGGAACACACAAAAAAAATACAGTTGAAGTTATTACCTCCTCTTTTTTTTGAAGCCGGTTGAAAATAAACTAATCTGGATCTGGGATTTTTGGTGAAATTTGCGCAACCAGCAGGGTGGAATTGAAATGTAATTAACAAGTTCAAGGGGACATGAAATAAGGGCCTAATATTTTTCCACCTAGCTTAATTTATTGAATAGAGCTCATTGATTTGAGTACAAATACATTTTTTATTATTTTTTATCTTCAAAAATAAATAAATCGGGGTTCCTCAAAGTTGTCAATTTTAGACCGTTTTTGTTACGCGGTCTATAGTAAAATTATCGTAGTTATGTATTAATTTTTTTTTGAATATTGTGAACCATATATAATACCGTAATTTAAATATATATATATATACATGCTGCAGCTATATTAATTGTATAGTCGTAGCACGAATGGGTCGGTTCGATCGGGGAAGGACCACGCTCTCACATAATACCAGCGTAAAATAGCATCTTAACGCTGCTGTGTTCCTTATCGTGAGTGTAGAGAACCGAAGACCCTTTTTACTGGAAACGAGGCATCCAATCGTAGTCCTCACGGGTGACAACGCATCTGCATTTTGATTCGCAAACGAGGATAGACGTAGATATCTATGGGCCACAGCATCCACTTACCATCAAGTGGACTGAGTGCTCGTTCGTCAATCTTATTCTATAAAATGAAAAAAGAATTAAATTTGCCAATGTGAAGAGAAAGAAATTGAGAATCTATAAAATCAAAAAGCAAACAAAGACATATGAAGTCCGCCAAGAGGCACTGAAGGAGTGCGGTGAGTGAAGGGGTGAAGGAGACTAATTTTTTTATAGGGTTGGGTGACAAACGAGCACACAGTCCACCTGATGGTAAGGGGTTGCTGTGACCCATAGCACCTACATCTATCTTCAATAAAGAATCAAAATGCAAATGCGTTGTCACCCGTGAGGCCTAAGATGGAATGCCTCTTTTCCAGTAAAAAGGGTCTCCGGTTGTCTACACAGAGCGTGGTCCTTCCCCGGTCCAGCCGACCCGTTCATGCTACAAATATACTACTAATATAGCTGCAGCATGGCTCTAGAACGTATGAAAATTAACTAATTGACAAATGAAACTTTCAGACATGTAGCTTTTTTATGTTTTCTTTCATCGCCGGCACGTTGTAAATCAACACTTAAAATTGCAATCACCAACGCATTTACAATTCACCTGGCGTGGCAGTTGTGCGTTTTCTATAGCTTTTATTTAAAAAAAAATCCCAGAGGTACCCACGGGTAACAAATTTTGTTTACTCACCTTCTATCATAAAAGAAAACGTGTCTTCGTAAGCGAGTTTGTTTTAAATTTTGAAAGGCCTTAATACATTTTGGTGCACTTTTCACATCTAGATTTTCTGAGAAATATTTCCTAGGTATATGATAAATACTACTACCGTATAGTGGCGTTGCAAGAATATCCACTAACCTTATCGTCCCTTGGGTGTCGTAAGAGGCGACAGAGGAAATTGAAACAGGTGATGGGAAGCAGCATCTTTCTGATAATAATAAATATCAAAATAATAAAAAACTGTGGTTGTCAACTGCCAAAACTATGGCTAAATCCGTATCAGGCAATCTATGGAGATGAGGGGCAGTTCGGCAGTAGAATTTTATATAGATAAATGCTTCTCTTTTGTAGCTATAATAGAAAAATGTTCACGTTTATGCAGTTTTCTATATTTAAAACGATAAGTTTTCTCTTGCGAGCCGTTTTGCAGTAAGTGAAGTGCAGTTTTAAAACAAAATACCTGTTCAACTTAGTTTATTTTTTATTTTAAGTCATCCTAAGATGCTGAATGAATAGTTTGTAATATAATTAGCTTTTATATGCACCTCGTATTTAATAAGACGGGTCGTTACGAAGTACGAACCGTCTCTTGAATATAGGAATTGGGCATAAGTCGTAAAAAGAAAACACAAGACAATTACACCAGTGCGCAGCTGGGGGGAGTTTAGTTTCCACTATAATACATCTCTTTTCTTTGGAGTCCTTTCTTACTACAATAAGCATTTCTTTTGTAAAGAAAATAGCATAATATCTGTTTAGCTGTCATCTACAGAACTGTATAACGCGGACTCTTTTAAATTGTTACCTACGTTATAGAAATTCGATGTAGTAAGCCTCGGATATTCTAAAACATCAATATTACTTTTAGAAAAGTTTTTTGCATTGTGTTTGTATATAATATAGGTTTTAGTTTTAATTTATTTACATAACATAATATACAATATTAAGAACTATAATTAAAAAAACTAGTAGCTTAATTATTAGCTAGCTTTAACTTAGTAGCTTGTGTTTTGTATTAAAAATGGTAACTAACATATAAAATAAAATAGAATAGAATATTCTTATAAATTATACTTATTGAAAGCCATTTGTTTATTTAAAGGACTTTATCGCATACCTTGAAATAAAGTAACAAAGGGCAAACTTATAATGTACTCCAGACCTAATTACGGTCACAGCGGCCAGTCTCAACGTGCACTAGCCCTAAGCCTTTTGCAGACGTTATGTTGAGACTTGCGCAGATCCGCAGGACAGGATTATAGTGCCCGAGTGTATGCACAGGAGCACTCTTTATTCCCTCACTATAATAGTCCAATGAGACGGTAATCTGACACGATCGGAGAGAGATCAGGTGCAGGACCAATGGCTTTACGTGCTTCTGATTTTCGCCTGACCCGGGTTTCAAACCCGGGACCCCTTGATCAGCAATCGCAGTTACGACTACTAGATCAATGATGCAGTCAACAAAGGGCGGATTTAATGTCTGTTATGACTTCAACGTTTCGAAATGTGCATCTTATTTAATTTTAAGAATCAGAGAACAACCAGATCAAGGGCTGGCCAACCTGATGATCTCAGCCGGGAAGTAAATGAAAAAGCTTCGAAACTAGATTGATGAGGTAAGGATACTTACAAGAGAGAACACTCCTTGTGTTTACAGTTGAAGGCTGAATATTAATGTTTAATGCTTAAAAGAATATATTTAGACAGTTACAAAGCCACAGTAATGCCGGTTGGCATTTTCTGTCAGTCAATCCACGGCGTGGTAAAATTAAGTGGTAAGCGCCTACCACTTAATTTTACCACGATTAATCTATACAAATAAATAAAATTGAAGTGTCTGTTTGTAATGTTAAAATTACAGCTTTTTACTCAATGCATATGAAAATATATACGGTACCTATAACAAAAATACAATTTAAAAAAAATTTGTCTGTCTGTCTGTCTGTCTGTTTGTTCCGGCTAATCTCCGAAACAGCTGGACCGGGTAGTTTTAGTTTTTTTTCTTTTATTATAGTTTTTAATATTGTATATAATAAAAACTAAAGTTCAAATATATAAATAATGATATACCGTTATTGCAGTTTTTGAAAATACGAGTAAATAAGGCTTCTACTTTTATTTGAAATTATCCCACATTGAATGTGATTTATGGGCAACAACTACTCAACTGCTCCTATCAACGTTTTTACCGACCGATCGACCCTTAAGAATGTGTGCGTGCGTACGTAGTAAAGTAAGTAGTAGACAATTAGTTAAAAATAATGCATAACCATAATATCCATTCTGTTCTGCTTACACATATCATATTGTCATGGGACACTTTAACACCGACCTCTTAGTGGCTTCTCTCAAATCAAACAAACTGAAGTCGATCATGGCGTCACATAATCTCACTATTCTGCCATTAAATGCTACACATCATAATACTGACTCTGCAGATACATGGATCGACCATATATCCGTCTTTTCTGTTGAGCATGTTGCCAACTACGGCCAATTTTCTGCTTCTGGTATTTTACGGCATGATTTGCTCTTTCTTTCATACAAAACGAGGATATCCGCAGTAGAACCAGAGTAACCGACATAGCCTAACGGATTAGTAAGCTGAAGTGGCAATGGGTCGGCCATATAGCTCGAAGTACCGATAACCGATGGGGAAGAAAGGTTCTCCAGTGGCAGCCTCGTACAGGTAAGCGAAGTGTAGGGTGACCCCCCACTAGATGGAGTGACGACCTGGTAAGATATGCAGGAAGTCGATGGATGCAGGTGGCTCAGGACCGTGCTCTGTGGCATTCCTTGGGGAGGCCTATGTTCAGTAGTGGACTTGTGAAGAGCTGTAATGATGATGATGAATGATGAAGCCTACATCAATGTCTGTCTCTGTTGAAAAGCTTAAGCGCGATGCTGATGAAATTGACTGTTCTTCTGTGTTTGCTGCATCTACAGTTGATGATAAAGTCAATATGCTGAACGGAAATATGCTAAAACTCTTGATAAACATGCTCCCAATCGTGTTGTCAGACTTAAGCGCCCTCAGTTCCATGGATAATAGTAGGGTAAGAATGGCCATGGCAAAGCGTGACAGAGCATTCCGTTCCTTTAAGAGGAAGCGCACAGACGAAAATGGAAGGCATATAAAATTGCGAGAAATCGATGCAATCAGATGGTGCGAGCTGCTAAATGCCATTATATCCATGAACAAGTGCTTTATTCATCTTCAGCTGATATATGAAAATTTCTTAATACTCTCGGATTTGGGACAACACACCTTGCCCCTATAATAGCGTCTTTTTCTCCAGACGATTACAACAGTCATTTTTGTCTGTTTAAACTATTTCTAATAGTGCTATAGCAAATGCTATTTCATTTATATCTTCCATGCCTCCTTATTTTAATGACTCTTTCACTTTTTCTCCTGTTAATGAAGACGAGATACGCAAAACACTCCTGTCTATCAAATCTAAAGCTGTTGGTTGTGATAATGTGAGTAGAAAAATGGTTATATTCGTAATTGATTCTGTTTTGTCCGTGTTAACTCATATCATAAACTTTTCGTTGAAGTATGGTGCTTTCCCAACACTCTGGGGTAAAGGGTTTGTCATTCCTCTTCCAAAATCCACCGAGTGCAGCCTTGTTTCTTATTTTAGATCAATTTCTATCCTGCCCATTTTATCTAAAGTTTTAGAAGCTGTTGCTCATAAACAAATTTCTATTTTTATTTTCAAAAACAAGATTCTTACATCATATCAGTCTAATTTTGCCCTGGGTATAGCACTACAACCGCCCTTCTCAAGGTCACTGAAGATATTCGGGAGCGTATGGAAAATTCCAAATTAACAGTTCTTATTTTAATAGATTTTTCTAACGCTTTTAATACTGTTGACCACTCTGTCTTGCTAGCTCTACTCTCTCACTTGAATATCTCGTCTTCAGCCCAGTATTGGTTCTCATCATATCTTCGATAGCGCCAACAGGCCGTGCGTTCTGGCCATAATGTCTCCAATTGGAGTGATGTATTAACCAGTGTCCCTCAAGGTGGTATTCTCTCACCTCTTCTGTTTTAAACTTTTATCAATCTTATCACATTAAACCTCAAGTACTCTTATCATCTGTATGCCGATGATCTACATCTATATACAAGCGGAACCATCAAATATTAATAATTCAATAGCGTTACTAAACGAAGATTTAAATTATATCTTTGAATGGTCCACTGTGTTTAAATTAACGTGAATCCTTCTAAAAGTCAAGTGATCATTTTAGGTAGCTCTAGATACTTATCCAAATTAGATATTTCCACTTTGCCGTTTATTTCTCATTTTAAACGTTAATAAATTATTAGACGTTGTCGAACGTGACGAAAAGATGTCGCACTCATTATTTGGCATAGCGGACCACAGCCGCTGTTTTTCAATGTAAAAATTTAATATAATAATTTTTTTACATTGCAGTATTTGTTATTTAATACAAATTAAATGACAAACGAACTTAAAGTTCACTCAATAGAAAGTGGCTAGTACAGCTCATTGACACCTAAAACTTAAAACAAAGCTACAAAGGCGTCCTCAACTCGGAGAACTAATAATAATGATGTCCTCCAGACCGAATTTCGGTCACGGTAGCCAGCCTCAACGGAGACTAGCCATCGGCGCAGGACAGGATTATAGTGCAAGAGTGTATGCGCAATCAGAGGTGCACTCTCTATTCCCTCACACTCATAGTCCGATGGGATGGTAAGCCGACACGACCGGAGAGAGATCAGGCGCCGGACAAACGGCTTTACGTGATTTCCGAGGCACGGGGGTGAGACACCGCCAACTTCCTGACTCCGAGTAGATATTGAAAATTTCTTGACAGAAAAACACAATAACTGATTTTTTTGTCCCGACCAGGGATTCGAACCCGGGACCTCATGATCAGCAGTCGCACTACTACAACCACTAGACCAACGAGGCAATCATTGAGAACTTATATGGAATGCTTAACAGGCAGTAATTACTTCAGCTCCCTATACCTTTAAGCCCGTAAACGCAGATACTGCTTCTTGGCGACAAAATAGAAAAGAGGCTGGTTTCCACCTAGATAGACTCCTAGGCATAAAAGAAGTTAGAACTTCTCTATAGACCACCTTGTGGCACTGTAAACCAGTAGATTATATACCAGATTGATTTACCTTATCAACTGCGCTAGAGAATTTATTATGTTGTAAGTGTACTTCACTGCTGGCCGCATGAGGAAGCTCAAGGTCGCTGATCGAGCTATGGTGAGGGCCATGCTCGGGGTTTCTCTGCGTGATAGATTTAAAAACTAGGATATCCGCAGTAGAACCAGATTAACCGACATAGCCCAACAGATTAGTAAGCTGAAGTGGCAATGGGCCGGCCACATAGCTCGAAGAACCGACAACCGATGGGGAAGAATGGTTCTCGGGTCAATTCGCCAGCCTGGTACTGGCAGGCGAAGTGTAGGGCGTCCCCCTACTAGATGGAGTGACGATCTGGTAAGACATGCAGGAAGTCAATGGATGCAGGTGGCTCGGGACCGTGCTAGCATTCCTTGGGGGAGGCCTATGTTCAGCAGTGGACTTGTGAAGGGCTGTAATGATGAAGTGTACTTGCAAAGACGGAGAAATTATTTGTAAGTATTTTGGGCTGTTTCTTTTTTTCAATAATGTGACATTGGAAGTTATGACTACGGTTTCATTATTGTATTCATTGAACGGTATTTAAATAAATGTTATATTCGTAAAATGTATCATTCCAACATTAATACCTCCAGTTATCCGGTTCAAGGAAGGAAGTCGCGTCCCGGAATGACACCTGCTCATATATTTTAAGGATTGCCTTGTGATATTGTTGATCGTTGCTTTAATGGTGTTTTGTATGTGCTTTTACCTTTGCGTATATTTTTATAATTTAAAATTAAAAAAATTCGTACAAACGACTTCAACATAAATTATTAAGAATAACTCAAAAACTATTGGTCAGACCTTGATTAAATTTATATGGGACCACATGAGAAGCACCAGCTTTCAAATACAAAAAGGATCATCAAAATCGGTTCACCCAGAAAAAAGTTATAAGGTAACACACATAAAAAAACATACAGTCGTATTGAGTACCTCCTCCTGTTTGAAGTCGGTAGAAAACATGATTCTGAATATGTAGTTGTCATAAGTTGCTTGTATAAGAAATTACCCCATTTCTGATTTTAAATATAAATGTTCTCTTAGAAAGTCTTGTTTTCCGAACCGATGTAGATATCGACGATCATAAGTGCTTTAAGCAAGCCTAAATCTCAGAGTAATTAAAAGCATATGTATGTAATTACTCTAAGGCCTAAATTGAAATTGTTTGCTTTGACTTTAACATTGGCTCATTGGTACCCACGGTACGAAGCCGCAAGCGAAAACTTGTATATAAATAATTTTTGGTATATAAATGATTATACAAGCACTACATGTAGCTCTAATTTCTAATGTTAATATTTTCATCAGTTTTGTTCATATTTCTTTTTTATTTTATTAATTTATTAAAATAAAAAACTATGACAACTTGTACTGGCTAATTTAATATATCAATGGCTGTTTGTAATATGACCAGTGATATGCGCATACTGTCATACTTTAGTTTTTATACGTGGTAGAGCCATGCTGCAGCTATATTAGTAGTATAGTTGTAGCACGAATGGGTCGGCTCGACCGGGGAAGGACCACGCCCTCACAGAATACCAGCGTAAAATGGCAGCTTGACACTACTGTGGTTTCGTATGGTGAGTGTAGAGAACCGGAGACCCATTTTATTGGAAAAAGGGCATTCCATCTTAGTCCTCACAGGTGACGACGCATCTGCATTTTGATTCTTTATTGAGGATAAATGTAGATGTCTATGGGTCACAGCAACCACTTACCATCAGGTGGACTGTGTGCTCGTTTGTCACCCTATCCTATAAAACAAAAAAGTTCGTTAAGTATAAGGGTGCTGACAGAATAATAGCATTGTAGATTCTCTGCAACACATGATGAGTTAGAGTACTTTTATTGTCCTTCTTAAATTCTAAATTTATATTAGTTCTGCTTTTTATACGCTTTGCTACTTTTGGTTAATGAATAAATATTTTAATGTTATTGGTTAATAATAAAGTAATCATTTGTCTATCATGGCCGCACCAACCGCATAGCTAATACACTAGCTAGCCAATCAATACATAAAAGTATGAAAAATTTCCGAATCTATTCCGCACGAATTTTTTTTTTAAGAGAAACGCAAAGTGTGACGCTCTTGTAGACAGTGAACTCACGACTGAACCACTTTTAAGATATAATAGTTCTTTTTATAGCGGTAGAACGCTGTTACAACAACCTCCAAATCTTATTATTGTTACCTATCTTGTAATTTATCTATATCTATCTATCTATCTTCTATATTACAATAAAACTCCAACACGACGTCTGTCTGAACACGAATCACGTAAAAACCTGTGAACCGATTTGGATGCGACTTTTATTGGCAGATAGCTGATGTTATAAAGAGTAACTTAGGTTACTTTTATTTTAGGAAAAGAATTAGGGTTTCGCGCATAAAAATCCACACGGGCGAAATCGCGGGGAAGAGCTAGTGGTTTTATAATTTACTAGCTGGTACGTGGCGCGATGCTGCCGCGGAAGAAATAACTGTGGAAATTTCGTTTTAAATTTAGAAGATTTACATTATTTAATGATAAAAAATTAATTGAAGTTGAATGATATATCTTTCAAATAAATTTGTCGGAACGATACGCATGCCACCTACTGTAAGTTAATTGTACTATGCCTATAACCTTCACGCAAGTGCAAACAATAAGTTGACAAAGTTTTATCGCAATCTGATGAACGGTATGGCAGCGCATAAAATACGAACCAACAAAAATTATTTTTTATATATTAGATTAAATCTGATGTGATGAACACCTAATAGTCATGTATGTATATAATTTATTATATAGGTGTCGATGATTTAAAATCCATTGGTAACACAATACTATTTCCCATATTTCAGCTATTCCACTAAATTATAGCCATCCTTCCTGACCCAATACGATATCGTGAGGTCGTAAAGCAAACCGGTTTAAACCGGAATTTGCTGATTTAAGCACAGATGACCCGGGGCAGTTTGTTTCAATATTGTACTAGGTAATTTAGCTACGCATAAAATAAGCGACAGAGCTATTGTGACTTCTATATGATAGAATGCATTATACATTTTACAGTCATGTCCCTTGTTTATATGGGTCCTTGGTTATAAGAACGCTAAAGATGTTAAAAAATTTATCAGCTAAGATCCGCACAATAAAATATTTTGTTTTATTGCTTGATGTGTTCTAGTTTCCGTCATCACTAACCCCAGCACCACAACTCCCAACGCCACTACATTAGGAAAGACACACCACCGTCGGCTATACCAAGTAGACTCTGCAGTAGCTGACCGCTAAGTTACCACTTAGCGGTCAGCCACCGCAGTCTACTTCACCTGAGGATGCCTCATTTAGAGGCGAAACACGTATCGTATTTTCGACGGTGGTGTGTATTTTTTTTCCTATTTTAAAAAACATTTTATCTCCACAGTAAAATTTTCTCCTGTATCGTGGGGGCAGTTAACATACATGAATTTCACAAGGACAAACATTCAGACCCGGAACAATTATTTGTATGCCGTACTAATACTTGTTCCGTTCGGGATTCGAACTCGCAGCCCTTAGCGCTGCAACTCATTGCTAAGCCACTGCGCTACGCAGCTGTCAACCAATCCGTGTATTTCCTAGTGTAAGTGGTGCTGGGATAATGCACGCTGTTGAGGTAGTGCGTGAGGTGCTCTTCAAACTAGGTAAGACACATCATTTTATTTTATTACGCGGATCTTAGCTAATCAATTTTAACATTTTAATATAATGAATTTCCGCAAAATAACCTGATTCTATTAAATAATAATGCGTTTTGTGATCGTGTAAATTATTCTATAAAAAAATCGTCTTTTCCTTTTTATTAGGGTTCCGTACCCAGAGGGTAACCAACGGGACCCTATTACTAGCCTTCGCTGTCCGTCCGTCTCCCCTACTAAAAACGTGTGTGATGGTACGGAACCCTTCATGCGCGAGTCCGACTCGCACTTGGCCGGTTTTTATAAGTTCATTTTGTTCGCTAAACGTGATCCGAGTAGCTCGCTGAACTTTAGACTCTAGATTTACAATCATTATAACTTTACTAGATGGTATGTTTCCTTTCTACCTAGGAGTTCGTCTAGTACATCCATCCTATTTCTTTTTCTATTCTTTTATCTATTTCTGCCACCAAGCAGCAGCGATGAGGGCATCCACGACTTTTTCTGCCACCAGGGCGGCGCCACTTAAAAGTGAGGTATAATATTTGAAAGATATCATAGCGAGGAAGTTAATTTGTTCGGAAAATGTAAAGGTTAATGTTTATTTCTGTGGTATTAGCTATATTTTATATTAATAAGATTAAAAATTAATAAACCAAACCACAGATATTCATAAAATTAGAAAAATTTAAAAAAAGTTAAAAATGTGCAAAAAATTAAAGAGCAAACCACTGAGGCATTGTTTTGTGTATGAATAGAATACTTTTGAAACTAATAAACTTTGATTAAAAACTAACTTCTCAATTAAATGACATTGTGTAACAAAAAACTTTACCTCAGTGTCAACTAGCGATATCTGGTGAGCAGAAAATTATTAGCCCTCATTACACTGCTGTGTTCCAGTAGGTGTAAGGGTATTCCAGTGTGAGGCATTCCATCTTGATCCTCTGACATGACAACGCATCTGTATTCTTTGATTTAACTTAGTTTCATATATCCATAGGCTGTTTACATTCAGGTAAGTTAGTTTTTCACTTTAATTAAAAAAAATTACACTTTTAATTCAATACAAAAAAATACTGAGATTGAAAATAAGCAAAAATATTTGCTGTAACAAATTCCTCGTTTATTCCCGTTTCGGACACTCGTGTATTTATGATATATATAAGCAATGACTTCATATACATATATTATATATGAAGTCATTGCTTGACTACCATCCTACCTGATGGTAAATGGTGTTCATTCTTGCCTTAAAGACACCCACATTATAATTGGATGGAAATACTGATGCTGGCAAATTATTCCACTCCTTTGATGTTCGCATTATGAACGGCAAAGCAAACCTTCGGTTCAAATGCGTAGTATGTCAACAAGAAAAGGGTAGCAGTCTCCACCCTTTCTTGATCTTGCTGCGCGTCTGGTGTTTCCATGATGGAATGGAGAGGAGAAATCAAGTCATACAATTCCTGCGCACTTTCCGTATCTGAAGCCTTATTTTATTAAACTTAGTCGAAGGTGTCCATAGGCTGCAGTGGCCATTTACAATCAAGTGGACTGTAAGTTAGTTTTTCACTTTAATGAAAAAAAATTACACTTTTAATTCAATACAAAAAAATAATGAGATTTAAAAAAAGCAAAAATATTTGCTGTAACAAATTCCTCGCTTATTCCCGTTTCGGACACTCGTGTATTTATGATATATATAAGCAATGACTTCATATACATATACATTGCTTGACTATCATCCTACCTGATGGTAAATGGTGTTCATTCTTGCCTTAAAGACACCCACATTATAATTGGATGGAAATACTGATGCTTGGTAAATTATTCCACTCCTTTGATGTTCGCATTATGAACGGCAAAGCAAACCTTCTGTTCAAATGCGTAGTATGTCAACAAGAAAAGGGTAGCAGTCTCCACCCTTTTTTTGATCTTGCCGCACGTCTGGTGTTTCAATGATGGAATGGAGAGGGAGAAATCAAGTCATACAATTCCTGCGCGCACTTTTCGTATCTGAAGCCTAATTTTATTAAACTTAGTCGAAGGTGTCCATAGGCTGCAGTGGCCATTTACAATCAAATGGACTGTAAGTTAGTTTTTTCATTTCAATTTTATGTAAATACAATTTAAAATGAATAGAAGAAAATACATTATTCAGACTGCAAATAAACAAAAATATTTACTGTACCAAATTTGTCGTTTTATTTCCGTTTCGGACACTCTCGTGTACGTGAATATTTTAGACAAAAGTTGGCACGGATATAACTCCGTCACGAAACATTTTCATTTATGTTAGTGTTAATTTGTTTAAGTTTTTTTAAATTTAGATGTTGCTTCAGTAGAAAATCTGTTAAAAATACAATCAACTTTGCATTCGTTTATAATATTCGTGCATATGGTAGTTTTTAGACCTTGACCTTTACCTATATTTAAATTTTATAAATAAGAAAATATACGTAAGAGAATCAATCGCCCCATTTTATCCCTATGGTGTTATAGGAGGCAACTATAGCATGTTTTTTATTTATTTATTTATTAACACACTCACTTAACAACTATCCTTACAGGCTAAACAAACCCACTACGATAGTGTTGCTAATCTACTTATATACTATGTATTATAACTTACTTATATAACTATGTATGAAAGTACCTTAGCGAGTTCACTCAGATTACTCGAAAATATATCAATCCTCTCGTGAACTTTGTTCACTACGAGGATTGTTCGAGGTGAGTTACTAGGAAAATTGGTCCTGGCCACGGGGGGCGCGAGCAGCGGCGGGCGGCGCCGCCTCCACACGTACCGGTGCAAATAAAGATAATTTATAGAATAAAGGTGACAAACGAGCACACAGTCCACCTGATAGTAAGTGGATACTGTGGCCCATAGACATCTCCATCTATACTCGATTAAGAATACAAATGCAGATGCGTTGTCACCGCCGAGCACTACAATGGAATGCCTCGTTTCCAGTTCCCGAAAGGCCTCCAAATCTCTACACTTACCATAAGCAATACAGCAGCATTGAGCTGCTATTTAACACTGGTATTCTGAGAGAGTGTCGTCCTTCCTCGGTTGAGCCGACACATTCGTGTTACAAGCATAATATAGCTGCAGCATGGCTCTACCACTTATAAAATTATGTGCTAAAAATTTATGTGCATAAAAGGTCTGATGGCTTCCGATAGATGGCGTTTAACCAGTTACTTGTCTCACCGGAGGTAACATCAAGATCGGTGACGAAGAGCGTTGAATTTGCTCACGTCTGGTACAGCGATCGTCAATCTGCCTACTTAGCGTAACGATCAAAGAAATTCACCCTTCCATTACTCGATGAGTGCTTCCTCGAGCTTGATCATACGGCTAAAAGGAAGGACTACGTCTCAGATACATCTCATCCTAAAGATGACTAATTAAGCAAAAAAAAAATTGTGACAATTCGTCTTATTCCCGACCCGCCCCGGCTTCGCCTGGATAGAATCTATAATGTTTTTTTTATAGGATAAGGGTGACAAACGAGCATACAGTCCACCTGATGGTATGTGGTTGCTGCGGCCCATAGACATCTACATCTATCCTCGATTACAAATCAAAATGCAGATGCGTTGTCACCCGTCAGGACCAAGATGGAAAGCCTTGTTTCCAGTGAAAAGGGTCTCCGGTTCTATACACTCACCATACGAAACACAGCAGCGTTAAGCTGCTATTTTACGCTGGTATTCTGTGAGAGCGTGGTCCTTCCCCGGTCGAGCCGACCCATTCGTGCCAGAACTATACTACTAATATAGCTGCAGCATGGCTCTACCACGTACGACAATGTGGCGTTATTTAGATTTTAGATAAGCAAAGAACAGTTATTTTATAAATTTTGCTTTTTGGATAAAATATATCCTAGATGTCTCCTAGCATTGTTCTCTATCTCTTCGTAAAGTTTCATCACAATCGGTTCAGCTTTCCGTCATTTCGAAGATTCGCCCGAATAGACAGACAGATAGACAAAAAATGTATTTATATCTTAATAGCATGTACAAAATGGTTATTTATATCTTAATAGCATGTACTCGTAAATATAACTCCTTTAGCTTATTAGAAGCCGGTTATTTCAATGTTACAGACAAACACTTCAATTTTATATAGTATATCTATAGATGTAGGATTCACATAAATTTACAAAATCCTAAATTTAAGAAAAAGAGAAATGAGAGGGATAAAGTTTATAATATGGAGTACACTACAGTCTCAAGAAACGTCAAAACAAAGAACAAGTGAAAGAAATAATAAACTTCGCAAACCACTCAGCGCGGACGTAGCAGAAGTGGACAAACAGAGCCGTTTCGGTTCTAACTTTTCTAAAAGCCCACTTGAGCTATTTACGTAGCGCCTACCTTTGAGTGTAAAAAGAGAGGCAATTTGTCTTGAGGCTTTTCAGTTTGAAATTTTTAAGATGAAACTTGCTTTAAGAAACTGTTTTCTGTAGTATTATACTTATTCGATGGCCATTTTGTATAAATCCAACAGTTTGATCGTGTAATGTCGGTTTATGAATATCCATTACCCCATAACGTCCCAGTGGCGTTTACCCAGGTAGTGGGGCTATAAGAATATCCACTATTCATTAATTTTATTTATGTGAATTGCTCCATTTAATTTTATGTAAATTGCACATGAACAAACAACAACAAACCAGGAACAATTTTCGTATTAACTGTATTATCTATAAACACTAATTTCGAGCGAGATTTGAACCCGCGGCCCAATGGTGCCGTAGCCAAACGCTTAGTCACTGCACTACTGAGATATCATAGTGTGACCCTAAATATTAAGATATGAATCTTCTTCTCTAACTTCAAAAAATAATCGAGACGTCAACTTTATTCGCAGATTTCATTAAAATATGTATGACTGAAGATATTTTTATTAAAACAGATTACATAAAGCATCGAGATTATACGGTTTGATATTAATGGAGAAGTCCTTAAGATGTTTCGAAATAACAATCCTCATTACTCATTTGGGATAAAGGCCAGACGGTTACAGATAAGATTAAATTTATAAATTGTTGTCTTAATTCTAAGGTTTTCAGTGGTTATGAAATAAATTAATGGTAACAAGAAACACTTTCTTAAGAATAACGTTACTCATACATAATTCCTGCTAATCGAAGGAAGATGAATCACCCAATAACTCTTACCGGTAGGCAGAGGCGGTCCCCAACAGCAGTACGATTGTGTAATTCTGGTGGAAATCGTTTGCCAATGAATATCTCTGCAAATGCGTTTTGTGTTTTTACTAAGATAATATTTGTAACCTGAGTAGTGCTTTTAAAAGGCATCAGATATTTTTGTAATAGGCTAAGAATTACACACGAGCACACAGTCCACCTGATTGTAATTGGATGCCGAGGCTTGTAGATAACTACATCTATTTCCGTCTTAGAACCTAAATTCCGATGCGACGTCGCTCCTGAGGACTAAGATGGAATGCCTCTTTACCAGTAAAAAGCGTCTCCGGTTCTCCACACTAAACCTGTCTACACTCTACAAACACAGATTGAAACATTCTGCTGTTTCAAGCTGGTACTCTGTAAGAGTAGAGTAATCGACTCTAACGGTCGACGTAACCCATTCGGGCTACAACTATAATAGAATTGCAGCTTGGTTCTACTACGTAATAAATATACGGTTTTGGAACGAAGTTCCTTATCGCACGGTACGGACTTGGCGGACGGGGGCTAGGCGAAAAAAAGTGTAAGAGTTTTCCGCCACGGGTATAAGGAAACGAGATGCAATAATATCCATCTCCCTCGCACTTTTCCTTATCTTGCCATGAAATAAATATTATTTTAAATGACGCTAATACATTTATCAATAATAATATACTCCACAAGAAACTTGTTTCCAACCGAGTATTCTACGATACTCACGCATATTTTTATGTATACAATTATATTGACGAGAAAATTTAATAAATATTTAATTTACCCCAATTACGTACCGTGTAAGAAGTGCTTTGTAAGATTATCCACTACCCAATATCATTTCATGGGTGTCGTAAGTGGCGACAGAGGGAAACAAATCAGGACATAGGCAGCTGTGTCTTCCTAATAGCAATTAGGAAAAAAAAACCCGCCTGTCAAACTACCATGGCAACTATAATAATAATAATAATCTTTATTGATAAACATATTACATTCACAAATATTTGTAGCTATAATATTTGTATACCTAAGGGTTGAATGCAGCGAAAATCTTTTTTTTTTTAAGATCTATTCTGTCTCATTACCTGTATTCAAAAATAAATAAAATTTGAATTTGAATTTGAAATTTAATATACAGGCACTGGTTGATTGACTACTCTCCCATCTATACCTATATGTGTGTGTGTGTGTAAGTGCGTGCGTGCGCATGCACGCGCGTTTGTGTGTGTGTGTGTGTGTTTATGATCGTTGTAACCACCTTCGTAGTTTTATCACTGCCCTAAAGTTGAATGGCAGAGAATGCTTTTAGCATTAAGTCCGCCTTTTGATCCTATACTGATGTGAGGTTCATATAAATGAATAAATAAATAAATAAACGACGAAGCAAGGCGTTTGGTTCGATTGCAAGGTAGGTCAACAAAGGGGTGGAGAATGGCCGTGCGTCTGGTTTTGCCATTACCATACTACTTTTTCAAAATACGTCACATCCACTAGGAATTTATTGTGTATCATAACGTAAAGAAATGCAAAATGTATACATGAATTAATATTAGAAACTCAACGGAAGTTGACAATTATTTGTACGCCATCAACGCCCCGCAGCACAACCGCCAATTGATGAGCCAACGCGGCACAAAGCCATCATAAAAATATCGTATCAAATTATCAACCTTTTACCCGACTTCCCCAGAAGAAGGGTAATGTTTCTCGAGAGTATGTACGTATTTATGTATGTATGTCTATTTTTTTGGCACGCTCTGTAGCCTAAACGACTAGATGAACTTTAACACAAGAGGTTTCGTTAGATTCGTCTTAATTGTAGGAGTGATATAGGATATTTTTTTTCTCTTTTCAGTAAACTTTTTACACAATCGGGTTTTTAATTACTATTTTTATTCTGTCAGATATATAGGCTTTAAAAAAAAACGCATTTCCACCGCCTATTAGGACACACAAAGCTTATCACGAGCCGTGGTTTACTGGTGTATAAGTCTGTCTCACTGTAAATTTTACAGTACGCGAGCAACTCCAGTTCGATCCCGCCGTCACCAATAAAATTGTTAATTGCAATTTTAAATGCTCATTTACCAAGTGCTTGGCGCTGAAGGATAACGTGAAGAAGTCTGCATGTTTAAGGAATAAAAAAATCGAAGTCTGCCAACACGCAGCTATTATTATGATAAGCAGGATATCATATAGGCAGCCATTTTAGAAATGGAAAAAAGCCTGGGTCCACAGTGAAGTCCATAAAGGCTACAACCTTACTTTTTAAAGTTTAGAAGTGTAATATCTAAAGACAAACTATTTTAGTAAGCAGTTTTCTCACTTGGTAAGCAACTGCAATTGTCACCCCTGAGGACTAAGATGAAATTCCTCACAGCCTACTCTACATACCCATCAAATAGTAATATAAAAGTGTTTTGCAGCAGATATAGGTATGAGCTCATTTCTAGGTGTCTTAAGATCCATGATAGCTAAGCACTTGGGAGAGAAGTAAAGCCCTAGTGTGAGATATTATGTCCGTAAACACTGACAGCCTTTCATCTCAGGGGTACCTCGTTTAGATCCAGGCGGCATCAGAGGCTAAACTAAATAACTAAAAATTCAAAAAATTCAAAACCCCCGAAACACAACAGGTAATGACCTTGAAACAGCTGAACCGATTTTGATAAAACATATCTAAGAACAACTGCTAGAAAATCTGCTTTTAAATAAAAGAACCGCCTCCAAATCGGTTTACCCGTTTAAGAGCTACGGTGCCACGGACAGACATAAAGACAGACAGACATACACACATAGCGTTCAAACTTATAACAGCCCTCTTTTTCCGTCGGGGTTTAATAAGTGTCGCAAATATGAGTCTCTAAAAGATGATTACATATTTGTGCCCTTTGCTGACGAGACTATCAGTCCATGGGGTCCATGTGCGGTGAAGTTTCTAAAGTAACTTTATCCACGACTGATCGTCGCTGCTGGTGATAAGAGGACTGGTTATTTTGTCGCTCGAAAGTTAAGTGCATTAATTCATCAAGGAAACGCAACCAGTGTTCTTGGCACTATACCACCGCGTGTACCCAGCAATGGGACGTAATATATATAGCCTCTAACTTTACTTGACCTGACATACTTAATGCTAAGTAGAAAAAAGGCACTATTTTTCCTTTCTTTCTTTTTAAAAAACTTTACCTCCACACTAGGATGTTCTCCTGTATTGTGGGGACAGTTTACATACATAAATTTTACAAAGACAAACATCCAGACCCCGAACAATTAGTTAATATTTCTATGGACTACAAAGAATTAATAAGTTATTAATTATATAATTTGTGGGCTATACAAATACTTGTTACATGCGGGATTCAAACCCGCGGCCCCTAGCGCTGCAACTGATTGCTTTGATTGACTGATTGCCACTGCGCTACGGAGCCGTCAATAATCATTTTGGTGTTATTAACAATACCAACGGGGTTATTGTGTAATGTATATAGTAAACAATATAATAGTCCGTATACATACCCTTTGTTTTCTATACCTCGGTCGGTCGGCATCAATTTATAAATGCAAATTCAAAGCGAAAATATATTACGGCAAATGGCTAAATTCGTACTCCATTTAAATTCCATCCATTGTTTTTGCCTGCAGCCGCGCAAAACAGCAGATATTCGAAGCGAGTCTGCTAATGAGTGTGCGCTTCGAATAGCTCTCTTTGTGGTTATTTCTAGAGTTATTGAATTGTTTTGCACATAAAGGCTAATAACCATTTAAATGGAACTTAAATCTTCTTTATTATCATCCAAAGATTTATAGAAAATTAATAATAACAGTCACCGCTACATTTATTTCAAACAGCTGATTATCCAAGAGGGGGAGCTATACTCGTAGCACAGGGTATCGTTTGGTATAGTTTGAGCTCCCGTCTCCCACAAATTTATGTTCTCATGTTTATTTAAAAAAATATTTGTAACAGATAAATTATGCAATGTACTATTTGTGGAAGATATCCGTAAAGGTTATTTTGTTTCATTATTTCAATAATATATTAAAGTTCGTATAATAATACATTATGATCATGTCAATGACACGCCAATGCCATATTTAGAACGATACGAAATTCATATTATCGATCAATAATTATAATAAATTAAAAATGTAAAAAATTTATTAGGTAAGACTAGCGTAACAAAATAAAATGATGTTTCTTACATAGTTTGAAGAACACCTCCCGCACTCCGTCAATTCAGTTTAGAGGTGAAGTAGACTACTGTGCACGTGTCGTATTATCGACGGTAGAGTCTTTCCTGGTGTAGTGATGTTGAGAGTAGTGGAGTTGGATAAGTGGTGACGGGTACAGTGCACGCCATTGAGGAAGAGCGGGAGGTGCTCTTTAAACTAGGTAAGACGCATCATTTTATTTTACTACGCGGATCTCAGCTAATTAATTTTTAACACCTTTAATATAATGGATTTCGGTAAAGTAATGCCTGATTCTATAAATTATCAATAATTCTAACGAAAATATACAAGTCGCGGCACGTAAGTCTAGCGCTGAACGAAACGTGGAGGGGAGCGCAAGAATTGAATTGCACGAATGCGACTGGAGAGCCAATCAGCGCGTGCGAACGATACGCATGAGCCAATCAGCGCGACTTATGCGCAATAAGCCAATCAGCGCGACTTATGCGCAATAACGGTCAACGCTAGACTTTCGTTCCGCTACTTATAACCGTTAAATTAACGGTGACCGCTTAGCCCCTAAAGTACCACGGCTGATTTACCACGTGCTCGGCGTAGAAGGAAAACATAGTGAAGAAACATGCATGTTTAAGGAATAACATATTTCGAGGACACGTGAAGTCCGTCACTGGAGCGACGCGACGATCTAATTGCACCAAAACCCTCTCAGAAATTAAAGGAGCTCTGTGTTAATTGATGAAGTACAGTATTAATAATCAAAACCAAGTAGTGGTGCATATCATCCCGTGGGTGTCGTAATAGGCGACAGAGGGAAACAAATCAGGGGACGGGCAGCAGCGTCTTCCTAATAAGGACTAAAAATAAAAAAAACTGCGGTTGCCAACCCGCTTTCCAAGCGTGGCAACTTTGACAAATCTATGGGGTAGACCTATGTTCAACAGTGGACTTTAATAATCTGTAACGGTAACGGTTTACTGTTTATTGGACAGAAATTATAAGAGACATATCATGTATCCCACCCCCTCAAAGCATAGAAATTCCATTAGCAAGTTTATCAAAAACCAATGCATTATAAACTTTTTAAATCTTGACCTCTTTTTGCAAAAAATGCAAATAAAAAAGAAAAGAAATCGAAACCATCGCGTGAATCACAAAAGATAAAAGGCGCGAAAACAAAAGCGGCTGTATCGAAAAAACGCTTTCAGTGTTGCCACTCGCTCTTGTATTGAGTGGGACGAGTGCGCCCTCTGCGCGAAAGAATGCTTGCGGAGCTCTTGTAACGCCAACAAGTGAGCCGATTTGTACCTATCCACTCGCTTTGTTCTCAAAACAATGAAATATTTTCCACGTTAGTTGCCAGTGTACACGAAGAATATCAAGGAATTTGGTGATTGACTTTCATGAACTGTTTAAACAGTTTTTAAAGTTGTAAATATCTAAATGTTGCTTTTTTTTTCAAATCAAATCAAATATATTTATTCATGTAGACTTTAAATAAAGCACTTATGAACGTTAACATATTATCATAATAATAATAATCGTTACTTGGTGTTCACACTATACTCATACAGAGAAAATAGCTACGACGAAATACGTCTTTGGCGATTTTATGTTAAGTATAACTTATTAAATTTTCCAACCAAAAATGAGATTGTATATGTGTTAAACTGAAAGACATTAAGACAATCATCTTTATCTACAAGGTTGACTGTATAATATGCTTTCTTTATGAGTGACTCATTTACGTATTTTTTAAAATATTTCAAGGCAAGTTTACTTTCTCTTTGGGTATCTTATTGAAGAAGCGTACACATTGTCCTGCAAAGGAGTTCTCTCTTCAGTCTTAAGGAAGGAACCACTGATTTATGCTTATTTCTAGTGTTGATTTTGTGAATGTCACTTTTTATTATAAATAATGAAATATTTTTATATGTATAAATTTTGTGGTCTTAAAATGTCTCTATTATAACCATATCGCACTTATACGATAATATGAGTAGTATCAAGAAAACACTCTAATTAATCCATCTTATATTTTCTAAAAAATCATTTAATATTCCTACTTTGATAAAAAACGGTTTGAAAAAATTTTTACGTGGACGTCTGGATGTTGATTTTGTATGTGGTAGTGTGGTGTGGTAGGTGCACACTTTTTTATTAAGTTCAGAATTACATCAATTGGTTCCCTATTTCGTTTCGATTAGTACGCGTCGTTTGTTAATAAAATGATTTTCAAGTCTGATAAGTTTTATTGCTATTAAAAATTTAAAGGCGCTTTATTTTTTTCTTTAGCTCTTGATAGACAAAAACAAATGTACCATGCAGCTTATATCGATTTCATACTTAGTGTAATCGATTTATTTTGGTAAACATTATTTTTTTCCCTGTAGGTGACACGACCTGTTAAAATAATAGAGCGCTAAATTTAAAAGTTTAAAACACGTAAATAATATATTTTAAAAGTCAGGAATACAATTTTTTTTTTCATCTAAATTATATGAAACACTCATGAGGCGTGCACTTTTGGATTTTCCACACTATTCCTAAAAAATTTTTGGACTGAACAAAATCTAATTTGGTGTTGGTGTCGATGTAACTATTTAGACAAAATTCTAGTTGTAACCTAGAGTTTGTGATATTTCTTAGTCCACTTAAATCGCAAAAAAAGAACTTTTAATAAAATGCCAAAAAGGCCAACATCGAAAACCTAAAACTAATAATTAAAGATATAAAATACTTATCTACTAAAATGCGCGTAATAAATTTTATTACGCAGATCTTAATAGATTAATTTTCTAACTACGCCCACTAAAGTATTTACAAAATATTTTAATATCTCTAGAAATATAATATTCGTTCGATAATTGAAAAGAAATTAAAAATGTAATTACCTAAAACGAGAGATCATATTTTTCCCATCTTCAATTTTGATTGCCAGTCAAGATAGGACACCGTTGGATTTAATATTACAGATTAAATCCACAAGATATTAAAACGATTAGTTTAGTATTTTATAACCGTCACATCTCTACTTGAGGTAAATTCGGATTATAAAATGATAATAAGAATGCCTTTGAAGAGGGCATAAAATTTCATCATAATATGTTCGACTTTTCTTTTTAATCTCAAAAATAATCTCTCGCTAGATGCACATATTTCACAGTATAGATTTTCTCCGCATGATCTAACAAATTCTACACTACAATAAGTCCACTTTTGGATATGGGCCTCTTCCATTGTCGGATTTACTTTAATCCTCACGCTTGGCAAGTGGATTGTCGAGTAAAAATTTTAGCCAGTCAATATCCAGTGCTAACATGACTCTCTAATAATGAACACTTTTATTCAAATCACTGTGTACAACTCTGAAAATTGTTCAAGAATGTTATTAAAGTTAATAGCTTCGTTGGTATTAGCTTTTTTTAATTTGTTTATGTACACGCAGCAAGATAGAGAAACAGTTATACAGTGAGTTCGTACAAAGGTTCTGCTTATTCCATAACTTACTAAAATATCTTCCAGTAGACCCATAAAGGAAAATATATTTAAAAAAACAAACTTAGTCCGTAGATTACTACTATTACTAATGAAAAAAAAGAGGCAGTCATAAGGACTGCCGACAGAAATGAAAACTCAATTATATATGCGTATACATGTCCACAGGCCGCTACCGCTATACTAAGCGTCGCTAGTCTGGCTTACGCCAGACTAATCATACTCGTGACATATTGCGCGCAAGCCCCTACCAAAACTCGCTTAACGCGGCTAAAGAAGTTTTCACTTCAATAAATAATAAACATAATATTTTATAAATTATATTAAACTAGCGACCCGCCACTGCTTTGCACGGGAGATTTCTGGATGTCGACAACAACGCCACCTACCAGGTCCAATAGTGAATCTAAAGCATCCAGGGCCCCAGTCAAAAAAAAAACACGAAAAATTTCATCAGAATCGGTCGAGCCAGTTTCGAGTTTTAGCGAGACTAACGGACAGCAATTGATTTTTATATACATAATACGGTAAATGATATAATATATTAACTAGCGATCCGCCCCGGCTTCGCACAGGTGATTTCTGTATCGCGACAACAGCGCCACCTACTGGGTTCAATTTTGAATCCAAACAATTCTCGAATCAACTAAATCACACACACACAAAATATTAACAAAATGTGTCCACCCGTTTAGGAGGAGTTCAGTCACATACACACGAAGAGAATAATTTCATATATAAAGATGAAGAAGATGCAAAGAAATTATCTCTTACACGTTTCTTAAATACCAATACAGTTTCAGAATCTCTTATATTAGGCGGTAGTAAGTTCCATAACCTAACCGCATCGTCAGAAACTCTTTTCAAACGAAAGGTCAAAGAGTTGCAGTATGAACTCTGTTACGATAAAAATTACTCAAGGGGTATGTTTTCATAGGTATACGTTTGTACCTACTGGTCGCTCTACAGCTGCGAGATGAGAGCAAACCGTGAGCGTAAAGTTCAAAGGCACGACGGTACTGTTAATTAAAGTAAAGCCCAAACAGCTTTACGACTTTCTGAATGGACTGTAGATTTTATTAAAGTGAACTGAAAAACTAGCATACTCGTACCGTCAACCGTTAACCGTTACAGCCTACTAAATTCCACCTCCCCATAGATTGTCTCATAAGGGGGATATTTGTAATTGTTGCCAAGCTTGGCAAGCGGGTTGAAAACCGCAGTTTAATTTTAGTCGTAATTATGACGACGCTGCTGCCCATCTCCTGATTTGTTTCCCTCTGTCACCTCTTACGACACCTACGGGATGATATTGGGTAGTGGATATTCCTACACCGCCACTACACGGTACGGAATTTCAAACAAAGAAAGCTACAAATGCGTTGTCACCCTTAAGGACTAATACATAACTGTCCTATTCACAGCCTGTAATACCGGCTTTCTATATCCTTCAGACCGGGACACAGCAATGCAGGCACTGCTGTTTAGCGACAAAAACAGGTAAGAGCGTGATAGCTAGCCAGACGGACTTAGGCAGAAAAGAAGTGCCGCCACCACAAAATACAGAAGTCTCAAGTCAGTTATAGGTTATGTGTGACGTAGCTTGGCAAGGATAAGGGGTGTCACTTTTTACTATAGTTGTTGCCGTGGACAATTTTTCCAAGGCCGTAGCTGTCAAATTAAACAGATAATAACGTAATATATTTCAAGTTAATAAGACGTTACTAACGTTATATTTCAAGTTAATAAGAGGTTTATTGAATCTCTGATAAACTATAGTTTAAGAAGAGTCCTTCTACGTCTACGAGTCTTTTTTACGTGGTAGAGCCATGCTGCAGCTATATTACTGGTATAGTTGTAGCACGAATGGGTCGGCTCGACCGGGAAAGGACCATGCTTTCACAGAATACCAGCGTAAAATAGCAGCTTAACGCTGCTGTGTTTCGCATGGTGAGTGTAGAGAACCGGAGACCCTTTTTACTGGAAACGAGGCATTCCATCTTAGTCCTCACGGGTGAAAACGCATCCACATTTTGATTCGTAATCGAGGATTACCACAGTAACCACTTAACATCGGTTGCTCGTTTTTCACCCTTATCCTATAAAAAAGTCTTATTTAATGTTATTTTTGTGATTTGTGGTATACGAACCTTTAAAATTTTGCATTTTTTTTTTGTTGTTTTTTTTATACAGTAAATAGTTTATACACAGTATTTTGGTTTTATTATTTTCTGTTTTATCTAGTCTTTATTTTCTCAATTTTTACTTTTATTTCTAATAGACAACACATGTTTTTGACTGCACGTGAATTATTAAAAAGGGAATATCAGCGCTGTGGTTATAACACCGCGGTACAACGCTCAGTCGGATGCCTATTTGTTGTTGCATTAATGATAATGTAATATAATATATTCATGTGGGGCAAATACGTAGCTTCATATAAAGATGTTTCTTTCTTTCTTTCAATATCATAGTGTTTTTATTAATGCAAAAAGTAAAAAATAAACAATTATTGTCTATATATACATGCCCATGTCGAACACATGAGTTCTCTCATTTCTACGGCGATTCAAACACAAAAGACGTATCAATATTTACAGTATATTTTAAGAAGCTTTCTGTGCAATGTTCCTGAAATTTTTATGTTTTAATCTCTTCTATCCCAGTAAAGAACCTTCAGCATATTTACTATAAGAGGATTGAACGCATAATCCGAATTGCGGAACAAAACGGAATTCGCCTTCGATGTTCTCTTTTGTTAAAAATAAACATATTTACTTTAAAGCTTATGTTGCAAATTTTAATGCATTATTCGGATATCTTCATAAATATGCAGATAATAGGAACAAAATCGCATCGAGGCCGCTTAAATAGGCTGTGCTAAAATCAGTGTTGCAGATATCGACAATATATGCTGGAGCGTTTACCATTTTGTTGCGTACTGTAATATACTTGTAGTGGCGGTTTAAAAATATCCACTACCCCATATCATCCCGTGGGTTTTGTGAGGGAAACAAATCAGGAGATGGGCAGCAGCGTCATCCTAATAACGGCAAAAAAAAAACTGCGGTAGCAACCGTAGTTTTTTTATTTTTGTCGTTTGCCAACCCGCTTGCAAAGCGTGGCAACTATAGCAAATATCCCTCTTATGAAGCAGGAATGAATGTGGATTTCGAAGACATGTAAAGTTCACCAACACGCAACACGCAGCGCGGCGGCCATTTCCTTGCCCTAAAACCCTCTCAGAAATGAGAGGAGGCCTATGCCCAGCTGTGGGATGTATATAGGCTGTAACTTTAACTTTTTAACTCTATTTTGAATAAGTCTCTAAAGATGTGTGAACAAATATTATCTCTCAGTTAAGCCCCTTAGAGACACAAATGGTAAAAGTTTCGGTTGTTATCATTACAAAGTTTATATGTAGGTAATAACCCTCATAAGATATTACATTCTCAAATAGTTAAATGTAACGTAGTGTAATATAAGAACAATTTACGTTCTTTGTTGTTAAATGCTTTAATGTATTTGAGACCAGATTTATATAAGATGTCATATACACTTATTACTTTGAGCTGCTAAGTATTTTAGTTTATCCTATTTTATTATATTTTTTAACGTGGTAAACCCATGCTAAATTATGGTTGTAGCACGAATGTGTCGAGGAAGGAGCACGCTCTCACAGAATACCAGCGTTAAATAGCAGCGTAATGCTGCTGTATTACGTATAGTGAGTGTAGAGAACCACGTTTCCAGTAAACAGGGTCCTGGAAACGAGGTATTCTATCTTAGTCCTCAGGGTGACAACGCATCTGCATCATGATTCTTAATCGAGGATAGACGCATATGTCTATGCCACAGCATCCCCTTACAATCAGGTGGACTGTGCTCGTTTGTCACCCTTAGTCTACAAAAATACATCAAAATTTCACATACTTTCAACAGTACACATAAATAGTATATATGATATTAAACTATTAGTATAAAGTATTTTTTTAAATATATTTTCCTTTGTGGGTCTACTGGAAGATATTGCAGTAAATTGTGGAATAAGCAGAACCTTTGTACAATTTCACTATAAGACTGTTTCTGTATCTTGTTGTGTGTACATAAATAAATAAATAAAAAATGGACATCAAAGATCAAAATAAGTAAAATAATTTCCACATAATAACATCTAATGCCAATAATAAGAAATGTGCAGCCCTACTTATACAAAAAGTTACATGTAGTCGCGCTGTAAGAATATCCACTACCCCATATCATCCCGTGGGTGTCGTAAGAGGCGACAGTGGGAAACAAATCAGGAGACGGGCTGCAGCGTCTTCCTGTTAACGACTAAAAATAAAAAAACTGCGGTTGCCAACCCGCTTACCAGCGTGGCAACTATGGCATATGATCCCGTGGGTGTCGTAAGAGGTGACATAGGGAAACTGGAACAGGAGATAGGCAGCAGCGTGTTTCTAGTAAGGATTAAAAATAAAAAATCTGCGGTTGTCGCTTTGCAACTATGTCGAAAATTCCCCCTGTGAGGCAATCTATGGGGGAGGCCTATGTTCAGCGGTGGACTTTAATAGGCTGTAATGGTATAGCAAAAGTGGTTAATACTTAGTCTCAAATTTAAACTACAATCCGTTTCAATAACGGTGTCCCGCAGGAATATGAGAATTAAAATGTAAAGTATGGAGTTTAAGAGCAAATGTCAAATGTCGTGAAGACAGTGGCCCCGCGGCTAAGGGACTTCTTTTTTTTATAAGACAATGGTGACAAACGAGCACACAGTCCACCTGATGGTAAGTGGTTACTGTGGCCCATAGACATCTACATCTATTCTCGATTACGAATCAAAATGCGGATGCGTTGTCACCCGTGAGGACTAAGATGGAATGCCTCGTTTCCAGTAAAAAGGGTCTCCGGTTCTCTACACTCACCATACGAAACACAGCAGTATTAAGCTGCTATTTTACGCTGGTATTCCGTGAGAGCGTGGTCGTTCCCCGGTGGAGCCGCACCCAATCGTGCTACAACTATACCAGTAATATAGCTGCAGCATGGCTTTACCACGTAAAAAAGACTCGTAGACGTAGAAGGACTCTTCTTAAACTATAGTTTATCAGAGACTCAATAAACCACTTTTTGTAATAAGACGGATTATATAGAAAAATTAAGATCTCGACTTCAGGAGAAGAACAAAAAATCCCCATAATACCTAGCTTCTGAATGCTAAAAGAACTAAATTCTTTGGAGTCAGTTTTTACATTCAGGGATGACAACGCATCTGTAGCCTTCTTTGTTTGAAGTTTGTTGCAGGTGTCCATGGGCTGCAGTAGCCCATGACCATCGTAAGATGGACTGTAGGTTCGTTTAAAAAAAATCTTCAAAAGCTTTTTCTATTGCCATTCATGTTATTATAGATGTTTATTATAGAATAGAATAGAATCATTTTTATTCAATATAGATTAGAGTAATATTAATTTAAAGTCATTTTTTACTTTTACCACTGGTTCGCAAAAAAATCTCTGTCCTGGAAAGAATCAGCAAGGAACCCAGCGTATACATTGCCCCATGAAGGAATTACTGACTCTTTGGAGTCGAGTAACTGGTATAATTAATTAACTTGTGCTTGTTCCTATAATTAAAATAATTATTTTATTTAAAATAGTTTATTATACAATAAGCTTGTGCACGATGTACGTCGTAGTACCAAAATGAAGACAATATATGATTTTAAAATCTAGAATATAAAGTTAACGAAGTCAAAAATCCAAGTTAAAATTTGGTAAAATATTGCAAATGTGTCTTGTTGTTTACCGTTAATTAATGAAAAGAAAATAAAAATGTGAATAAAATGTCGCAAAGTCATCGCAAATCTCTTTCAAATTTAAACGACCGCCAATTTACCATAACCGGACGAAACGTGCCTCCCGGGGCGGTGGTTTTTGAACAATTAATTCAACAAACTGAAATTTCATTACAGCGCCAGTCAAAAGCAGAGAGCTGGCAAGCTACTCGTAAATATACATACGTATATCCATATGTCTAACTTAACAATGTGAGGAGGAGAAATATATCAACATCCGCTTTCATATTAATGTTATTTTCAAAAATTTCAGTCTAATAAATTTCTAACATCAAAAGTAGAATAATTTATATAACTGTGAATGGTGATGAAAACTTTATATCACTACTACACCACTACTGTTGATTTTCTACTGTTTCTACTGTTGACATCTACATCTATCCTCGATTAAGAATCAAAATGCAGATGCGTCACCATCCCTGAGGACTAAAATAAAAACCTCGTTTCCAGTAGAAAGGATCTTCAGTTCTCTACACTCACCATACGAAACACAGCAGCATTGAGCTGCTATTTTACGCTGGTATTCTGTGAGAGCGAAGTCCTTCCCCATTCGTGCTACAAGCATAATATAGCTGTAGCATGGCTCTACCACGTTAGAAAATGATAAATAAATTATTCTTTTACATATACGAGTTCTCCAATAATATCGCTAATTAAAATATATAATTAGATTATATTTATTGGTCTCAATATTCGCTTATGTAACAAACCAGTTATTGCGTACTCATAGGTATGATTCGCGCCAAAATTAATTTCGCTGTCAATCAACATAAGGAGTTCGCTCGCTTGTTATGCCCTTCAAGAATTACCTTTACAATTAAATTACGTCACTCCATTCGTAAAACAATTATATGCTCTTACAATTTGAACGGTATACTACACAACTATACAATTAATATAGCTGCAGCATGACTCTACCACGTTCAATGATGCCGTATTTTCTACCGACTTCAACAGGAGGAGGTATTCAATTCGACTGTATGTTTTTTTTATGTGTGTTACCTCATAACTTTTTACTGGGTGAACCGATTTCGATAATTCTTTTTTTGTCTGAAAGCCAATGCCTCACATGTAGTTCCATATAAATCAAGGTCTGACCAATAGTGTTTGAGTTATTCATAATAATTTACATTGAAATCGGTTTTACAAAATTTTTAATTTTAAATTATCGATCAATCTGTTGACTATAATATCCACTACCCCATATCGTAGCGTGAGTGTCGTAAGAGGCGACATAGGAAAATGAAAAAGGATATGGGCAGCAGCATTTTCCTAATAACAACTCAAAATTATAAAAAACTGTGGCTGCCAACCCGCCAGCTAATCGTGGCAACTATGGCAAATATACCCTCTTTACGCTACTCTATTCTTATAACATATAAGGCAATGTGGGAGGTCTATGTATAGTTAATACGCTGTAATAAAATGAATGAACCATTAAAAATAATTGTTTCGTGTCTCATGTTTGTCCAGTGGCGGCGTAAAGGGGAGGCGGGGGCGGTGGGGGCGGTCCACCCGGGTGCCAAGCACCAAGGGGTGACAAGTACCATTCACTTGTATAGTGAGAGAATACATATAGAAGAATTATTTTGTAAAGATATACTAATAAATAAATAGTTATTTATACTATAGTATCTACCTGCATACAAATATTATATCTCATATTTATTTTTATTTACTTTCGAATATAACTTAATTTCCTAAATTAATGAGTTCAGGTTAAGTAGCGATTAGTCGAGTGAGTAACGCGATCGAAGAAGGTAAGTAAGAGCTCAAGTATATGATAACGCTGGAACCATGGCAGCCCGGCTAGCATGGGCGGGGGACAAAAATTTTATCCCCCGATTATATCCACTGACAAGAGATAAAATTATTTTGTTATGTCAAATGGGGAGAAGTATATCCCCGTTTGACATAACGAGTAGACATATATCCCCCGTCCGTAGCATGGAGCCAAATGAAAGATAAAGAATTATGCGTTTTTGACATTTGAAAGGGACAATTTTATTCTAGTTCATTGGACGTGGGTTGAAGTTTATATTCATACAAAAAAATCTATCCAAGTCTAAGTCTATCTCCCATTTTATCTACTGTGGATATTATATCCACCGGTGTGCCCATGCTCTAAGGGTGGATAAAACTAAGCGAGGGGATAAACATTTTCTCCTTTCCCCGGAGATAAAATTGTCTCCTGCCCATGCTAGCCCTGCTAGAGTTCATGGTGGCGAATAAGCCAGAATCAAGGAACGCAATCCCAAAGCGTTGTTTACGCCTTGTGCTAATCATTCGCAAAATTTATGTGGAATGAACTCATTTGGGAGCTTAAATTCAAGTTTAACTTTTTTCGGAACAGTAGAAAGAGTTTACACGTTCTCTTTATCATCCACACATCGAGGGGAAATTTTAATGAAAATGGTGAGTGTATCCGTCAAAAGACTATCAGAGACAAGAGAGAGTGCTCATCAGCACGCTTAAACCACTGCAGAATAATTTTGAGAAACTTGTATCAACACTCGAAGATAATACATATGATCTCAGCAGCAGCAGAGAAAACGTCGATGCAAGAGAAGCAGCATCTACACTCTTACCAGCTTTGTGTGAATGGGCAGGCACAGACAGAATAGGCCGTTGGGGGGAGGGCATATTCATAGTTAACCTAGGGCTGTCGGAACTCTAAATTGGGCACTGCTTACACTCTGCTAACGTCACTAGAAGAACATCTTCGTGTAAATCTGACAAAAATGTACGATGAATGTTGTGCAGAAGACATAATTTTGGCGATTGTACCACTGAGGCGCCACTTGGAAGCCGCCAGCATTTCTTCCCATGAGGCGGTTCAATGTACTTCATTGAAGCTTCTCAGATTCATCGTAAAACGGGGCTATCCTGCTGAATCTGTTCCGAATCTAGATTCAAAAAAATATTAAAGATTTTTTTAACTATTTGTGTTTCGGTAGGTTCATGTGAAAGAAGCTTTTCAAAACTCGAGTTAATAAAATTTTACTTAAGGTCTGCAATGAGTCAATCGCGACTAACCAATCTTTCCATTTTATCTATCGAAAAGGACAAGAAAGTAAATTTTGATAATGTAATAGAATATTTTAGCAAAATAAAATACCGTAAGCATGTTTGACATTTTTTGTTTTATTTTGGGGGTGCTTGATAGAAAACTGCCCTGGGTGCCAACCCAGGTTTGTCCTTGAGTAATTTATGTATGTAAGCTGCCTCTACGATGTGTGATGATCCTAGTGTGAAAGTAAGGTTAAAAAAACAGTATAAAAAACACTGCGGTTGCCATCCTGTCTGCCAAGCATGGCAACTATGGAAAATATCCCCCCTATGAGACAATTTAGGAAGGCCCATGTTCAGTAGTGGATTAATGATGGGCTGGGAATGATTATTTAATTATACGTGGTAGAGCCATGCTGCAGCTATATGAGTGGTATAGTTGTAGCACGAATGGGTCGGCTCGACCGGGGAAGGACCACGCTCTCACAGCATACCAGCGTAAAATAGTAGCTTAACACTGCTGTGTTTTGTATGGTGAGTGTAGAGAACCGGATACCCTTTCTACTGGAAAAGAGGCATTCCATCTTAGTCCTCAGGGGTGACAACGCATCTGCATTTTGATTCTTTATTGAGGATAGATGTAGATGTCTATGGATCACGGCAGCCACTTACCATCAGGTGGACTATGTGCTCGTTTGTCACCCTACCCTATAAAAAAACAAGTGGAAAAATTAAAAATGTTATACAACCGACTTCAATATAAATATAATTTATTGTTGATTTTTATAAACCGCGCGACCGATTTCGATAAAATTTAAATGGGACCACTTGGAAAGTATACCTTTTAAAAAAGAAGAATTTTATAAATCGGTTCAGGCGTTTTCGAGTAGTCGGTGAACATTCATAAAAATTTGAATTTAGAACCTCCTCCTTTTTTGAAGTTGGTTGAAAATGAGGAAATTATCACAATTGCATTTGTTTATTTATACTCGAATCCCGCATGGAATAAGTATTTGTAATGCGTACAAATAATTGTTCCAAGTCTACATATTTGTCATTAAGCAATTTATAAACTGCCTCCATGATACAGGACAAAATACTAATTTAGGCGCAAATAAAAAAAAATTATATGAAGGTACCACAAATTCACAACAAATGAGCCAACTTATTTTTAATTAAATAAATTTTTCCAAGCTGTTCATATGAACTGCCAGCGTTGCATTGTTTTAAAAATTCTGGAACAAAAGAGGAATTTAATTGAAGTGGATAACAGGAATGCTAGCAACACTGCAAAAGCTAAACGAGTGCTCTTTTAAAAGGGGTTTTTGCGCCAAATTTTTCTATTATTGTTCTCAACTTCAGTTATTGATTGAGATGAATCAGTGACGAAGTTCGTTCGTGAAACTGATAATTAATTGTAATGCGAGTTGCTGAAGAACAAAGTGGCTTACTGGGAATTTATGACACATTTTCTCGTCTAATATTTTAAACTCGACTGCCTCGTTGGTCTTGTGGTTTTGTTATAAGTACCGTATATACTTTCATATGCATTAGTGAAAAGCTGTTATTTTGACATTACAAACAGACACTTCAATTTTATTTATTTGTATAGATTCGTACAAGGGTGCTACTTATTCCATAATTTGCTAAAATATCTTCCAGTAGACCCACAGAGGAAAATATATTAAAAAGGCAAACTTAGTGCATACATTACTACTACTAATGAAAAAATAATATACAAAATGTTACGTACGTTATATTAAATAATAAAAATAAAATAATACAATTTGGACATACTTCTTTGTTATAAGTCCCACACAAACATAGGATCTATAAATCCCAGAAAAACATGAGGACAAATCATCATTGTATAGTCTCTAGCATCATAAACGCTCACGCCTGTCATCCAGAGGGATAGGCAGAGACTACGGACTTCCATTTGGCACGATCCTGACACAACTCTCTCGCCACCTTTACATCCTCGTCGGTTAAGAGTACCCTAAATCTGGCCCATCTATACATCTTCTATACATACAAATAAATAAAATTGAAGTGTCTGTTTGTAATGTTTTTCGGCGGTAGGTGAAGAAAAAGTTAACACATACGTAAAATTTTAATTTGTATTTTAAATTAACTTATACAATATTCTACATAATTTGTTACATATTTGAGTGCTAATTAACACCATTTTCTTGGTAATCGCATTTGTACAACTGTGTATATGTGAATTCATTCCATCTAAATACACCACCTGCCAGCATATTACACACACTTGGATTTCATATATCTTGGCACAACACAATGTCTCAACTTGATGAGATTAGAACTGCACAGAACAGTTTGGAGGAATGCTTTTCAAAAGGATGAACTGAACTGGGGACCCGCTCAAGGACACGGTTGCAAAGGTGGTTGAGAAGTTTCGAACCTTCCGTGAACTCAGTTTCTATGCTCGGTATGCTCCTGTAAACAAATTAATGAGTGCTCCCATATGGTTGACGCTATTGAGACCAGGCATCGACGAGGCTCTCCTTTCTTGGGTGTTGCTGAAGAGGAGAAGGAGGACTGCAAGGCTACAGCAAGTATAATCCACAAAATGGAGTTGAAGGACATCACAGCATCTTGCATTAGTGTTCGCCACAGGATTGAGTAGCCACCAAAATCGTCTCCGGCCAATCCTAGTTCGATTTGTTAGCGTTGACTTCAGGTCATCAGTATGGAGGGTGAAGTCTAGACTGAAAGGTTGTCCAGTTTCAGTAAAGGAGTTCTTGACAAAGTCTCGGCAAACTGTTTTTGCAAAGCCCGTCAGCATTTCGGCATGCGTGCATGCTGGACCCAAGATGGAGTAATTGTGGTGAAAGTTGCAGATGGATCCCGGCATAGTCACTACCTTGATGAGCTGACTACTTACGCAAAACACCCTAAGGCGGCTGCTGAATCCTCAACTGGAGCGAGCGCATTGCAGGAATCACTTTATCGTCGCAACCCATTCTAAGCCACGTAAATAACTACGCATTATTGTGTTATTGTCTTAATTTTTCCTCCTTTTACTACAACTTTAAATTTATTCAATATTGTAGTATTACTTAGTATTTATTATTACTTTCTATCCACTGTATTAAAACTTGTTTTGCTTTTATGTAACCTTTAGCTTCTTTCTTTCTCATTTATTTACATTTTTTTTTAAATTAGTTAATTTCTAATTTTAATATAGTTTTTCGTTTTACATCATACCAGTTTTTCGTTTTACATCATTAAAACTTGTATATTTTCACTTTAAATTTTAATTACATTTTAGGTTAAGTTCTACTTTGTTTTTGTATTAAGTTGTTTTGTTTTTGGTTATATTTTGTCCATAGATTAATAGATTCGTAGCAAGTGCATAGTGAAGGTTTTTTTTTTATTAATACATGATCATGGATACAAAGTCCTTTGGACACAGAATATTTGTCGTCTATGAGACACTTCTCTATGATACTTTAGACGTGACAACGTCTTATAAATTGGTTTGTCAAGAAGAAACTGGTGTTACGCTCCGCTCACGTTATGCGCCAATGAGAGCGAGAGAGGCACGCGTCCCTTCCACTCGGGCATGGTTAGCCCGCCTAAGAGCGAGAGAGACAGACATAATAAAATTATTTTACCACTCAAAGTCGTTGTCACGTAAAACTTTCGCCCGTATACCGACTTTACAGGCAACCAATTTTTTTTTTTTTATTTGTTCTAAGTTCTGCTATTTATTATTAGTAATTTTAACGTAGTTTAGTTGTAGTTGTCTTGCAAATCATTTTTATTTTTATTGTTTTGTGTATTATATTTGTCTTTTAATTTTTGAGTGTGTTAGCTGGCGGGTGGTGCAGGGATGGCAGTTTAGCAATCGAAATTATTACTATTTTTTTACGTTATATAATTTTAATTATACTAATTTATTTATTCTTATAGTTTATCTATATTATTTATTTATTTTATATATTCTATTACATAGATGAGTTCCGATGATGACTTTTCTTTCACAACGAGTTTTCTTCATCAAATGACAGTTATTGCTCTATTACTGAAACGCTAGGGATTTTGTGCGACATAAATTGATGAATCCCTGCCCTTGTTTAATGTTTGCCACATTAATGCACAAAGCGTACCTAGTCATTACAGTGATCTGATTGAGGCTTTCACGCTGATGTTCATGCCGTCTTGATTTCGGAGACTTGGCTTAAGCCCCATCTTCCTTCTACCTCACCCTCTCTGGCTTCAGTTTGATACGCAACGATCGAATTGATAGGAGAGGGGTGGGGTCGCTATATATCTTCGTTGTGACTTTTCTTATAAAATTCCCTTCTTCTTCCCCTATTATACTGCATCTGCAGAATTTCTTTTCCTTGAAGTTTGCGTAAAGGAACTAAATTAGTACTTGGCGTTGTCTACTGTCCTCCTTCTGTCGATTACTTCTCCAGTCTTGAAACAATTCTGGAATCCTTGGGGTCGGAATACTCACATCACATCATCATGGGCGATTTTAATACAGATTCCTCACTCCGCACTCAACCCATTCCTCTAAGCTCCTTCAAATTGTCGAGTCGGTTGGCTTCACATTTTACCTTACAAGCCACTCACCACAATATTGATGTGGAGGATACCTGGCTTGACTTAACCTACCTCTGCCCTCTCTTGTCTTCTGCCACGGTCAACACTTTGCACCTGCTTTTCCTATCATGACCTCATTTTCCTTTCTTACATCCTTAAACCTCCTAAACCTCCAGCTAAAACTCTACACATGCGTTGTTTTGGTCGCTTGGATGTTGAAAAGCTTTGTATGGATGCATCCAAAATAAACTGGAACAGCGTGATTTCTGCACCCACTGTGGACGAAAAAGTTGGGGCTTTGAATGAAGCTATCCTTAGATTATATGACGTACATGCTCCCATTAAAAAAGTGAAGCTAAAGCGTCCACCTGCGCCTTGGATGACGATTGGGGTTCGAATTGCGATGAGACGTAGGGATCGCACTTTCGGCAAATTTAGAAAAGATCGATGTGATCAAAACTGGACGCTTTATAAAGTTGCAAGGAATCGGTGCAATCAGATGATACGCAACGCCAAACGCCGATTTATTCTTAGTAACATCTCATCTTCTTCGCCTGCTAATATCTGGAAGTTCCTTGGAACTATAGGTATCGGTAAACGACACCGTTGTGAGTTTCAGAGGACGATTGGTCTGGATGATATCAGTTTTCATTTTGTCTCCAACAGTCCAAGACACCAGACCAAGCGTCTTACTGTTGAACACTTAATGGGTTTACCTCGTCCTGACATTAATCTGTTTCAATTTTCTCCAGTAGCTGTGGATGAGATCAAGAAGATAATCCTTTCCATTAAATCTAATGCTGTAGGTTGCGACAACATCAGCCGACGGATGATTATCTATATACTTGACCATATCCTCCCAGTTATCTCGCACATCATTAACTTCTCCTTGATTCTGGTAATTTCCCTCACTGTGGCGTAAGGCTTACGTTATTCTTACAAAAGATCCCAAACCCACTTACCCAATCATTTGACCTATATCCATCCTTCCTTCTTATCCAAGGTCCTTGAGGCCTATGTCACAAGCAACTTTCGCAGTTTATCTCTAATAACTTATTAAGTCCCTTGCAGTCTGGCTTTAGGCCCGGTCATAGTACTGTTTCCGCACTCCTGAAAGTAACTGGTGATATTAGGCAGGCATAGAGGACACTAAAGTCACTGTGTTGGTTTTAGTTGACTTCTCGAACGCCTTTAATACCATCAGTTATGACATTCTAATTTCCATCCTTTCTATGATCTCACCCGAAGCACTGGATTTTTTCATCATATCTTCGAGGGCGCCAGCAGTTGGTTCGCATCGATGAGCTATCATCTAGCTGGCTTGACATACATGCTGGTGTCCTCAAGGCATATTATCCCTTTGTTGTTTTCTATATTTATTAATCTCATTACTCAAAACCTTCAGTCTGCGTATCATCTGTATGCCGACAACTTGCAATTGTACACACAAGCGAGTATTGACGATATTTCTACAGCGGTGGACATACTTAACAGGGACCTTGAGTACATTAAGAACTGGTCTGACAGGTTTGGCCTAATGGTCAACCCTTCGAAGTGTCAGGTCATAATAATTGGTAGCCGTCGGATGATCCAGAGATTGAAAACGGTAGCTCTACCTCCTATCTTTTTTAATAGTACTGAGATTCAATTGTGTTCCACTGTGAAGGATCTAGGTTTATTAATTGATTCTACTTTGTGTTGGAAAGCCCAAGCAACGACCGTTAGCCAGAAAGTCACTGGTACCCCGTTCTCTCTATCGCCCAAAAATGTTCTACCATCTGAAATTAAGACAATGCTTGTGCAGAGTTTAATTTTTCCCCTAATCGACTATGGCGATGTGTGTTATTTCGACCTGAATGCAGATCTTCTCAACAAATATGACCGTCTTCTGAATAACTGCATTCGATTCATTTTCAATCTTCGAAAGTATGACCATGTATCCACGTATCGATCTCAATTAAAATGGTTACCTATTCGTCAACGCCGTAGTTTCCGTGCACTCACCACCCTTTATTCTATCCTGATGTCCCCAACTTCCCCTTCCTACCCATCTCCTTACTTTCAGTTGCTTAGTGCTAGTCATGAGAGAAACCTCCGCTCTACGAACAACCTTCTTCTCCTATGTCCCTCCCATAGCTCTGGACTTGTTCATTCTTCTTTCCACATTCAATCTATTCTCCTTTGGAACGCACTCCCTCTCGAAATCAGGACGGCTAGCAATCGGTACGCGTTCAAGATGAAGGTTCGGGAACACTTACTTAATAAATTGGCAGAATCATCATTGTAACAGTTCATTTATATATATATATATATATATATATATATATATATATATATATATATATTGACGTGACAACGTCTTATAAATTGGTTTGCCGGTGACACTTCAAGAAACTGCGTTACGCTCCGCTCACGTTATGCGCTCACAATGAGAGCGAGTGAGAGGCACGCGTCCCTTCCACTCGGGCATGGTTAGCCCGCCTAAGAGCGAGAGAGACAGACATAATAAAATTATTTTACCACTCAAAGTCGTTGTCACGTAAAACTTTCGCCCGTATACCGACTTTACAGGCAACCAATTTTTTTTTTATATATATACATATACACATATATATATATATATATATATATATATACTTATTGTTATTATGTATATTATATATTTTATATATATATATATGTGTATAAATATTAATATATTTTTGTAAGTTTATTTGATAACATGTATATTTGTATATCTTTATGAGTTTATATACATCTGACATTATAATATGTACTTATGTATTATACATTTTTATTATCTTAGTTATTTTATATTTCATTTTATTATAATTAATTTTATCTATTTTTTGTGATGTACCATTTATATCTTATGTATTTTATTTCCATGTATTACAATTTTTTTTTGTTATTTTAGTTTAGTATTCGCATATTAACTTTTTATTACACCTACTTCATTCTATCTCTGCATCATCCCAAGGTAGACTGGAAAAGAATGCCTTAGGCATTAAGTCCGCCTATATACCACTTGTGTATATGAAGTTTTAAATAAATAAATAATTTCAAAATAACAGGTTTTTACTAAACGTATATGAAATTATATACGATACTTATAACAAAAACACAATTTTTAAATTTTTTGTCTGTCTGTCTGTCTGTCTGTTAGTTCCGGCTAATCTCCGAAAAGGCTGGACCGATTTTGAAGGGGTTTTTGACTGGCAGATAGCTGATATTATAAGGAGTAACTAAGGCTACTTTTATTTAAGAAAAATAATTAGGGTTCCGCGTAAAAAAAAAAACCTAAATTAAACGCGGGCGAAGTCGCGGGGAACAGCTAGTCTTCAATATATCGCCAATTTGGTCGATAAACTTTCGTCTAGGGCGTACCTACTATATCTTCTTCTTTGCCGGTCTGTAACAGTCTACAGCTGGACATGCGTTTCTCCCGTTGTAGGGAGAACTTGCATTTATCGTCACGTTTGGCAGGCGAACTGACGATTCGAGTACCAGATTTGAGCGCTTTTTTGATTTATTTATGTGCACACAACAGGACAGAAACAGTCTTATAGTGAACTAGCTGTTCCCCGCTACTTCGCCCGCGTGTAATTTGGGTTGTTAATTTTTTTTCGCGGAACCCTAACACACAGACAGACAAAATTTTTAAAAATTGTGCTTTTGTTATAAGTACCGTATATACTTTCATATGCATTAGTGAAAAGCTGTTATTTTGACATTACAAACAGACAGTTCAATTTTATTTATTTGTATAGATTCGTACAAAGGTTCCACTTATTCCATAATTTGCTGAAATATCTTCCAGTAGACCCACAGAGGAAAATATATTTAAAAAAAGGCAAACTTAGTGCATACATTACTACTACTAATGAAGAAATAATATACAAAATGTTGCGTAAGTTATATTAAATAATAAAAATAAAATAATACAATAAATAAAAATAATATATACGATAAATATATATAATATATATAAACTGATATTAATATAATAAAATAATATATATATTAATTTATTTATTATATTCAAAAACTTTTGTGGCTTACAGAAAATCAAATACGCACACAAGGTTAAATTTTACATGCAAAAATTTTTTTCAAAAATTACATCTATCCGTAACAACAAAAATTAATAATCATACATTAAATAATTATAAAATAATAGTAATACAAAATCTCGAAGCTTTTAGCAGCCCGTGTCAAGAAATTAAAACTGTAGTTAATTAAAACAATAAAGTATTAATAATTATACAATGAAATATTTTGTCATATCAATTTATAATGCAATGTCAATAAAAGCTAATAACAATCCTAATATGCCCATAATTAAAGTTACATCTTAAATATAAAGTATTAAATAGTAGGTACATAGTCAACGAAATTAAATTGTCGAATTATTAATTGTATAAAAAAGAGTCAGAGTGTTATACAGTTTTAATAGCTCGATTTTTTGGTGCAAAAACAGCACGTTTGGTACGCGTAACTGGTCTATCTAGAAGACGCGGCCTACGGCGCGGAGCCACCGTTCCTCCATTATCTTTCCGAAGGTACCTGAGCACCAACAAACCGATTCTCTCCATAACCGACTGGCAATCCAACTTGTGGTGAATTATAGAAATATAATGCCTAATAGTTGACATCACCCTCCTGAACATTAGGGTTTCAAAATCAACCATACCCAAGACGAATAGAGAAGGATACAAATAAGGGTAGTACCCATGATTTTTCTTATAAAGCCAACGAGCAAATTTACGTTGTATCCTCTGTAACAGGAGAGTATACTTTTTCTCGTAAGAATTCCAGACCACAGATGCATACTCTAGTTTACGTCGAACATACGCATTATACAAAGTTCTAGCCACCCTTATATCATCAAAGTCAGCAGCAGTCCTCATCACAAAACCCAAAGTCTTACTAGCTAACTTGCAAATGGATGTCATATGATTGTGAAAACTTAATTTAGTATCTAATATTAAACCTAAGTCACGTATGTCATATACTCTAACAAAGGCGCGTCATAAAAGTTATAATTAATAATGACAGGATTCTGTTTTAATGCAAAAGTGATAACCTTGCATTTAGTCTCATTAAGAGGAAGATGGTTCACTTCACTCCATTCCGATACCGCATCTATGTCCTGTTGAAGAGCCTGTGCATCAGCAGCACTACCAATCGCCAAGCTTAATTTTAGATCATCTGCGAATAACAGACACTTCGCAGATTTTACTTTGGTAGGCAAGTCATTTATAAAAATTAAAAACAGCGTAGGGTCAAGAGTACTACCCTGACTCACCCCAGATCTAGTAAAATAATAAGCGGATTCGAAACCACTTACTCTAACAAATTGACGACGATTATCCAAATAGCTAGCAAAGAGTTGAAGAAGTTTCGGAGTAAAACCCAACTTAGCTAGCTTCTGTAACAGTATGTCATTACTCACCAGGTCAAAAGCCTTCCTAAAATTGCAAACGATGTGCCGTCATGAAATACTGTCTCGCTCTGCTGAGCACGCCAAGCTTTTTAGAGGTCAATTTGGCCTTCCGTTCTAAGTGACCACGAAACTGCACACTATTCAATATGTCGACGCCGAAGATTCCGATGCTAGCTGAGGCAGCAAGTGGAGTGCCTTGAAACTGAGGAGATACGACAAAGGGGTTCTTTTTAGCGGTAAACGCGCAAACTTATGTCTTCTGGGGATTGAACTGGACTAGATTTAGTCGCCTCCAATCCGAGACTTTGTTCAGCAAAGACTTGACTTCTGACGCAAGTTTGTTCCGGTACTCGGCGACGTTTTCCCGAGAAATATTGGCACGGCCTGTGTATAGAGCATCACCAGTGTTAGAGTGTTACCAGTGAGAACAATGAGGTGATGGCGATAGGCCTGTAGTTGGACGGGTCTGAGCGGTCGCCTTTTTTAGAGATCGGGTGGACCAAAGCTGTCTTTTATGAATTCGGGACTATGCCTTGGGAGTAGGAGTACCGGAAAAGACGCATTAAAACCGGTGCCAACTCCGGAACACACGTTTTCAGCACAATGGAAGGGACTCCATTAGGTCCACTTGACTTGCTGACGTCCAGGGAGAGCGCTGTGTAAACCGCACATCTGGCGTGGAGCACTCACACCGCGGGATGGTCGGCGGTGTGTTCCCCCCGTCATCGAGAGTCGAGCTCGACGCAAAGAGAGAGCCTAGCAGATCGGTTTTCTCCTTTGCGACATGGGCCAGTGAGTCGTCCTCTCTGTGCAGAGATGGAAGAGATGGCTGACTGAAGTTCCCTTGGACAGCCTTAGCAAGAGACTAGAATGCACGGGTTCTCGAAGGAAGGCGAACTAGCTTCTCGCCAATTCTGCCGATGTGCTCAGACCTTGCCTTGGCCATGACTCTTTTGAAGGACCTGGAGGCGGAATTATATGGTCACCCGAGGCAAGTGTAACAGTGGGGCAAGTGTAACAAATGCAAATCATGCGGCATAAACGCGTTTTTTTGGTAAAATTCCATCTACTGAATAATGCAAGAACTTTTACGCTATTGACTATACCAACAGTTAATTTACTTTAATGTCGGTATAGTCTTGTTTTATTTATATGTTTTATTTATTAACATTAGTTCTTAAGTTTTATTTCTATTACTAACATGCTATGGGCCTACGATGCCTGAAAAATAAAACATTTTTGTTTTATTTCACAGGAGCGACCAAACCGTGGCTGGGATCTGCCTCCGATGGGCATCACAGAGGATGGTATAAAAAGTTCCATACCCTGAAGTACCACATCAGCGACAGAATCAGCAACAACGCTGGGATCGTCCGGCGAGAAGCAAGCCCGCCCCCAAGGGTAGGATGCAAAAAAAGACCGCATCCTATCTGAATCAGCCGACCTATAGTGCCAAACGCGGCGAAAGTGCCACACTCCGGACAAGACAATGGTCCGACGAGCCTAGAGGGGCGTCGACGGAAACCTGATATCCGTCCGGATGAGAGGTCAGCAGAAGGTCCAAAAGGGAAGGTGCGTGATCCTCCACATCTGGAATCCGCGTAGGCGAAGTAGCCAGCTGTGTAAGACCATATGCCAAGGCAAAGTCATGAAAAGGTATCCCCGCATGATCGTTTAAATGTGAACCGAGCCATTTGGCGTGGTGAGCGTTAAAATCACCAAGGATCACGACCTCTGCGGATGGTATCTGCTGTAGCAAGGAATCTGTAGCCATTTGGACGCGGTTGATGAGTCGGTCTGTTTCGGCATTACCGCTATGGGACATATAGAGGCACCCGTAGACGCGGGGATGTTCGTCGCTGTGTGAGTCTCGGTTAAAAAGAGCAAGGCCGGCTTCGCCGTCTCCAGATGGTGTCGCCGTGGTCTTATTGCTCAGTTGGACCCGAGCAGTTTTAGTTGCGAGCGGAATTTTGTCCCCCCCCTACCATGTTAGGAGGGGGGGGTGGATTGGGCCTCCGGCCTCCTGCACTTACCAAGCGAAACGCAGAAGTAAACCTCTACTCCACGCTGGTATTCTGTGAGGTCGTGGTACCACCCCGGTTCGAGCGGGCCCATCCGTGCAACAGCAAAAGCTGCCGCGTGGCTCTACCACGGTTAAATAATAGAACCCGGTTGCACGCGTACTGTGGAATTTACAGCGTTCTTAACGCCATCGTGGGGAAATCCTTATGGATACCTTTCGCTGCTGGGGCAACGAGAAGGTTATGCGAGACTCCTACCAGCTAAAACCCCACGGTGGTCACCATCAGCGTATATGAAGGGTCCCGGGACTTCCGTTCGAAACACAATCGGGGGCCCCTTTATTTATTAAAGCACGTCCGGGGGTAGCCCTTTCTGCCCCCAGCACCCTCGCACTGCCATCACGACGTCTCTGGACCACTTTCGAGACGTCGTCCTCCTCGGGAGTTAAATGCTCTAGGTGTTCGGGGCCTCCGCCCCGTGCGCCCGTAACCCCGGAGGCCGTGTTTCTGATAAGAAAACACCGTCATCAAGGGGAGGGCAGTGACTAACGCCTTGGCGACATCGTTTCCGAGCGGGATCCGCCCTTTCCCGATCCCGCTCAGCAGCCTCCTCCTGAATCATAACATCACCGACACAACATCTGGCAGCTGGATCCGATTCACCAGGATCATCCGCTGCCGTTCCCACGCTGGACATACCGCGAGCGCCTGAGCTACCACAACTCTTCACTGCTTTTTATTTTAGTTACTATACAGGGTTATTTTGCAATAACCGGTCAAATTTGCAGATAAGGTTCAGAATAAGAAATATAGGCAAATGGTGAAGATTAATTAATTTAAAAAAATGTCAAACATTCTGTCCTTTTTATCTTTTAAATTCAAAATGCTGGTAATGCATTATTTTAACTGATTTTACTGCGCGCGCACACATTCGTAAGGATCAATCGGTAGGCAAAAACGTTGTTGCCCATAAATCACATTCAATTTGGGATAATTTCAAATAAAAGTATAAGCCTTATTTACTCGTATTTTCAAAAACTGCAATAACGATATATAATTATTTATATTTTTGAACTTAAGTTTAAAATTTGGCTACTTTTTGAAAAATAACCCTGTATTATTATGCCGGTGCCGGTGGCCCGTGTTGCTCTATGGTCGCAAAGTTGCAAGTCTATCAGTGTTACTGGTATAGATAACATTTCAAAGAGGGTACAAAGGACTACACCATCCTCGTTCCGCCATTGGATGTCAAGCGTATCCCATTTCGCCATTGGTTTCCATTCGCATTATGGTTGGTATATCTCATACTTGTACTTCTTCATTTTTAGAGCGGCCAGGCACATGTAAGGAATGGAATTTATTGCAAGCGTTGACCATAAACGTGCTATATCTTGAACTTCATCTCTGCTTACAATCAGTGGTCAAATTTTCGTCTAATATGCAAAAAACCATCCCTAATAGTAACTATTTTAACGTTGCACTATTTTATGTTATTTTGTAGAAGAAATTGTAATTTCTTTTAGGTACTACATGTATCGGTCTATTTTATTAATATAATTTTTAATCCTTTTTTGTTTAATCTTTTTTTTTGTTAGTTTTGCCGTTAGATTCGTCATATCCTGTTATCAGTCGCATTTCCGAAAATATAGTTTGTCATATTTGTATGAATATAGTATTTGAATTTTTAACGGCTATTTTGAAAGGGTATGAATGATGACGACATAAAACATTCTTATTAGAACTACTTTATAACGTTGCTTTGACTTATGTTATTAACACGCTTTAATTAGCTTCGCGTGTATCTATCGATTTATGTCACGGAATCTTTTAATGTAATTTTCACCAACTTGTAGACGGCCGATTGACTTGAAAGTTTGCAATAACTTTATCCTACTATCCTGGTCAGAATCACCAGGATAAAATAAAATAACAATAAAAAAAAAGAACATCGCAGCTCATGGTCAATGCGTGTTTTATAAGTTTTCTTTAATTTTTATTTAACTTATAACTTATTAAGTTTTAGTTGTAATATGTTAGCACATAAAACTTTGACGTGCACCATTCATCATGTGCACAGTTCACGTGCGCAAACAATTCACGTTTATCCCATTCCTGTAAAATCAATATATTGCACGATAAGTACTAATTAATAATTTAAGCAAAAACATTTACATGATTTTTGTGATATTAAAAGTTCACTCTCTCCGCAAGATTGCACTGATCGTCTTTAAAATGCTTTTGGGAGGAATGCAACTCATTTGTGCACCGTATAGCGTTGATACACAGAATTAGATGGCCGTGTTTCTCTACGATGAAATTTGGATCACTGAGGAAAATGTGGCTACTGTCAGAAAGAAAACCGTCGCATCACCTATGAGAAGATTTGAGGTATTGGTATGAGTCAAATTCAAAAAACTTTACAACAACAAAAGTTAGAAAACTTTGTTGCTGCTGGATTCCTCATGAACTCACCCCAGGACAAAAATGTTACCGAGTTGATTAGTGTTAAAACAGTGTCATTAAAGTATGATGACGGACGTTCAAATGCAGTGAAAGACAATGTGATAGGAGATGAAACATAATATATTGTTACATTTCGATAAAAACAACAGTCTTTTCTAGGGGTGTTGGAAGGCGACTGAAAACCGATAAATATGAGGCAGGCAATAAGCGTGGGCGCAAAAGAATGCTTGCGTTTTTTTCTCTTCCAAATGCGTTCTGTCGGCACGATCCCACAGTGGGATTCCCACTGGATGAGCAAAAGACAGTTGATGCAGAATTTTACACCACCATTTGTTTGCCCAGTGTCTTTGAAAAAGTTGGGTCTAGGTTGCTTCGGTGCACACCGCGAACAAGACAAAGTCATTTTTGGCTTCTGAAAAGACGGAGCTCGTGATCCATCCTACAGTCCAGACCATTTCTTTTCCTTGCCATTTCTTTAATTTCCCAAAAATCAAATATTTGATGAGAGGTTTAACATTTACGTAAAGAATGCCATGAAAAAGTATTTAAAATGCAATGGCTTAAGGCTGATTTACACGGGGTCAGTAACAGGCGCCTGTGCTGGCGCCGAGGACTAACTTGCATCGTTTACACGCAGTCAGTAGTCGCGCAGACAGTGCTGTACTGACTCCAAATCAATTTACATTATGCCAGTAGCGGGTCAGCACTGACTTGCCTTGAATTTGGAGCCAGTTACTGTCCCTGTGTAAATCAGCCACTATACTTTGAAAAGTAATAATTACATTAGTTTACAATTTTTTTTATTGATAAGTAACGCAAAACTTTAGGTGTACCCTACGTGTGTTATATATTATGTAGGGTTTTATAATATATTTGTTCATAAAATTTTACCTATTCTTATTTAATTGTCATTTAATATAAAAATACGAAACGGAAGGGAAAGGATGCCACTACACATGGCATGTATACCGCGTACTGGTCTGGTGTAGACGAGACCGAGCGGGCATGCCAGGGAGTCGGTATCATCCTTTCAAAAAGAATGGGTCATTGTGTGAAAGAGTATGAATGTGTAAGCCCGAGACTGCTATGGATACGAATGAAAGAGGGTTTAAAGAAGTTGTTTGTTCTAGGCGTCTACGCCCCAGATATGTCTAAGCCCACTTATATCCAAGAGCAGTTTTGAGAGATGGTAAGGATGGTGCTAATGAAATTCAAGGGTAATGAAAATATTGTTATATTAGGAGATTTTAATTGAAGGGTTGGTGTGAAGAGGCTTGGTTATGAAAGGATATTGGGAACGTTTGGTTTTGAAAGCATAAATGAGAATGGTGGAAGCTTCCTCACCGTATGTGTGGAACAGAATCTTTTTGTGACGAACACTTTCTTTCGTCATAAGAAGATTCAAGTGTATACATGGGAAAGAGGTGGTGATAGAAGTATGATAGATTTCATAATTGTGGATGAAAGAATGAGAAGCGCAGTGGTAGATACAAGGGTTTACCGGGGGTCCAACGTAGGGACGGATCATTACTTGGTCTTATGCCAAATTAATGGTCTATTCAGACGTTGGCGGCATCGGACATCTGTGTCTACCACTGCGTTACAGCGTATAAGAACAGAGAGGTTACAAGATGTAGGTGTGAAAGAGAAGTTCAAATGTAGACTGAGAGAAAATATAAGTGGTATGGAAGGTTAACCTATGAATTGTGTATGAATGATTTAGACTTGGAGACTGTGTGGTATAATGTCAAGAAAGGTTTGGTGGATGCAGCTACCGAAGTATGTGGTGTAACTAAGAGAATGAATGAAAGGAAAAATAACACTTTATGGTGGGATGATGAGGTACGGATGGAAGTTGAAGCAAAGAAGAGAGCATGGCTAGATTAACTGGCAACCAAGGCTAGTCGTTCTAGCGGTATGAATGATGATATTGAAAGAAAAAAGGCAGTCTTTAGACATCTAAATAAGAAAGTAAAAGAAGTAGTTGAAAGGAAAAAGCAAGAAAGAACTGATAAGAATGATAGAAGAATATCGGATAACTTCCAGGCAAATATTAAAATGTTTTGGAAACTCGTAAGAACTGCCAGGGACCATTCAAAACAGCCTAGAATGAATGCTATACGAGACCAGAATGGCTGTATTCTGAATGACGAAGTTTCGAGTTTAAGGGTATGGAAGGAATACTTTGAAAGCGTGTTTATGAGTAATGAGACGCTTGAATTAAATGAAATAGAAATTCCGAAAGAAGAGAAAAGAGATAGAGAGATAGGTAAAGATGAAATAATGAAAGCAATGAAAAGTATGAAAGCAGGTAAGGCAGCCGGATATGATAGAGTATCACTCGAAATGCTGAGAGCTGGAGAGGTAGTGGTGGCAGACCTGCTGTACACCTTGTTTGATTTGTGTTGGGAACTTAAGCGGGTACCGGGAGACTGGTGCAAAGCCGTAATAGTCCCAATATATGAGGTAGAAGGATCGCAGCAGAACTATAAAAACTACCGTGGTATCAGCCTTCTTAGCATTGTGGGAAAACTGTATGCTAAGGTGCTAATTGAAAGAGTTATGAAATATACTGATGGAAAAATTTGGGATGTGCAAGCGGGATTTAGAAAGGGAATGGGATGTACGGATCAGATCTTTTCCATGCGCATGATCGCGGACAAGTTTTGGCCAAAAACCAAAAGGTTTTTTGTGCGTTCGTGGACTTGGAAAAGGCATATGACAGAGTGGACAGGGATATATTATGGCAAACACTGAACTCATTTGGGTTGAGCGCTGGGTCGATACAGGCATTGAAGTCTCTGTATAGGGACTCCAGTGCTTGTGTCAGGATCAACGAGGCCTACTCGGACTGGTTTGGCATCCATAAAGGTGTCAGACAGGGCTGTGTGGCTTCCCCGTGGCTGTTCAACTTATTTATGGACAGTTGTTTGGAAAATTTGAAAGTTAAAGAATGCGGGTTAAGAATGGGTGAGTTAACCGTCAAATGCCTTTTGTACGCCGATGATCAAGTCATACTTGCGTCGTCGGCGGCCGAGTTGCAAATTATGGTTACATTAATGAACAGGTCATTAAAAGAAAGGGGAATGAAAGTGAACGCAAGTAAGACGAAAGTTATGGTTTTTGAAAGAGAAGAAAGTAAAACGATATGTGAATTAAAAATAGAAGAGGAATTGGTCGAGCAAGTAGATGAGTTTGTGTATTTGAAATGTGTATTTAGCACGGATGGTAGATATGATAAGGATATAGAACGACGAGTGAACGCAGGAAATAGAGTAAATGGGACTCTACACTCTATTGTGGAAAGTCAGAATGTGTCCCAAAAGGCACGTATAGCAATTTACAATGCTGTGTTAGTCCCTACTTTAATGTATGGTAGTGAAAGTTGGGTGTGGCAGAAGAAGCACGAGAGTAGAATAAATGTTGTAGAAATGCGGTCATTAAGGAGTATGTTAGGGCTGAATCTAAATGACAGAGTGAGAAATTATGTGATAAGAGAAGAGTGTGGTCTGCAAGATGATTTTGTGACCAGGATTAAGAAAGGAATGCTTCGGTGGTTTGGTCATGTAGAAAGAGTGAATGAGGAAAAAGTGACAAAGCAAATTTATGTGGCAGAGGTGAACGGCAGAGTCTGGAAGGGACGCCCTAGGCGAAAATTAATCGACCAAATTGGCGATATATTGAAAATGCCCACATAATTAATTATATTAATTATGGGATCCTTAGCAGATGGTAGTACTCAGTCATCTTCTCTATTTAAATTAGGATGTTTTTGAATTTCAATAGCCTCACGAATCATCATTGGTAGGAATCGGTGTTCTAATGCAAAGATTTGTTGTCTATCAGATCCGATATAATGGTTGGTACGATACTAAACATATCACTGACATATGATATGACATACTTTATCGTCGATGCTTCACATTAACGATATGTTCCTTTACGAGGGTTTTTATGGAACTTTCATCCAAAGATGCGTAAAAACCCCCTCATAAAAAAAGTTAAAATTAAACGTGATAAAATCCGTGACATTAGTTTTATTCCATGTGTAGTATGTACATTATTATTGAACTGCATTTATGAAATTTTGAAGTCTACTCGAACGTAAAAAAAATATTTACATCTATTTTATGGTACTAATCTATTAAATAGGACCAATGATATGAATTAAATATTTCAAATAAACATTATACCGTAAATTGATGGAATACCATGAAATTCATCATTATTTTGTTAAAACTAATTTGACTTTAATTATGAATGAATGTAAAGAGTAAAATGTAAATAATAATAATAATACATTTTGATTCCAAGACAATTTACCTTTCTTCTGGATACATCGGAAGACACGCCCGATATAAAAAATAGTAGGTGTTTCTAGACATATACATATATGCACGTGTTCCTGTAGCTATTATATCTGTGCCTCTTGGTAGAGAGTAATTGTGTTCTGTGATCTGTGCAAATACAAATCATCTACGTCTAATAGTCTTTTAGAATTCAAAAAATCTTTGACAGACATAGAGACACAGACACCGAGGTGACTCTAAAAGTAATCGAATTTTGCTAAATTTGGCACGCAATAGCATTTAATGATGTTTCTAAATTCAAGTTCACGCGAGCGAAGCCGCGGGTAAAATGCTAGTTAATAATAAAGTAATGATAATTATGCTCTGGTTTTTATTAAAATAGTCACTCTTCTTATTCTCTTTCGTACTAATAATTTCGTAATAACAATGATCCATCTCTTTGTAATAAATATGTCTTTTTTGAAGACCGAGAATGGCTTACTAGTGGATAGTGGGCCAATATGCGTGGCTTTTTTACGGTACCAAGTAGTTTTAATCCGGCACAGACTGCTGTTTTCTGGTCTGAACGTGGTAATCGATCAAATCTTCTAAAAACATCACAACGTGGCGCATCAACATAATATTGTTTTTTTTTTAATTATTATTATGTTACATTTAATACATTGTGGAATAAATTCGTTTTAGTTGAAGGCCTTGTAGCCAATGCCACAATATATAAAGAAAAATATCAAGTATTCTGTCTCATACTCCATGTGTCTCATATAGACTTCAAAGAAAATATAATCACTACCAAAGAGATTATATTCACTACGTTTATAGTCCCCGAGTCACCGATATATGTACATACATAGACTTAGAATATACGTATATTGGTATATTTAAAGTCTATGTGTACATATTACTTTCCTCTATGGTTTATAGATAGACTTCTTCATCTGTTCTGTCATCTGTTAGCTGCCATTAAAGTTTTTGGCGGGAACTTGACCGGCGGCGGTTTGCTGCTCCTGTATTATTGTTTAAATAATGGTTTGAAGTGGATTTTGATATGTAAAAGTGGTGCGATTTTGTGTATTAAATGTCTGCGCATGTGAACTATTAGTGGAAACGGTGAAACAAGTGCTCTGATGGTGATGTGATTCTCAAGATAATGTGTCTGTCTGCTTAGGCGCCTTGAGATACCATCGCCAACTGTCAGCTGTCTGCTGGCTCAAGTTGCCGTCAAAATCTACCAAGGGCTGCACAATTTAACACATCAACATATTGTGAAGCAGTGTACTATGAAGGATAACTATACATTGAACTTCAGGCTCAGAACCCAAAGCCGTAAAGCCAGTTATAAAAAAAATTATTTTGTTTTTGTTTACCTGTCAGCCTGTCACTGATCACTCAACTCAATATAAAGAAGACTTGGCTTTAGCCTTTACGGTTTTTGAAAATATGAAGAATTAAAGAAAATAAGACTTGGCTTCGGCCTTTATGGATTTTGAAGAGACGGAAAGAAGAAAAATAAGACTTGGTTCCGGCCTTTATATCTTAAAATTCTATATATTCAAAATAAAAAAGACAAGGCTGTATGGTTTAGTTCCTTTGCCTGCTCTCTCGAGCGAATAATAAAAACAAGAACAACATTAGCTGCCATTACAGAATCAACTTTTTGTTGCTACTTTAGAAATATATTACCAAATTAATAAATTACTTCTTAAATTCATCTGTTGTAGAATCTAATTCAAAATATTTTATTTACATAAGGCATGAAATATTCTAATCTAAAATCTATTGTAATATAAATTAATTACAATTTAACCAAAAATTATCAACTATCTCATTACTAACTTTTTGTAGAACACGTTTACCACGTGGTCGACAACATCAGCACTTAAAATTGCAATTAACAATTTCAGTGGTGCCAGTGGGGTTATATTACAGCTATCACGGCTTTTGAATCTTAGTCATCATCATCATTACAGCCCTTCACAAGTCCACTGCTGAACATAGACCTACCCCAAGGAATGCCACAAAGCACGTTCCTGAACCACCTGCATCTATCGGCTTCTTGCATGTCTTACCAGGTCTTCACTCCATCTAGTGGGGGTTAACAGCTTTTTACTAAATGCATATGAAAGTATATATGGTAATCATAACAATAAACAATTTTTGTCCGTTTGTCTGTCTGACTGTTTGTTCCGGCTAATCTCCGAAATGGCTAAACCGATTTTCATTGGCAGGTGAGGAATAATTTAGGCTACTTTTATTTTGGAAAAAGAATAAGGATTCCGCGCAAAAAAATATAACCCATAAAAATCCCATCGTAATAAATTCTATGCGGAAGAAGTCGCGGGGAACAACTAGTGGAGAATAAAATACTGAGTTTGCCAACCCGCCTGTGAAGTGTGACAGTTGCGACTACTTTGTGGAATCGTTTACCACTGGTGATTTTTCCAGACCGATACGACTTAGGGACCTTCAAGAAACGAGCTCACTTCTTTTTAAAAGGCTGACAACGCCTCTGAAATTCCCTTGGTGTTGAAGTTGTTTGTGGGCGTGGGGTTATTTTCCATCAGGTGAGCCGCATGTTCGTCTGCCTTCACTTTTTACAAAAAAATCCAAAGGACTTTTTCAGCATTGAATAAAAACACAACAAAAATAAAATGTAAAGTAATAACTCCGACTCGTCAATCGATCTTCACACTGCTCGAAAAACTGTTTTAACATTACAAGACCTGTTAGAAACCGTACGTTATCCTCCGTACTTGCCCCATCGAGCATTAAACGATTACAATTTTTTCTTTCAATTTGATAAATTTCTTACATGGAAAACATTAGATATTAAAACATAGACTTTGTTAGTTCCAGATCTCCAGAGCTTAATCGCAAAAGAATGATATTCCCTCAAGATAGCGGAAATGTAAGATAATGAAGGCAAATATTTCGATTAAGTAAATATATTTGTTCAAAAAAGCTACACTATAAAAAGGAAATTTCATAGTTTAACCCATAGACTTAGAATATACTGGCGTATAGACCGACATAGTGTGTAAGGGAGAAGAAAATTCCTTATGGCAAAAATACAAGATAGAAAAGGAAACCAAATCTCATGACTCTGTAACATATTTTGAATGACAGGTCGGCACAAGTCAGCACGCAAGAAATAAGCTCCTAGATATTTTGTAATTTTTAGAGAGTAATAGTGGTTATTTTTAGTAAGTAACTTTTTTCAAAAATGGTTACTTGTTCTGTGAGTGACTGTGGTGTTAATAATAGAAATAATCCTGATAATTGCACATTTCACAGGTAACTTCTCAAGACGTCGTCATTGTTATGAAGCGTTTCTTTTTGGCTAAAATTTATGTTATATACTGCTTAAAATATAGAATGTTTTCAATTATTTTGTTAATTTTGATATTTTGCAAAGAAAAAAGTCACGTTGTTGATAATTGGCATGAATTTGGTAAATACATTTTTATACAAAATATTTTACATGTACGCTAGGGATTGACTCAACTATATCAAAATTAATGTCGATATTTTTCTTGATTGTTTATATTGAATCGATAGACTTGCCCACACAACAAGAAAATAAATCCTCGTTTTGCATTCTATAAATGTAAATTTATTTTGCCGTTTGTCAAACATATTCCCTCCGGATTCTATAATTAGAAAAAATGGTTAAGGACGGGTTGGTTGGAATCCAAAGAAAAACTCAACAATTTGCAGCAAACATTTACTTGAGAGTTAAGAAGTATAAAAGAAAAAGTAGAATAAAAACAATTTAATTAAAAGAAGCCATTTCTACATTATTTGTACCAGTAAGTTTAATATTGTTATAATAAGACTTCAAAAATTTATCTTTCAAAACTTTAGATAATAATAGAGACAGATTTTTATATTATAAAACTGTAGCACATTAAAGAAAAAAAAACTTGAAATTATCCTATTTAAGCCACTATGAACCCTACTAAGTATCTATTTATCAACCAAAAAAATGTATAACCTTACTTCACCACCCGCACCTCACGGTCACACTAGTGCAATATTCATAGCATCACGCTATTTTCTCCAAGCGATTGCGCGGAGCTTCGGATTATATTCCCAATTCACAATGATAAAAATTTTAGCGTAGTTAGATATAATATATTTAGTAATGCTCTTGAAGCGCCACTAGACGCCCGCGCATGAGACGCGCGGTTCAATGTACCAGGATAGTATAAATTCATAGTATTTGATACTCACAACGCTCGATGTCCGATTCATGCTTGATAGCCGGCGACATTGTGTCGAGGGCTTAAATAGCGTGGTTCATCACCTACAGCGTTAGTCGTAGAGAAGAGGAACTCGTGGTTAAGTAACAGCTGCGCGGATCAATAGATCTGCAAGATTAAGTTACACTTGCCGCGGTCAGTCCATGAATGAGTGACCATTTTCTTAACATACCGAGATTGAGAGAATAGAGGGTGCATCTTTAATGTCAGACACTTGATGTACTTTACTCTGTTAAGATCATTATGTTAAAAGTCATGCAGCTAAAATGATAATAAGTTTATTATTACTATATACTTTTCAGGGACAGATGAAAGAATATAAACATGAAGCATGATGAAGACTCATACATATTGGCCTATAAACAGATTAATCTTATTTAACTGATTCCTACAAGTTTCTTTACTTAAATTATTAAGTTTACATTCATATTTAAGTCGAATGTTAAAATAAACTTTTATAATGTATTTAATTTTAATTATTAAATGATGACTTTAAACACATCTCCGAATGGTCCACTGTGTATGCCATAAATGTGAACCCATCTAAATGCCAAACGATAATCTTAGGTAGCCCACGATTATTATCGAAACTAGATATTTCCACCCTACCATCAATTATGTTTAAAAATAATGTATGGAGGTAAGATTGTGGTAGTATGGTACCTGATGGTAAGTCCGTCGCCGGAATATACAATTAAGTCACGGTCAGACAGTCATATATTTCACAGCACAACACATAAAGAACAGTCTCACATAAAGAAGCAGAAGGCGATAAATACAATTACAAATAGATAGGAGATGATAGCAGAAAGTACAGTCTAAAGTCACTAACATAAAATAGGAAATGAACACTAAAATAATACTTGTTATACGCAAGGCGCAAGCGGCACAGGATTCCAAAAGAAGCCCAAAGTGGGCGGGGCAGGTGAGTCAGAATTAGTGACAGTAAAGCGTAATTGACTGTCAGTGGCAGGCTCAAATTGTTGCGAGCTGTCGGATCGCTGCTTAAGTGATATATGCGAAAATATGCCGTTTTGGGCAATATTGGAGTGTAAAAACGAAAGTAAAAAGAAAAATATTTTGAATGGAGGTGTTTCCTACCAAAGGCACGTGTAATTTTTTCCTTTTTTGGATAGAAACTTGACTAAACATGGACAAAATATCAAATTGCCTTTATTACAAGTAATATTCAACCTTATTTCGTTATACTAAGGTTTATCTGTAAATAAATTTTGAATAAATATAATAAATTTGTTGTGACTACGCTGATATTATTGTTTTTGATAAAATTTTATCACAGTCCTGTTCATTCACTAACATATTAATGAAAATTTGCAAATACTGGATGTCTATGAAAATATACGAAATTATAGGGTGATACCCTATGAATGAACTTTTGTTAGGGTTGCTAAGCCAGAGAAGTAAGTAATACTTTTAGTAATACTCACGACTTTTGGAAAGAAGCTGAAATAAAAGTGATCTTAATATTATGATCTACATTAGTATCTGAATTAATTATCGTCTAAACTTTAATATTAAAGTGTGAAAACGATAATTTTTAACAAATATGTGTTATTTAAATGACAATAAACAATTGCTAAATTATTGTTTTTATTATTTTCCTTGTTTCCATTTCATAAATGACAATTTAGCTAACAATCAATAAATTTCCATTAAAGACTATTCCGGCTATATGAATTACGGGGATATACGTAATACATCAAGACAATTTCCAATAAATTTTGCCATTTTACTCATTTTATCATTTTTTTTTCAATTCTGTTTCTTCAGTTAATATATTTTATATACATGATAATAATCATAATACTCGTATACTGAATATCGATATAAGCCTTCATATCACTTTCAGGGAGAGTAACTACATCACTAACATCAGTCACGTAACAGTATAGGTTAGGTAGGGCAATGTCAACGTTATATCTATTGTCATTGTGTCTATAATAGTGTGAATTCGTTGGTGAAAAGTAATATGATCTCTATTTTTAAGAACATATGGTTCGTACTTAAGGGAATGGTGAGTAACATAATGCCTTTCTCTTTTGTTTTTTAATAGCCAATCACGCGAAAATTATTGAAATGGTACACAATTATCGGTACACATTTCTTTCTTGCGTATGTGTGAATTTGGCGACAGTGGTTCTGCTACAAATTATGCGTTTTGCTACTTCCTCTTGTTTTTTTATATTCCGTGGGCTAGATTGCGACTGGTTGGTCGATGAACATATCGCGACTTAGGCGCAGTACTCAGGTACACGGCGTTGATAATAAAGTAAAATTAATGTTGGTTTCCAACGTACTTCGACAGGCCGGTGCCTAGAACCATACAATACAAAAATAAAATGTACTATAATAAATAGAAATAGTATATATGTGTGTGATTATAATTGTATTGTAGATATATAAATAAAATAAATATTATACATAATATTAATATTAAATTGTATAGATACATATATGTGAAATAATAATTATTTCATTAAATAAAATAAATAAATGTGTGAGTCGCCACAAATGTCACACCATTCTCTTCCCATGTAAAGAGCCTTGGTCTGTATGATGATGGTTGCTTAACATGGAACAAACATATACAGGAGGTGAGTCGCAAATCTACTGGAACTTTGCGATCTCTATATCGATTAATAAACTTTCTTCCCACCAATACTAAGATTTTACTTGTCCAGTCACTTATTCTACCGATTATTGATTATGTCGATGTGTGTTGCTCAGATCTGTCTCAACATCATCTTAATACATTGGATCGTCTACTTAACAACTGCATCAGATACATTTATGGTCTTCGCAAATACGACCATGTATCTTCTTTTCGTGCTCAGCTAAATTGGCTGCCTATTCGTCAGCGCAGATATGTTACAATACTCTGCACCCTTTTTACAATTCTGAACGATCCATGTGCTCCCGAGTATCTGAAATTCAAATTTCAATACCTGGGAGATTCTCATAATCGTTCTCTCCGTTCTTAGGCTAATCTTAAGTTGCTCACTCCTTTACACGGTACTGGTTATCTATCTCATTATTTCGCGCTCACGGCCATCAGACTCTGGAACGACATCCCTTTTGACATTAAAAAAGCTCCCAACAAGTTTGTTTTTAAAAATCAAGTCCGTAAGCATGTGAAAAATCGTTGCAAGTTTGAACTAACACAGCTCTTATTTTCATTTACATATATGTATATTTCATATTTGTTCTGACATAGATAATATTTATATGTATTGTGTATATATGTACTGTATGCATGTATATGTGTATGTACATATTTATATATGTATATATTGTATGTAATTTTTTTTAGCCTTTTCTATTTTGATTACTGCTGCACCGCCTCTGGTATTAAGCCATAGGGCATTAAGTTCGCCATATGTACAACTTTGTGCATGAAAGTTTAAATAAATAAATATTAATTTTATTTTTACCGACACTGAATCCATTATTCTAGAATTCTTTGGCATTTGTAGGAAAGGGAGATCTCCCACAGGGCAAGGAAATCAGCCCGGGGAGCGGTCAACGCTCCATGTGGTAGTTCGGAGCTATTCTATATATTATACCGCAGTACTTTGGAACTTAGATAGCGCGTTTTATTCTACGCTGCGTTTCGCTTGTGGCGCGACGACAGCGCCACCTCAAATCCAAGTTGATTCAACTTTGATAAATCGAGCATAGCAAAATATGCTAATAATATAGCAATTTTTTTTTCATTTGTAAACATTGATTGAGGAAATGGATGATCCGCTTCATGCAAAATACTTAGCAAGGGGGGATTCCAGGATATGTGAGCTGTAATTTTTACGTTTAAAACATCTATCCAGTTTTGTCGACTTAACTCCCGAATTCTTTTCAAAAGACGTCTTTAATATGCTTAAAACCTAACTTAAACCATAAAGAAATGCTTGATCTTCAAGGTAATAATATTTATTTTATTACTGGCAAGTTTTACAAATAAATGTCAAAACATTTAGCATAATGGTAATGGTATTGTCAACTTCAGTTTGATGTCGACAAGAAGTTTTGGCGGGAACTTGACCGGCGGCGGTTTGCTGCTCCTGTATTATTGTTTAAATAATGGTTTGAAGTGGATTTTGATATGTAAAAGTGGTGCGATTTTGTGTGTTAAATGTCTGCGCATGTGAACTATTAGTGGAAACGGTGAAACAAGTGCTCTGATGGTGATTTGATTCTCAAGATAATGTGTCTGTCTCCTTAGGCGCCTTGAGATACCATCGCCAACTGTCAGCTGTCTGCTGGCTCAAGTTGCCGTCAAAATCTCCCAAGGGCTGCACAATGTGACGCATCAACATATTGTGAAGCAGTGTACTATGAAGGATAACAATACATTGAACTTCAGGCTCAGAACCCAAAGCCGTAAAGCCAGTTATAAAAAAAAATATTTTGTTTTTGTTTACCTGTCAGCCTGTCACTGATCACTCAACTCAATATAAAGAAGACTTGGCTTTAGCCTTTACGGTTTTTGAAAATATGAAGAATTAAAGTAAATAAGACTTGGCTTCGGCCTTTATGGATTTTGAAGAGATGGAAAGAAGAAAAATAAGACTTGGTTCCGGCCTTTACACCTTAAAATTCCATATATATAAAATAAAAAAGACAAGGCTGTATGGCTTAATTCCTTTGCGTGCTCTCTCGAGCGAATAATAAAAACAACAACTACAACAGTTTGATGTCAACAATCGAATGAAGTTTGCTTTCCTGAATAGGACAGTTACTATACTCTTTGAGTTTGCTATTGCACTTGAGTTGAGTAAAGTTACGGTTTATTTGTTTTTGTTGTAATTGCAGTTTCCACGACTTTTACTTTCTTTGGTATAATTTAGTGTAAGACAAAGACATCACACTATTTTACATACTAATTACTTATATAAGTGTTCGTGCTTTTGTGTTATTTTTTAATTAATTAATTGATTAACGAAGATATTGTTTGTAATTGGATTACGGGGCACGAGTTTTCTGCAGGCACTGTAAGTAAAGCGCTTTCATCTGTTTTATTAAGATACCACATTGTTTTCCTAAGAGTTACTGGGCCGTTGTGGCGATTTTTCGTACGTGAAATGTTTTCATTGCATATTACAACTGATGCGAGACGTAAGTTTCGCAACAATATTTTATGGATTTTCTCGTCTTACCGTCAAATATTTTTTAATTATTTATATTCGTAACTTAAATGGAAATACTTTGTCCGAAACTAATATTAATAATTAATTGCTGTCGTTAATTCCTTTATAAAATCCTATTTATTTTTGTGTGTGTAAATAAACTGGGTCGACTGGTTTTTCCTCTTTGCACGCTGCTACTCATCGTTATTGTTAGTTTTAGGTGTATGTTTATATGAATTCGTATTTATAAATTCAAACATTTAATGATTTCATAATATTATTGTACATTGCTAGAAAAGTTAGGTGTTTAGTTAAGTGCATCAAATCATTGTGATTTCATAAACTTTTCTCACTAAAGTTGATTACTATAATTTATAATAAGTACGAATGTTTAACTCAAAAATTATTATGAAGTTTAAGTTAATATTTATATGCATAATCTAATGAGTATTATCTTTATGTGGTAAAGCCATGCTGTAGCTGTATTATGGCTGCAGCATGAATGGGTTAACTCAAGTGGGGTAGAACCATGCTCTCATAGAATATTAGCGTAGAATAGCAGAATAATTTGTATGGTGCGTGTAGAGAACCAAATATCCCTTTTACTGGTAACAAGGCATTCCATCTTAGTCCTCAGGGGTGACAACGTATCGGCATTTTGATTCTTAATTGAGTATAGCTGTAGATGTCTATGGGCCACAGCATCCACCAAATTTCAGGTGGACTGTGTGTTCGCTTGTCACCCTTATTCAATCATAAAATTTTGAAATTCATTTCGACTAATTATGCTTACTAAATTATTATTTCTTATATTTACGCGAACACTACACATTGAATAAAACTATTTTTTTTTACGGATTTTATCGCGTTTAATTTACTATTAATTGATACTAAATTAATTGATAAGAGTATTTTCTTTATACTATTGTAACCTATCACAAATTTACTGCTGCCAAACATAGGCTTCCCTAAAGCGTCAGTAGCCTAATAGAAGGGTGCGGGCCGGGAACTTGAAAGGTTGTGGTTTCGAATCCGCCATTCGACTACTGTTGTGAACCACTTCTAACACAAGCATTTTAAGCTTACCAGAAGTGGTTTAAGGGAATATTAGTAACGTTTAATAGCATTACTAGTATTTTTTTAAAAGAACCTTAAGAGTCGGAATACCTATATGGATTCACATGCAAGATTTTGCATGCTGTTCGCTCAGAATGCATATGAATTTCTATAAAATATGCCATCATTTAAAAGAATTCTATGTAGTGTTACTGTTTCATTACATACTTAAAGGTGCTGTAGAGGAAAATAGACAATAGAATTTTTATTCAATATAGATTACATGTAATTTTTATTGAAAGTAATTTTTTACTTCTACCACCGGTTTGGAAAAGACTGGGAAGATCTCTCTCTGACTCTGACTGGGAAGAAACTCCTGGGAAGAACCAGCAGGAAACCCAGCGGACTTTTTTTTTTAAAACATTTAGAAATAGCATGTTAGCGATCACCTCATTCCCAGGGGTTATTATCAATCATGTACTCTTTAGTAGTATAGGTAATAACCCTTACTAAACAGTTTCCGCATAATAAATATTTTAAACCTATTGATAGACAAGGTTGCATATTTTCTCGATTTTTAATTTCTCTATTCAACAGGTTGAATGGTTCTTTCTTTTAGTGTAGAATACTTGTGAATTGTTGTGTATTGCATTGTGTTAACCATTTAGTGGCGGTGTAAGAATATCCATTACCCTATATCATCCCTTGGATGTTGTAAGAAGCGACAGAGGGTAACTCTGTTTGATGTTTTTTATGTATCATTTTATTTTCTGTATCAAAACTGTATGATGTAAGTTGCTGAATAAATGCATGTCTATGTCTATGCATGTCTAACTGAAACAGGATATGGACAGCAGCATTTTCCTGATAACAACTAAAAATAATAAAAAACTGCGGTTGCCAACCTGCCTGCAAGTATGGCAACTATGGCAAAATCCTACTCATGGGGCAATCTACACGAAAGGCCATGTTCAGCAGTGGACTTTCATAGGCTGTAATGGTAATGGTAATATGTAATTTTTTCACTCGCTTTGTTAGTGTTAGTGTAAAACAGGCTGGTTTCTGCAACTCCACAACTGAGCACATTATTTTCATGCCTCAGGCATTAAGTCCGCCTATGCATCATATTGTATGAAGTTTAAATAAATAAATACAAGTGATATTATGACGGCAATATATGTTAGTTATCTTGTATGAAGCACATAAAACTATATAAGTAAGTTTTTTAAGTCATTATTAACACTAGCTATTCGATTCGGCTTTGAACTGGTTATTTCTGGATCTCGAAGACTGCACCACCTACCGGGTCTAATTGTGAATCTAAACCATCCAGGGCATTTGTTTCCCTCTGTCGCCTCTTACGACAACCACGGGATAAAATGGGATAGTGGATATTCTTACACCGCCACTACATTGTAAATAAGGACACGGTTTATAAGAATATTAATAACTAATACGCTCCTTCACAAATATGATATTTATTTTACTTTGAATTTTTTGTATGTAGTAATATTATTATTTCCTATTGTATTTTGTACTAGCGATCCGCCCTGGATTCGCCTGGGTAGGATTTAATAGTGTGGCGTTATTTAGGTTGAAGATATTCAAATACCATTTATTTTATTGATTTGTGTTTGTTTTTAATCTCTAGTTTTTGGATAAAATATAGCCTAGTTCACTCCTGGCATAGTCTCTATCTATTCGTGATGTTTCATTACAAACGGATCAACCATTCCGAAGATTAGCATGGACAGACAGACATTCAAATAACTCCCTTAGCTCAATATTACGCAGTTATTTCTATGTGGTAGAGCCATGCTGCAGCTGTATAATGGCTGAAGCATGAATGGATCAGCTTCAAACTCACAAAATACCAGCATGAAATAGCAGCAAAAAATATTATTATATAAATTCATTACAGCCTCTCAATGTCCACTGCTGAACAAAGGCCTTCCCATGTTTTTTTTTAATAGAATAAGGGTGACAAACGAGCACACAGTCCATGGTAAGTGGTTGCTGCGGCCCATAGACAACTACATCTATCCTCGATTACAAATCAAAATGCAGATGAGTTGTCACCCGTGAGGACTGAGATGGAATGCCTTGCTTCCAGTAAAAAGGGTCTCCGGTTCTCTACACTCACCATATGAAACACAGCAGCGTTAAGCTGCCTCATAAGGGTGATATTTGCAAAAGGTTTTATTGGCCTACAAATAATTATCCGGAGTCTGGATATTTCTTTTTCTTTATCAGCCCGTAATCTTACGGGACATTTTCGTGCGGGATTCGAACCTGCAGCCTGCAGTGCCGCATCGTAATGCTTAACCACTGCGTTACTGAGCTAATTCGGCTAAAATACTTTGCATCTAAATGCCAGTGTAACTAACATCCTAGCCGGCAAATTACTTACTGATTAAATTATCTGGCTGCAACATAATTATAAAGGATATTATTTAAGCATACAATCAGCAAAAGTAGAGTTGATAGATGAAATATACACAATTCTAACAAAATAAAAATGCATATAATACATTGATAATTATAATCAGTTAAATCTGTTAAGTCCTTATCACATGCACGCGCGCACGGCACGGTTGCCGTACCTTGTAAAGTGGGTAATGTATGAGCTTCTAATTAAACTAATGTTAAGGATGTTATCCCGTTTAATTTAACTTACTTTAAATGCATGCAATTTACAGCATCTATTGTCGCGTGTATTTTATTCGCGTTCAATATGTCATGCTCGCTTAAAGGTTGCGGAGGTGGCGTGATACGGGTCGTCCACTTCCCTGTGATATGGTCGCGGAGGGCGATGGCTGCCACGTTTCTGAGTTTCTTTCGACGTTTCTTCTCCGTTGAGAGGGTTACAAACAAACACGGTCCACCTGATGGTAAGTGGGTGCTGTGGTCCATAGACATCTACATATATCCTCGATTAAGAATCAAAATGTAGATGCATTGTGACCACTGAGGACTAAGATGGAATGCCTCGCTTCCAGTAAAAAGTGTCTCCGGTTCTCTACACTCACCATAAAATAGATAGATAGAACATGCGTGAGTGCGCAAGAAGTTGAGCATGGTTTCGGCATCACTTGAAATGTACGCAGCGCACCGTCTATCTTGCTTTGTTGGTCTGAGGCTCATATTTACAAAATACATTTATTTTGTTAAGTCGATATTTGACGATAGTAATTCTTTAGTAGTTTCTTTATTTCATTATTCAGATAATTACACCCACTTTGTTGGTACACTTAAAAACTAGGGGTTAGTAAATTTACAAAATACAAATTATTATACGTTACCAAAATTATCATTTATTATTAAACATATTGGTCCAGGCCCAATATGTGGACTAAAACAATTACGCGCCAAAAAAGAAACTCATAAAATCTAGTGGCGCTGTGTTACTAGAGGTTTAATTTTTTACATTTTTAACATTTTATATTTACACAAGAAATCGCGACACCTAGTGGAAAGGGCAGAACAACGTATGCCGGGCTAAGCCAGCCAGTAATTTGTTTTTGCTGCATAACACAGTCATGTAAGTACGTCACGTTATGTAATCCCGCGTAGTAAATATCTATTAGTCACTGTTGCAAATATTAACGAATGAATGAATAAGCAGCGATAGAAACTGGAAACTACGATATATTATAATACATATTACACGACACGTTATACAATATACAGAACCAAAGAACATTATTACTCTTGTTAATTGTGTAACATAAATGATTGTAAGCTGTAATAAAAAAAAGTTCCGCTGGGTTTCTTGCTGGTTCTTTCCAGGACAGAGGCTTTTTTCCGAACCAGTGGTAATTAAACATAAAGAGTGACTTTCAATACGTATTATTTATAACCTACATTGAAAAAAAAAAGTTTCTGTTTCTGTTTCTGTTTCTCTTGATGATGTAATGATGAATATAGTCTAGTATTAAAATACTTAACACATTTGGTTTTAATTATTTTAATACTAGACTAAATATAAATTTATTGAAAATTATAATAATGAAAATTTTATACCATATAAAGCTACAGGCTTTAAAAACTCGTGAAGGGATACAGGACAGAATAATGTTGGTTTTTAGGGTTCCGACCTGAAGGGTAACCAACGGGACCCTGTTACTAAGCCTCCGCTGCCCGTCCGTCTGTCTGTCAGCTGTATCTCATGATCCGTAATAGGTAGACAGTTGAAATATTCACAGAATGTGTATTTCTGTTGTAGCGGCAAATAATAAAAATAAAAATAAAATAAAAAATTAAAGGGGGCTCTCCTACTAAAAACGGGTTTTACGATGGTACGGAACCCTTCATGCGCGAGTCATACTCACACTTGGCCGGCTTTTTTCCCATTTATAAGGCTCTAGTTACCAAACCTTTCTCAAAAACACATCAAACGTCATAACAAACATGTCAATGTTTTTTAAATCATGGAGGGGGTTATACGAATACTGCACATGGACAAGTCAAGTATTTGAAGGTATGCCTGTTCCGTGCGGATATCAAACCCACAGTTCGTATCACCGCACCCAAATGCTTTTCCCACTGTGATACCGAACCGTCCAATTCTTCATATATGCTTAAACTTCACATTGTGAAGTTTCTCGGACATTTGAACTGTAACTTAACCCAGCAGAATGAGTCGACAACGTTTATATCTCAAGTCGCTTAACGTAATATTATTGTGAGGTTTTTATCAGACCAGAGCACTTGTTTCAGCGTTACTATTAAGTATAAAAGAGTACAAGAAACTCATATAGGGAACAAACTTTAAGCTATTCGGTAGATACTAATTTAGTAGAACCTCATCAACATCATCACCATCATCACCATCATCATCAATGCTGATATGAAACGCACACAAACGCAAGGAACGCCACAAAGCACGGTCTTGAGCCACCTCCATCAATCTACTTCCTGCATTTCTTACCAAGTCATCGATCCATCTAGTAGGGGCAGCCCTACGTGAGTTCGTTTGTCACCCTTATTCTACAAGAAAACCTTATCAGTCTGTATTTAGAAGAATTTCTTATTTATCAAACGTATTTTTTAAAATCTACTACCGTTTGAAAATGTATGTCCTCTGATAGGAAAAGAAAGAGGCGCATTTTTACACCTTTATCGTGTTATATTAACTTTTTAATAATGATGGCTTACAAGGATTGTACTTTGACGGCCCCTTGGCGCAGTGGCTTAGCAACGAGTTCGACGCTGAGGGCCGCGGGTTCGAATGGCCTACAAATAATTGTTTGGATGTATGTCCTTGTGTAATTTATGTATGTAAAATGCCTCCACGATACAGGGGAACATCGTAGCGTGGAGGTAATGTTTTTTAAAGAAAGAATAAAACGATTAAAATAATAAAAAACTGTGTATTTATAGTTCAAGAGCACTAGTCTGATAACTTCAGTAATGTTAATGCCACTTTCTTCCACTTTGTCCCACTTTCGCTTAACCGCATTATTGTGGTCTTTTTTAATTTGTGTCACTTCATCGAGTATACTTATGACCTTAATTACAAGAGATAATTATGTACCTGCTTGGAAACGTAATGCGTAAACATTCTTAGTTAATATAGTAAATTGATCTATTGATTCTTCTGAGCTACTTACTCACATAATGATTCGGACCGATTTAATGAGTTTTAGACAGCGACCCTTGCATCAACGAATTATGGAAAATAAATATTTCTTTCTGCGTAGCGCAATGGAATTTAATAACCTTTCATCTGTAGTAGATATTGACCTTTTTTATAGGATAAGCGTGACAAACGAGCACACAGTCCACCTGATGGTAAGTGGTTGCTGTGGCCCATAGACATCTACATCTATCGTCGATTACGAATCAAAATGTAGATGCGTTGTCACCCGTGAGGACTAAGATGGAATGCCTCGTTTCCAGTAAAAAGGGTCTCCGGTTCTCTACACTCACCATACGAAACACAGCAGCGTTAAGCTGCTATTTTACGCTGGTATTCAGTGAGAGCGTGGTCCTTCCCCGGTCGAGCCGACCCATTCGTGCTACAATTATACTACTAATATAGCTGCAGCATGGCTCTACCACGTAAAAAAACCTATTTTCTACTAGTTTGAAATCTGTAAAAAAATTGATAAACAGAGAATTTTTCACGCGATTAGCATGACTCAAATTTCAAGCTCCTTTGTCTCACGGCAGGTTAAACTATGCGTTTTTTTTGTTACTGTTTTTGTGTTTTCTTTGTTATCGTTTGTGAGTAGTTTAAGCAATACCTGGAGTAGGTACTTTAAATTTGCATGAATTCTGATGAAAGTAATATGAGGAGGCTTGTAATTCAAGCAATTCTTGTCACCATTTTGTAACTTTACAAAGATATTAGTCTGTGTGTGTGTCGTGGAACACTCGGTTCGAACGAAGTTCCTTTCATAGTATATTATTATTGATAAACGTATTGTATTATTGATTAACAAATACAAATAAATAAATTACTAGTGTCTATTAAAATGAAGTATCATTTAAAATAAAATAATATTTCTTTGATGGCAAAATAAGAAAAGTGCGAGGGAGATGGATATTATTCCATCTCGCTTCCTTATAGCCGCCAAGGCTACACTACGTCAGAAGGGGACGTGACGGAAAATCTTACATTTTTTCTCGCCTAGCTCCCATCCGCCAAATTCGTACGATAAGGAACTTCGTTCCAATAAATAAACATTAAGTTTATTATGGTCCTCGGTGGGTATTCTATAGGATGCATTTCGGTGAGTGTGCGCAGGAATTACACGCCTTAATTCCTCCTTCTCCTTTCCATCATCGGACAGCCAGGCGGTCGGCGGGTCTTCACCCTTTTGTTGTCGATATTCCACGCATTACAAGCAAACGGCTTGCTTCGTCTTTTATGTGTACAGCAAACGAGTGGAAAAATTTGCCGGCGTCTATCTTTCCTTCCGAATACAATCTGGGCGTCTTCAAGGCAAGAGTGAATAGGCTTTTGTTACGCTAAGAGAGTGCGATGTAGCATCGAGGGCTACATCACCGCATACCACCAGGCGGGATTGTGGTTAAGCACTGGCTTAAGTTCTATTGGTCATTACTGAAAATCAGCGTGATGGTTTTGCCACAAGTCATGCTTTTTTGTTATGTGTGTACTTAATCTAATCTTATAGGCATTTTAGATAGACTTCTGTTAGGTTTTATATTTTTTGAATAAATGATTACTTTTTGGCATGCTTTGGGCGTACAAAGCCAAATTGACTAAAATTTCGTATTTTCGTTATAAATGGTACTTGGTCATCGCTGCTGGTGATAAGAGGGTTGGTTCTTTTCTCGCTCAAAGGCTAAGTATAGTCATTCAGCGAGGAAAGCCATCGTTCTTGGCACTATACCGCGGGGAGTAGGACTGTATGATGATTTAAGTAGGTATTTAGTTTGTTTTTTTATTACAGTTATTTACTTAATGTTATAAATTAATATATTGTTGTGTACGTCAACGGTCTGTGCCAAAATAAAGTGTTTCTTTCTTTCATTCTTTCTTCTCTTTTGTTTCTTTCTTCTTTTTTTCTTTATATGGTTATATATATATGGAAATTATTTTTTTTAGTTCTTTGAGGTCTGCTTTTGCTTTTTGCTTGAAGTTTAATTTTATGCATAACTGATCGTCAGCGTAGGTTCCATCCCCTTCCTATTTCTGCCTCCGGGCATCAGTGCATCCACTGTTGTGTTGCAGTTTTTTTTAACTTACATGTGAAGTCGGCCAACACCAGCACGCATTGGGGTTGCGCGGCGGACAATACCTTGCCCTAAAAGCCTTTTTAAAATGTCTATTTTAAAATGTCTTTTAAAAAAGTCTATGAGTAGCAATAAGGACGTACTCATATATAGGCTGTAACTTTAATTTATTTTATTTACCATTATTTGTAGGCTACTGTAACAACGAACACTGTGCTATCCCAACACAACGAATATTTCCCGTATCGTGGATACGTTTTATATACAAAAATTCCAAGTGGACCAACATCCAAACCAGAAGCAATTATTGGTAGGCCATAATAGAGGCTTGTTCTGTGCGGGATTTGAATCGAGACCCGCAGCATCGCATCCATCCATCCATTACAGCTTATAAAAGTCCACTGCTGAACATAGGCCTCTACATAGATTGTCTCATAGGAAAGATTTTTCCATAGTTGCCACGCATGGCAGGCGGGTTGGCAACCGTAGTTTTTTACTATTTTGAGTTGTTTTCAGGAAGATGCTTCTGCTCATCTCTTATTTCAGTTTCATGAATAAAAATATTTTTTATGGATTTTATCGTGTTTAATTTATTTTAATTCCCGACGTTTCGGGTGCTTTACAGCAACCCATGGTCACGGCGGGGACTGAGATGTTTGACGTCCCGATGTCACAGTTAGCCCGGCTACCTTCAGTTTTTTAATATTAATTTTTGTTTCGATCTACGCAGAATTAGCTTACAGTATCTTGAAGTCTTGCAGTGGTATGCTTGGGTTTGGATTTAATTTTGTTAATTATAGGATCCCAAGCAGATGGCAGCACCCATCCATCTTCTCTATTGAAATTAGAATGTTTTTTAATTTCAATAGCCTCGCGTATCATCCTTGGTAGGAATCGGTGTTCTTTTGCGAGGATTTGTGGTCTATCAAATCTGATGTAATGGCGATCTTGAACATGTTCACAGACTGCAGACTTCCCAGAGCGTCGGTGCTTCACGTCAGCTATATGTTCTTTCACGCGGGTTTTAATGGATCTTAAACGCGATAAAATCTTAATTAATTTTTAAAAGGACAAAGGCACATTCCTCGTCCCAGATTTCTGGCCCTCTGGGGTAGTTTACCGCCGATAAAGGGACGCGCCAAAGAAGAAAGATAGAAAGCCTAAATATTGTAAAGTTTATGTTATTAAACAATTTTAGGTTCGCATTGGGGCAGCGCGGCGGACATTTCCTTGCCCTAAAACCCCTCTCAGAAATGGGAGGAGGCCTGTGCCTAGTGGGACGTATATTGGCTGTAACTTTAACTTTTAACTTTAACATTTTTAGGTTCAGATATATATTATTGCTATGGGCCAATTTTCCTAATTTTCAAGTCCTCGATACCTGTTATAAAAACATTATTTGTTTCATGGGTAATCACAGACTGTGAGGCGTTTCATCTTAGTCCCCAGGAACAGCGTATCTACGGACTTGTTTGCTTGAAGTTCGTTGCAAGTGTCTGTAGGCTGTAGATATCCCTTACCATCAGTTGAACAGTTAACTGGTTTGTAATTTTAAAACAAAAAAAAAACATTAATAAAATCAAACAACACGTCATGAGCCGTGATGCTCCTAGTGAGAATACTAGGTAAGTCTAGTAAATCGTTACATTCTTGTATTTTCATCGGTTCTTAATGCGTTTGCACAATTTCATATTATTTGGACGTCCAGCCCGGCTAGCATGGGCGGGGGACAAAAATTTTATCCCCCGATTATATCCACTGACAAGAGATAAAATTATCTTGTTATGTCAAACGGGGAGAAGTATATCCCCGTTTGACATAACGAGTAGACATATATCCCCCGTCCGTAGCATGGAGCCAAATGAAAGATAAAAAATTATGCTTTTTTGACATTTGAAAGGGACAATTTTATCCTAGTTCATTGGACGTGGGTTGAAGTTTAAATTCATAAAAAAAATCTATCTAAGTCTATCTCCCATTTTATCTACTGTGGATATTATATCCACCGGTGTGCCCATGCTCTAAGGGTGGATAAAATTAAGCGAGGGGATAAACATTTTCTCCTTTCCCCGGGGATAAAATTGTCTCCTGCCCATGCTAGCCCTGCTGAAGAAGAAAAGTGACTTAAACATGTCATTATATTCATACATACATAATTCATACACACAGGACCATCTAATAAATGCTAAAGACCATATCCCTTGGTCGATAAAGTTAAAATTATATGTAATCTAAATTAGGCCTAAACGACAGAACACCAGTTACGAATATCTCAAATTACTTAACTGCGTAGTCGCAATTTCAATAGATAATGGTCAGTCCGCCATTTGCAAAATGCGTTATGCTAGATTTTAATAATAAACACTTTGTCACGCTAGGTACCTATACTCTGGCAAAATCACAAGGTCTCCGTAATTATAGTACCTATCAAACCTTGTATGATAGATTATTTTAAAATAATGATGGCAAGAAATTGGTATAGTTTTTGTTTAGAAATTCGTTGTGATCATCACATGCATATACACGTAGTGGTGAAAGAATATCCACTACCCCATTACGTCCCACTGTTGTCGTAAGAGGCGACAGAAGGAAATGAGACAGGAAATGGAAAGCAGCATCTTCCTGACAACACAAAATTATAAAAAACTGCGGTTTCCAACTAGGGTTGCCACCGTTTTTGAACAAATATAGTACTTTTCCCAAAAAGATGCAAACATATAGTACTTTTGGGAAATTCAGGAAAAAAAGTACACATTTATTTTTAATCTTTAGGCATATTTCCTTATATATTTGTTATTGCTCTTCGCTTTGGCCAACGTTGATCTATTACCTTTAAAATAATTATAGAAATCTGAGCAATTTAGATTGATATTAAAATAAACTAACAATTCATTTTTAATTAAATTAATACATGCTCCATTTCTTTCTTCTTTCCATTTTACATTCATGACGGATTTTTTCCGTAAATCTTGTTCCAGACTTCCAGTCACAGTTAATATAAAAAAGCGCGACATTTGAATTAGGGATAAAAATATAGTATTTTTCGTACTATATTATTTTTCTATAGTATATATAGTACGATACTATATATTATAGTATGGGTGGCAACCCTATTTCCAACCCACTTGGCAAGCGAGGCAACTAACAGCAAGTTATATCCCCTATGAGGCAATCTATGGGAGAAGCCTATGTTCAGGAGTCAGAACATAGGCTGACTTCAACTGACTGCCTCGTTAGTCTAGTGGTTGTAGTAGTGCGACTGCTGATCATGAGGTCCCGGGTTCGAATCCCTGGTCGGGTCAAAAAAAATCAGTTATTGAGATTTTCCATTAAGAAATTCTCAGTAGCAGCTGCCCGGAGTCAGGAAGTTGGCGGTGTCTCACCCCCGTGCCTCGGAAAGCACGTAAAGCCGTTGGTCCTGCGCCTGATCTCTCTCCGGTCGTGTCGGTTTACCGTCCCATCGGATTATGAGAGTGAAGGAATAGAGAGTGCACCTGTGCTTGCGCATACACTTGGGCACTATAATCCTGTCCTGCGCCGATGGCTAGTCTCGGTTGAGGCTGGCCGCCGTGACCGAAATTCGGTCAGGAGGACATTATTATTATAATGTTCAGGAGTGGAATTTCGATGGGCTGTAATCAGCGCCGGCTTTAGGTTGGGGCAACGCGGGCGGCCGCCCAGGGCGCCGGGGCTTACAGGGCGCCACACGCGCCAGCTTAACTTCACCACTTAATTTAATTTTAATAACTATCTCTATCAATCTAAAAAAATAAAAATTGAGCGTAGGTATTAACTTTTACGAACTTATCCTCGAAACCGACGTGACCCAGACAAACTTGTCCTAGATGTTATTCCTAGGCTCGTTAAATATAAAAAAAGTTGCCTAAATATGTGTGTAAAAATATATAATAAAATACCTAAAGAATTTAAATTATCAAGTGAAAGACTATATATAAGAAACATTTTTATGATTGGTTAAAAATTGAATGCTTTTATGACTTAAAAGATATATAAAAGAAAGAGCTAATTAGGTGAGCTTTAAAATATCTTCAATGATAATCCACTATAAATTTAAGCAAAAAAATCCGTTCAGTAGTTTTTGCGTGGGAGAGCAACAAAGATCCATCCATACATCCTAACATACCTTACAAACTTTCACGTTTATAACATTAGTAGGATATAAAAGGGCCAAAGGAATCACTCGCTCTGGGCGCTTAGATGGTTAGCCTGGCAGTAATGAATGAATGAATATAATATGTGAAGCTCAAGCCACGATGCAGTGTACAATGGCTGCAGCACGTATGGGTCGGTTCGATCGGAGAAGGCCCACGCGCACAGTACCAGTTTGAAATAGAACAGAATGAAATAATTTTTATTCAATATAGATTACAAGTCATTCTTGTTGATTTTTTTTTTTACTTTTACGAGCAACTACTGCTGTGTTTCGTTATTGTGGAGTAGAGAATTGGAGACCCTTATTTTACCACACCAATCGATCGATCGTCGATCGGTGATAAAATGGATTAGTCGAGGTCGATAAAGCTCTTAATTATGCTCGAACCCGCGCCTCTCCACCGACCGCTCCCTATTGTCCTCTTCTGAATACATTTTGAAAGATACTGATGATGATCCCACAACCACATTAATTGTCGATCGACATCGATCGATGATCGAACAACGTATTGTCAACCAGTATCCTACCAAGCTACCACACCATTCGATCGACGTCGATGAATGGCATGGTGTTTTAACACCCTTACTGGTACCGAGGCGAAATACTCAGGCGTGACAACGCATCTGTGTTTTCATTCTTAATCGAATATAGATGTGGTGTCGAGTCTATAGACTCGTTTGACATCCATAAATTTGTAAAAAAAAAGTTGAGATGACTATTTGCGCTATCTGACAATAATTGGGTTCATTAGCGTAAAAGAACGAGCTCGAAGTAACTGACTCTATGTAATCACTACAAGTTTCGAATAAACACCTGTAACCAATAATGGGAAATGACAAAAAGTCTTATGGCCTCCGATAGATGGCGATGTAAGCATCTCGTTTACGTAAGACTTAAAATGCCCAGACCAAAGTTTTGTACGTGGTAGACCCACGTAGCACGAATGAGTTGGCTTGACCGGGAAAAGACCTCGCTCTCACAAAATACCAAATATCGCGTGAAATAGCAGCTTAATGCTGCTGTGTTTCATGTGGTGAGTGTAGAAAACTGAACTCATTTTATTGGGTGAGAACGCATCTACATTATGATTCTTAATCGAGGATAGATGTGGGTGTCTATGGGCCACATCATCCAATTAACATCAGGTGGACTGAGTGCCCGTTTGTCACCCTTATTCTATATACAATAATTTAAAATTAAAAATTTCGTACAACCGACTTCAATATAAATTATTAAGAATAACTCAAAAACTATTGGTCAGACCTTGATCAAATTTATATGGGACCACATGAGAAGCACCAGCTTTCAAATAAAAAAAAAAACAATCATCGAAATCGGTTCATCCAGAAAAAAGTTATGAGGTAACACACATAAAAAAACATACAGTCGAATTGAGTACCTCCTCCTTTTTGAAGTCGGTAGAAAAAGACCGGCGACAGGCAGCAGCTTGAAAGGTTTCGTTCGAAGATTTACAATAAGCCTTCCAAGCGTGACGATTAAGACAAATTCTCCCTACAAAGAGATAAGGTCCATGTACAGCAGTGGACTTTAACGGGCCGATAAATAAGATAGATTCCCTTCAATACGGTCACTGGATACCCGTAGTGTGTTAATGTTTTTTTTTAAGAATAGGCGGGTGATACACGAGCACACTGTTCACCTGTTTGTAAGTGGATGTCGTGGCCCATAGAAATAAAGAAAGAAGAAAGACAGACACATGTACAAAATATTTCCTAATTTTTAACTAAAATAATGATAAAGTATTAGACGTTGCCGAACGTGACGAAAAGAGGTCGCACTCAATCTCAATCATTTGGCGAACCACAGCCGCTGTTTTTCAGTGTGGCCCGTTTCGTCTCTTTCGAGTAGTTCATCTTCATCTATCCTCGATTAAGAATCAAAGTGCTACGACCACTAGAAAGGTTCGTTTTTTCATTCGTAATTAATGTTTTCAGACCGAATTTCGGCCACGGCGGCCAGTGTCAATGTAAACTAGCCATCAGCGCCGGACACGATTATAGTGTCCGAGTGTATGCGCAAGCACAGGTGCACTCTCTATTCCCTCACTTTCATATTCCGATAGGCCAGTAATACGAAGAGAGATCAGGCGCAGGATCAACGGCTTTACGTGCTTTCCGAGGCGCGGGGGTCGTTTCCTGACTCCGGGCTTCTAATGAGAATTTCTTGACAGAAAAACCCAATAACTGATTTTGGCTCCACCCGGGTTTCGAACACGAACACATGATCAGTGGTCGCGCTTGCAACCACTAGTGCAATGAGGCAGTTTTATAAACAATCACTAAACGGGGTTAGCAGTGGCATTCGTTTGTAAACATAAATCTTATACATTTAAAAACATTACAAGATAAATAACGGGAAACGGTAAAATATAGACAAATAACTGATATCATCAATTTCTCCCAATACAATACAAGTTATACTGCCGCGATAACCCTAGGACGATCACCTTGCGACAGAGTAAACAAGATACAAATGATTTACTGCCACTCTTGTTTACATTCTATAAGTGAACTTTTGTTCGATGTGGGAAGCTAATAAATACCTAGATTAAGCTTTTATTCTTGCACCGAGGTAGTCCTTATCAAGGATCTTAAGGCGCTGATGGCCTATTCGCTTACTTTGTTGACAACGAATTGATACTGCCTCGTTGGCCTAGTGGGTTACTGATCATGAGGCCCTGGGCTCGAATCTCGAGTCGGATCAAAATCAGTTATTGGGTTTTTCTTTCATGAAACTCTCAGTAGTAGTACGGAGTCGGGTAGTTTGTTTAACCCCCGTGCCTCGGAAAGCACATAATGCCCTGATCTCTCTCCGGTCGTGTCGGATTACCGTCCCATCGGACTATAAGATTGAGGGAATAGAGAGTGCACCTGTACTTGCGATTGATTACACTTGGGCACCATAATCCTGTCCTGCGCAGATAGCTAGTCTCTGTTGAGACTGGCCGCTGTGACCGGAATTCGGTCTGGAGGACATTAGTCACTTTGTAGTGTATTTCGTATTCTATAAAGCTACCACATCTCTTAAAAATACCTTTATAAAGATCTCTCATAATACTTTAGATTGAAATAATGACGAATACTACAGCATTAAAATATTAGAGAATATCAGTTTCATTTCAAAATGTGATTTATTGATAGTTTCAGGTTATAAGAAGAGTCTTTGTCATGCTTGAAGTCCCTTAGCCGCAGCGCCACAGTTGTCGCAAAATCTGACATTTAAAGTTAAATTCCATACTTTAAATTTTAGTTAACATATTTTCACTTTTTTACAGTCCACCGGATGGTAAGTGCATGCTGTGGCCCATAGACGTCTACATTTTATCCTCGATTAAGAATCAAAATGTAGATGCGTTGTCACCCTGAGGACTAAGATGGAATGCTTCTTTTCCAGTAAAAATGGTCTCCGGTTCTTTACACTTACTATACGAAACACAACAGCATTAAGCTGCTTTTTTACGCTGATATTCTATGAGAGCGGTGTCCTTCCCTAGTCGAGCGGACACATTCGTGTTACAACCACAATATAGCTGCAGCATGGCTCTGCCAATTAAAAACTGGGTGCTGTAAATTGCATGCATTTAAAATAAGTAAAACTTCTTTTTCGAAACAGACTAGATTAAACCTGAGATTGATTATAAAAACCTGTATGAGTATATATCTCTCATTTATCATTTTGTCCACTGCTGAAAATAGGCCTCCCCTTAGATTGTCTCATAAGGGGGATATTTGCCGTAGTTGCCACGCTTTGCGAGCGGATTGGTAACCGCAGTTTTTCATTTTCTAGTTGTTATTAGGAAGACGCTGCTGCCCATCTCCAGGTTTGATTCCCTCTGTCGCCTCTTACGACACTCTTTACAAATCCGTAAATTCCACTGCTGGTCATTGACCTCTCCCGTTGTAGGGACGACTTGGAGATCGCAGTTCTAGACTTCCAGCACTATCAGCGCTGTCATGTATATTATTTTTTGATTTCTGATTTATTATTATTTTGACCAATTTTATAATTTAAACTTTGCGATTGTTGTCACTTGGTGAAACTCCAGCTTCATTTTTGTGATTTGGACACTTGTATACTTGTTTCACAATATTTATCATCAGGGTGATGACGATGCCGGTCAGTTTTTATACTTAGTAAATTAATAATATAAAATAAACATTGTGAAACAACTACAAATGTTTATCCATATCACAAAAATTGGTCAATATTATTTTATTGTTTCATTACTATGTCCGCTTCACTGCACCTGAAATTAATATCTTTACAACGTAATGTAATATGATAGCAAAGTATAAGCAGTTGTGAATAAACTAGAAAAAAAATATCGCGGTTAGACGGATATCAAGACACACCACAGATAAAACTAACATTTTTTATTTTAAATGTCAATTAATAAGGCCAGTAATATGAATCAAATATCGCAAGTATAAACATTATTCTTCAGATTAAAGGAAGACAATGAATACCGACATCAATAATAGAAGTAAATAAATCGAGTATAAATAAACAATGCAATTGTGATAATTTCCTCATTTATTCATCTATTCATTACAACCCATCACTATCGCAACGCTATCCACTGCTGAAGGAGGCCCATGCCTTCCCCATAGATGTTTCATTGGGGGAAGATATTTTCCATAGTTGTAACGCTTGTAAGTTGGGTTGGCAAACGTAGTTTCTATTTATAGAACAAGGGTGACAAACGAGCACACAGTCCACCTTATGTTAAGTAGGCACGTGGCCCTCTAGACATCTATCCTCAATTAAATGAATCAAAATACAGATGCTTTGTCTTCTCTAAGGACTAAGATCGAATCGCCTCCAGTAAAAATAGTCTCCGGATCTCTACACGAAACACAGCAGCATTAATCTGCCATTTTGTTTTGCCATTTCTTGCCATTTTTTACGTGGTAGAGCCATGCTGCAGCTATATTAATAGTATAGTTGTAGCACGAATGGGTCGGCTCGACCGGGGAAGGACCACGCTCTCACAGAATACCAGCGTAAAATAGCAGCTTAATGCTGTGTTTCGTATGGTGAGTGTAGAGAACCGGAGACCCTTTTTACCGGAAAAGAGGCATTCTATCTTAGTCCTCACGGCTGACAACGCATCTGCATTTAAATTAACAAACTAAAGATAGATGTAGATGTCTATGGGCCACAGCAACCACTTACCATCAGGTGGACTGTGTGCTCGTTTGTCACCCTTATTCTATAAAAAAAAAAAATTACGCTGGTATTCTGTGAGAGCTACAACCATAAAATAGCTGCAGAATGACTCAATCACGTAAATAAAGTATTTTATTATTATTTTGAGTGGTTACCAGGAGGATGCCGTTCACCTGTTCAGTTTCCCTCTGTCGCCTCTCACGACAACCACTGGATGATATGGGGGTGGTGGATACAAGAGTGCGTTTATTCGCCAACAAACTGTCTTTACAGTTTGGCGAAGTTATATTGTTATGTACTGTTTTTGTAAAGATAAGCAAATAAATAAAAAAAAATAAAAAAAAAATCTCTTACACCGCACTAAACGGCTATGGCTTAATATTCATAGATCTATATTCCCAATTTTTTTTTTTCAGTTCAGCTTACCAGTGATTTTTCATATATTTAACAGTACAAACACAACATTTGCATTGGCTTGATGCTTGGCCTGTCCTGCCTGACCAAGGCAACAACTACCTTACAATTATTAAAATATATATATATATATATATATATATATATAAAATTGCATTATCATTGCATGATTTCTTACAATTACGCACATACAACACATTTAAATATAATTTTACGCTCCCCACGTAACCCTGATGTAATGAAAAGTGTTGCAATATCTAAGATCTGTTTCTCCAAAAAAACATTTCTTCGAATCGAAAATTCGAATTTTGATCTCCTCGTCTGTATTTAAGTAAGTACTATAACTATGTAACTATGTATGTATGTGTTCATATGAATCGTGTAGTGGCGGTGTAAGAATATCCACTTCCCAATGTCGTCAGGGAAACTGAAACAGGGATGGGCAGCAGCATCTTCGTAATAACAAACAAAATTAAAAAAAATGCGATTGCCAACCGGCCTGCCAAGCGTGGCAACTATGTTATAATCCCCCAATGATGCAATCTATGGTGATGATCTTTGTTCAGCAGTGGATTTCTTTAGGCTGTAATGAAATAGAATTGTGACTATGACAAATTTCAATTTACGTGAATTAGTGGCAACAAGAGTTTTTTTTATAATAAGGGTATCAAACGAGCATACAGTCCACCTGATAGTAAATGGATGCTATGACTAATTAAGAATCCAAATGCAGATGCGTTGTTGAATGCCTCGTTTCCTGTGAAAAGGGTCTCTGGTTCTCTACACTCACCACACGAAACACAGTAGCATTTAGCTGCTATTTTACGCTGGTATTCTGTGAGAGTGTGGTCCCACCCCGTCGAGTCGACCCATTCGTGCTTCAACCACAATATAGCTGCAGCGTGGCTCTACCACGCATAAAAAGGTGATTCCATAAACATTCCGGTTTGCTTATATTGGTATAAAATATTTCGTCGTATGTTAAGAAAAATGTGCAAACTGTACTGGCAACAATTGCTTAATTTAAATTCCGAATATTGCACAAAATAAAAAAAGTATTTTATTTACCTTACGAACAGTTTGTTTGTTTGTCAGCAGTAGATATAGCGCACATTAGACCGGTTATAATCGACCTTGAATATCACTTAGCAGTTCTCGTTTATAGATCACGTCATTGACTGTTTCCACTCCCACATGATCATCATACCTGCATTCTTAGGTATTTTTAATGTTGGTCCATTTTCCATGAAATTGAAGTGACAAACAAACTAACAGTCCACCTAGATGGTAAGTGGCTACTGTAGCCCATGGATTTCTACAACCAACTTCCAATAAAGGAGGCTACGGATGCGTTGTCACCTTTAAGGGTTCAGATGGAAAACCTCACAGCCTGCAATTCCGCTGGCTCTCTATACCATTCAGACCGGAACACATCAGTGCTGGCACTGCTATTAGGCGGCACAAAAATAGTCAAGAGAGTAGTGGCCTCCCCAGACGGACTCCTAGAGAGTCTCCCAGAGATAAATTTAAAGAAATTAATATATTAACTTTGGCTTCTCAGTATATTTACGAAGATTTAACGAAGTTTCACAAAAACAAAAGTATTTTTTTAACAAAAAAAAAAGTGATATTATACACTCCTTTCTTGCTGGATCTTCCCAGGACAGAGGTTTTTCCGAACCAGAAGTAAAAGTAAAAATGATTTTCAGTGTGTATTCTTGTAATCTATATTGAATAAAAATGATTCTATTCTATCTGTAAACACAAGGAACAAACCAATCTAGTGATGCCAGTTTCTCGACTCCGCAGAGGGCGTGTAGGTTCAGGGCGTTCATGGGGCAATGTAGGTATAAAATATCACAACTAAGTCCCAGAAAATATATAGAAGGTAACAGAGAGCTGGTATATAATTTCTATACAAGGTCTCTATTAACAAATTTAAATATTTCATTAAACAAAACTGTATAAAAAGGGTTAGTATAAATGAATACATGGTCGACAATAACCCCTGGGAAATAGGTGGTCGCTTCCAAGCTGTCTTAAATAAGTTTTGAAAGTAGTTTGAACAACCTGTGTCCTTAATTCTTATTGTATAAATTTACTTTGAAATAAAAGCCCCGCTGTGTTTCTTGCTCTTCTTTAGTGGATAAAGTAAAAATGACTTTCAATGAGAGTTAGTTGTAATCTATATTGAATAAAAAATTATTCTATTCTATTAAAATATTGAGAGGGTAACCCTCTCAGAAATGAGAGGAGGCCTGTGCCCAGCAGTGGGACGTATATAGGCTGTAACTTTCCTTTACTTTTTTAACTATTATAATACTATGCTGAGATGGTTTGGCCATGTCGAGAGAATGATTGAAGAACGATTGACGAAAAAAGTGTATAAGGCGAGTATGAATGAAAGTTTTGGAAGGGGTAGACCTAGGCGGACGTTTCTAGACCAAATCAGGGACGTCTTGAAAAAAGGCCAGGTCAAGAGTACCCTAAACCGAAGAGCATGTATGAAGGGAATAATGAAAGTGGACGAAGCAAAACAAGTATGTAAGGATCGTAGCAAGTGGAAAGAAGTGGTAGTAATACTATGCAGAAACGGAGTCCAACCACTTAAAGTTGCAGTAGCCACTTTCCATCAGGTACATTGTTAACTCTTTGTCACTATCACACACTTTAGTAGCTTTGTTCAATAATCAAACACCGTTACAGCCTATTAAAAGTCCACTGCTGAACATAGGCCTCCCCCATAGATTGCCACATAGGAGGAGATGTTTTTATTTTTGGAACGAAGTTCCTTATCGCACGGTACGAATTTGGCGGATAGGGGCTAGGCGAGAAAAAGTGTAAGATTTTTCCGTCACGACCCTTTGTATAGTGCGAGCGAGATGGAATAATATCCATCTCCCTCGCACTTTTTCTTATCTTGCCATGAAAGAAATATTATTTTAAATAACGCTTCATTTTAATAGACGCTAGTAATTCATTTATTTGTATTTGTTAATCAATAATATAATACGTTTATCAATAATAATATATACTACGAAAGGAACTTCGTTCCAACCGAGTGTTCCACGACGCTCATACATGTTTTTTTTAAGTTGGCACTACCAAGATGCTGCTGTCCATATCCTGGTTTATCCCCTCTGTCGCTTCTTACAATACCCACGGGATGATATTGGATAGTGGTTATTCTAACTCCGACACTATACGGTCATCAAATACGGCTCTCTTTAAATTAACCGTATAATACCTTCAGTGCACAAGCACCTAAAATGTACTGGTTGTTTACGCGTTTTGCTCGAATAGGCGTAGGTAATTTTTATTTAATGGATGACGTCCTCCCGCCGCTCATAGGTTGAATAGTGGTATGTTGGACGGAAACTTTAGAACACAATTGCTAACAGGAACAAGAGTTTAAGAAATTATATACTTTCTTAGGAACCAACTCATTGTGTTAGGTAAATGACATATTAAGACGCGCGACATACGATGCAATTCACACTACCTACTATAGTCCTAAAGTGATCAACCCGACCACCAAGTCACTAGTAGGTTCAATTATTTTACATAGTAGAGTCACGCTGCTACTATATTATGGTTGTAGCACGAATAGCTGGACCGGGGAAGGACCACGCTCTCACAAAATAACAGCTTAATACTGCTGTGTTTCGTGTGGTGAGTGAAGAGAACTGGATACCTTTTTACTAGATATGAGGCATTCCATCTTAGTCCTCAGGGGTGACAACGGAGCCGCATTTTGGTTCTTAATCATGCATAAATGTAGATGTCTATGGGCCACAGTATCCACTCACCGTCAGGTGGATTTGGTGGTCGTTTGCTGCCCTTACTTTATTTTAAAAAAACACTGAGCGTTGACTCGAAGCGCGTTGACATATACACATATACTCTAATGCTGGGGCTACACCAACGAGAAATGCCGTTAATTATCGCGTTGATGGGCGTTGAATGTAGGTGTGGCCACGCTTAACGTGATAATTTTACAACGGCATTAACAATGCCGTTTGCCGTTGGGCGATAACTCGAGTGGCGGTACATCAAAGAGATTAACGCACGAATTAACGCGTTGAAGCGGCCACACTACGTTTGTCTCATTGTGCACGGTGAGCGCAACGGGGTCGCACGTATGGCTGTGATGGAGTGGATTCTGCAAACAGAGCCATGCTTAGGCAATGATAAAATATATTCATATAATAAACATTTACACTCATCAAATATAGAGTTTACGTTAATATTCCTTGAAATTCAAGGAATATTAACGTAAAGTGACCACACGTCCCGTTTTTAACGGAACTTTTAAACGAAAAAAATTTTTAAACTATGAAGTTTGTCAGACACGAACGGTGCGAGAGCGGGACCGACCAAAAAATAACCGAATGGGATAATTTAAAAGTTTTCGCAGAAACTAGTTGGGTGGAAGTATTCAAACACTTTCGCACCAACAATCTTCTACATAAATTCTTTTGCATTTTAATCGAATATATTTTATATCTACCTGGTACAAATGCTTCAGTAGAATAAATTGTGGACGTCTGAAAAAAATCACTTACAGGTTCCAGTTCTAAAGGCGATGTTGATAACAAAGGCCAATGTAAAAAAACTTGCCCAGAATTTTATTCTTATTTAAAATCATCACCAACTTTATTAAAGCAAATTTGTTCTACTGACAAATATAAATATAAATAAAAAAATATGTTGCATTTAATAATTACTGTCTGAGGAACTTTGCTTTAATGAAGCTGGTGAACTGGTGATTAATTTTTATTTTTCACAATTTGTTATAATAAAAATAATTATAATTAATGTGATTATAATTATAGGGAACACTAATTGTATAAAGTTACAGTTTTAAATAAATAACATAATATTTATTTATTGTTAACCTGCTAGCTGGGGAGTATAAATAAACCCATGTCCCGTTTTGAGATAAAAAATAAATGGTCAGTTTACATTAATGCCAACTTTAACGCCGTTCAACGGCATTGAAATTGATATGACGTTCACCGTCCAAGTGTGGCCACTCACTTTATCGCGTTAAAATTAAGGCAATAATTGTTGCGTTTATGGGCATTGACGTTTCTCGTTAGGTGTAGCCCCAGCATAACAATGCAAGGATTAGTGCTATGACATAAACATCTGATGAAATATTGATGGCCCATGAAATTTATCCTCTAAAGTCTATATTAACAGATATTAATAATAGTCCAAGTTAAGTCACCTGATAGTCGCGTGTTGTACGTTGATGTATCATTCCCATTAATTTTAGGTTTTCTATTGGCGATAACGATTGTAGAAGGTTGGCCTAACTGGCCCCACAGGGATTCCTACCTACAGTATAAGAAGGCATTAAGTTTTTTAAATTTTAACCTCAGACTTCAACAAACACTGCTGCCCCCGGGACGTGCTGATAGGTGCAAAGCGATGAAGGGGCCCCGGTTGCGTTATGAACGGATAACCCGTCGCATAGGCTGATGGTGACCACCGTGGGGTTTTAGCCGGTAGAAGTCCGGCATTTCCCAATCATCATTTTAGTTTTCCTTGCCCCCGAAGCGAAAGGTATCCATGAGGATATTCCCATAATAAAAAAGACCACAACAAAGATAACTCAAATTCTAAATTTCAAAAACTCCCAAAACAAAAAGAGCTGATGATCTTCAAACGGCTGAAAAGATTTTCTCGAATCATAGCTAATGTGGCGGCGCTGTCGTCGCGCCACAAGCGAAATACATCGAAGCCTAAATCGCGCTATCAAAGTTCCGAATTAAAAACAGTATATATAGAATAGCTCCGAACTACCACTCGGAGCGTTGGCCGCTCCCCGGGCAGAACGCCTTGCCCGGCGGGAGATTTCCCCTTTTCCTTCCTCGGCCACAGTGGTGACCCCGACGTGAAGCTAAGAACACACGATCAAGTCACCTTTCAAACAAAAAAAAAAAGCTAAATCTAAATCGGTTCATCTGTTTGGGAGCTACGATGCCACAGACAGACACACGTTAAACATATAACACCCCTCTTTTTCGTCGGGGGTTGAAAACAGACGGAATACTACATTTGAATCAACTCCAAAACCATGCTCAACTTGTTGACACACGCTCACGCATTCATATTTCTTCTTCCTTTTATTAGATCGTAAATGTTCACGGCTGGACACACATTACACCTAAAACCATGTTGTTTGTTGCTAATGATTTTATATGTGGTAGAGCCATGCTGCAGCTATATCAATTGTATAGTTGAAGCACGAATGGGTCGGCTCGACCGGCGAAGGACCACGCTCTCACAGAATAACAGCGTGAAATAGCAGCTTAATGCCGCTGTGTTTCGTATGGTGAGTGTAGAGAACCGGAGACCCTTTTTACTGGAAACGAGGCATTCCATCTTAGTCCTCACGGGTGACAACGCATCTGCATTTTGATTCGTAATCAAAGATAGATGTAGCTGTCTATGGGCCACAGCAACCACTTACCATCAGGTGGACTGTGTGCTCGTTTGTCATCCTTATCCTATAAAAAAACATGTGTACGTGAGTGCGACTTCTTACAATAAGTTAAGAATGGTTTTGGCTTGGTTTTTGCGTCGCTTTAAACGTACAAGCGCTCCGTCCTTCTTTATTTGTTGGTCTGAGTTGTGACTAGCTTTTTTTTTAAGTGGCAGTTGGTGATTGTGATTCCAGGGGTCTGCGGATGGTCCCGCGATGGCAGGCGCGTGGCGACGCGTCACGGCGCGATCGCGTTCCCTGCGCGGCTTGTTGCGGGACACCGCGAGGGCACTCCGTGACGTCGCCGAAGTGCTCACATATGGTAAGTGAAGTAGGTCATCAAATACCATACCTATTTTATAAAAAGAATCTTCAAGTTTTTCGGATAAAAGATAGCCTAGACCCTTCCTGGCATTGCTCTCTATCTCTTCAAGTTTCGTTACAACGGTTTAGCCATTCCGAATATTAGCCCGGACAGACAGACATACAAAAATGTTAAAAATGGTTACTTATATCACATAAGCATGCAAATAACAACCCTTAGCTTAACAGCCAGTTATTTCAATATAACAGACAGACACTTCAATTTTATTTACCTATATATGTATTAACTAGCTTTTGCCCGCGATTTCGTCCGCGTAGATATTATACTTTAAGCCAAAGGTGATCCATCAATAATCGCACTTTCATAGTAAATTCCGTCACCCTCTTTAGTGATGATTTCTTTTTTTGTTTGAGTCGTTTCCGAGAAACCAACTGCATCATTACCATTATTATCATTACCGCCCATCCACGACCCCATAGATAAGGGGGCTATTTGACATAGTTACCACGTTGGCAAGCGGGTAGACAACCGCAGTTTTTTTTTAAATTAATGCTTGTTGTTACATTCTTATAGACTTTACACATGCAACTAAACAGTTTCATCATCATCATCATTACAGCCCTTCACAGGTCCACTGCTGGAACATAGGCCTCCCCCAAGGAATGCCACAAAGCACGGTTCTGAGCCACCTGCATCCATCGACTTCCTGCATGTCTTACCAGGTCGTCACTCCATCTAGTGGGGGTAACCTTTTTCCCATTGGTTGTCGGTTCTTCGAGCTATATGGCCGGCCCATTGCCACTTCAAATAGTTTAACTAACATGAAAAAAATCTTTATTACTACTTATTACATACACATATTATATTTGTGTACTGACTCAATTTATCTTTTCAGACCCAGAAATATCTGACGTCGTCCAGGACATCAGCTACCAGTCGTCCAGGCCCACGGCCTTGGTAATACTGGGCACCACGCCAACGGCCCGAGCTCGTCTCCTCCACTGTTTGCTGGGGAGGATACTGCTACCGGAGCCTCTGCCGAAAGGATGCCGATGGGTTAGTTAGGTCCCTCTTTTTGTAGCAAATGTTTTTAATTATAACGGTTGTTAATCTTTATATATGATAATTCTTCTGTCCGTGTGTGTGTTACTGAACTGCTCCTAAACGGCTGGACCGACTGATGAAATATTGTGTGTGTGATTGTTGAGTCGTCGTAGGTGGCCACCGAACCTACACCGGAGATTCTTAGCACCCCTGCCCCACCGTTACCATGGTCGCCACCGTAGCCAGGAATAGCGGGGCCGCCGGGGACTGGGGCCGTCTCTTCGTAACTTTCTTCATTGGGGTATATTGCCGTGATTGCCACGCCTGTCGAGCGGGTTGGCAACCGCAGTTTTTTCGACGGATTCAACTCGGCTGGGCAGCGTTCGGGAGATTACGACCCATCTTCTCGTCAGGCATACCTCAAAACCTCAAAACTAAATTGTACAACCAGTGCGTGTTGCCAGTGATGACATATGGAACTGAGACGTGGTCCTTCACTACTGGCCGTATGAGGAAGCTCAAGGTCGCTCAGCGAGCTATGGAGAGGGCTATGCTCGGGGTTTCTCTGCGTGATAAACTTAGAAATGAGGATATCCGCAGTAGAACCAAGTAACGACATAGCCCAAAGGATTAGTAAGCTGAAGTGGCAATGGGCCGCCCATATAGCTCGAAGAACCGCCAACCGTTGGGGAAGAAAGGTTCTCGAGTGGCAGCCTCGTACCGGCAGGCGAAGTGTAGGGCGTCCCCCCACTAGATGGAGTGACGACCTGGTAAGACATGCAGGAAGTCAATGGATGCAGGTGGCTCGGGACCGTGCTGTGGCATTCCGTGGAGGCCTATGTTCAGCAGTGGACTTGTGAAGGGCTGTAATGATGATGATGATGATGATGATTAAGTTCATTCGAGAATAGCTTAGATTCACAATTGGACCCGGTAGGTGCGCTGTTGTCCCGGGCCACACCCGGGCCGGATCGCTAGCTATAGATAAAACACAAAACATTTATACAATTACTTAATAAGCTACCTAAAACCTTAAAAGAAGAGATCAATCCTAAAAATATTAAACACAAATTAAAAACATACTTTATGAATCAAGAAACATAATATATTTAAAAATATCGTCCGTTGTTAGGTCCCGTCGTTGGAATGAGGTGAGGTAGAGTAGCGACACCGATCACTCAAACCATTGTTGTTTCACTAGCCAATAAAGTTACAGTCTATATATGCGTCCCACTGCTGGATAAAGGCCTCCTACCGTTTTTTAGAAATCTTTAAAATGTTTTATTCCTCGAACATGGAGGTTTCCTCGGGATGTTTTTCTTTAAGGTTTGATAAATGAGCACTTCAAATTGTAATTAACAAATATTATAGGTGCCGGCGGGGATTGAACCCAGGTTGCTTGCGTACTTTGAAATTTACAGCGAGCTATTAGTCCCCCTACCACGGCCTTATAGCACCATATAACGCCGATACCGGAGGAAAAGGGGCATGCGTCTCATCTAATGGTCCTAATGGTCAGTGACTACCTCCGCCCATAAACATTATAGTGTCCGAGTGCATGCGCGAAGGTGCACCTTCTATTCCCTCACTCACATAGTCCGATGGAACGGTAATCCGACACGACCTGAGAGAGGCTTTCCGTGGCTAAAGGCGGCTTACTTGCCTGCCGCAGGGGCAATCTAGGGTGTAGGAGTGGGGATGACCCTTAATTGCCTCCTTAATTGTGATGTGTGTATGCAAGCAGGGGCAATTTTCTAAGTCGTCCCTGCGGCAGGGCGGCAGGGGCGCAAGACCTTCCTTGCTCCCTGGATCGTAGCTGCCGCTGCCACGTGTGTAGCGCAATTGGGGCAATTTCAATCAGTTCGTTGCGATTTTCGCGCGGAGCACACATGTGAGAACAACTCACAATGTATACCAATAAAGAATGTGAAATTTGGACACTGATGATAGAAGTGTATAAAGAGCGGCTTCTTCACCCAGTATCTCCTTTTTGTCTTTTTTTTTGCGGTAGCACCGCAGATATAACGTTATTTGAACGTGGTAACGTTATTAAACTATCTGGCTATCAAATTACCATCAATACCAAAACCCTTAATGCCAAAATCCCTATTAATATCGCATAACGTAGATTGCATGAATTACACCCGAGAGAAAGTTTATATATCATTTTTAAGACATTGTACATATCAAAAACTGACATACACAAAAATACCCAGACGTAACAAAAGTGTCGCAAATCTGCTGATGCAGTATTATGATAATTGCTGGAATATAAATAAAATGTCAATAACTATATAATTAAATAATAATACAAATTTTATTAATTAAAATTATTAAAAGTCATCATTAGAAAACTGTCCTGGCTATTTGTAACACTAGTTTAAACTATAGTTACTAAGCACTAGTTAGTTAAGTTATATCACAGAATAAATTGGTTATATTAAATTATGACGAGTGAAGTTAGTCACATTTAATTATGTTTGACAGCCTAAAAATAACGTGGCAGAGCTATGCTGCAGCTTATAAGCACTATATTATGGTTGTAATTATTAATTAACTAGTTATTTTATTGAAAAATGTGGTTGTCTATGGGCCTCAGTGTCCACTTACAATCAGGTGGACTGTGCTCATTTGTCACCCTTATTCTATATAAAAAATAGCCAAGGCTATATATATCGATTCATTGATATTTCCGATAAAACTGGCGCCATTCTCAACGCGTGTGTCCAGCGAGACGTTCACTCTCATACTGCTCGGCAGGCATGTGTGTAGAGACATTTCAGATATTGCCCCGATCGCTGTACACCCTAGATTGCCACTGCGGCAGGCATGTCAGTAGCCGCCTTAAGGAATGTAACACCTCCAATTTCCTAACTCTGGGTTGCTACTGAGAATTTCTTGTCAGAAAAACCCAATAACCGATTTTGACCCGACCCGGGATTCGAACCCGGGACCTTATGATCATCAGTCGCGATAAAATAAAACCATTAGAACAAAGAGACAGTCAACAACTGCAACATCAGGGGAATCACAGGTGTGTTGCCGGCTTTTAAAAAGTGTCGGTTCTTTTTTAAAAGGCCCGTTTGTCGTATTCGTCCGGAAAAATTGCCGGCGGTACCTACTCGATTCCACAAGGAAGTCGTGCGAGGAAGAAAACTTCTTCTGAACTAGAAGAATACCCTGTCGTCAAATGCCAAAATTTTACGCCTCACGTACTTACTACCCTTAATCGGAGACTACTTTCTCCTTTCTTTTTACTAAGTGGGCTGCTATTCTGTCTAGAGCTCGTGGGTATGTACCACCTTCTTACCTAGCCTTGCCGCCAAATAGCAAGGCGCATGGTGTGTTCCGGTCTGAAGTGTACTCGTATAGAGAGCCGGTATAGTAACAGAGATTCCATCTTGGTCCTCAGCCTCAGAGGTAACAACACACCTGTAGCCTTCTTTGTTTGAAGGTGGTTGCAGGAGTCTACTAACTGCAGTAGCCACTTACCATCAGCACAGCTAGCATGCGCTGGGGACAAAAAATTTATCCCCCGATTATATCCACTGACAAGAGATAAGATTATCTTGTCCTTATGCCAAAGCACGGCAACGGGGAGAAGTATATCCCCGTTTGAGATAACGAGTTATATGTCTGTCCCCGTCCGTAGCATGGGGCCAAATGAAAGATAAAAAATTATGCTTTTTGACATTTGAAAGGGACAATTTTATCCTAGTTCATTGGACGTGGGTTTAAGTTTATATTCATACAAAAAATCTATCTAAGTCTATCTCCCATTTTATCTACTGTGGATATTATATCCACCGGTGTGCCCATGCTCGAAGGGTGGATAAAACTAAGCGAGGGATAAACATTTTCTCCTTTCCCGGGGATAAAATTGTCTCCTGCCCATGCTAGCCCTGCTGGTGGACTAAATAAGTTTTTCGCTACAGTTTTATAAAAAAATAATGTCTTTTAATGTTTTTCTTATCACCTTGCAGCTACACGTACAGTACGGCAGCCATACACAAGTGCATCTGACCCTTGGTAATTCGGAATTCGAACTGGTCGAGGATTTGGAGTGCAATCAGGGACCTTGGGAGACACTGCCACTTCAGGTAATTTAATTCACTAACCACTCACCATCAGGGGATGGTAGTCAAGCTCTGACTTATAAAAGGTAAAAAAAATCTGCAGTCATTATTTGTTCTTTTAGTGGTTGCTTAAAATCCAATACCTACGCAACACGCACGCACTGGTTTTACAATCTTGTATTCAAGTTTTGAAGTATACGTGACGACAAGATGTGTCGTAATCTCCCGAACGCTGCCATGCCGAGCTGAATCCGCTGATTGACGACTCGGTCGTATAGATGGTTTCTATTTTTTAAGTAGATCTCTTTGATATGTGACGTTTTTATTACATCAACTTATTATATTATATTATAAGACATGTGTCAATCGTGAATGATTCGTTCACTTGACCCGGGTCGCATCAAAGTATGGATGATTGCAATTACATTTTTTGAACGCTCCGGATCAAACTATTGACAGGACCTACGACCAAAGAGTATAGTAATGTCCGACGGCCGACATTATCGAGCGGTTCTCACAGATCACAGAGTACTGAAACTCGAAATGATCCATTTGAATGATCGGGTCACTTTATCTGTTAAAACTTATAATTGGCGCTCCTTCTCGATTTATGTATTGTAAGTTTTCCAACATATTAAAATAACAGGCCCAGTGGTTTGCTCAAAAGGGAAAAAATTTATACCCTATGTCACTTCCACTATTAAGACGAATCTATCAACACCCCAAATGTTGAAATCCATCAAGTCGTTTAGGCTACAGAGCGTGCCAAATAAAACGACATCCATACATACACACACTCGTGAAACATTACGCTCATTCTGGGGCAGTCGGGTGAAAATAAACTTGCATTTCCCATTTCAGGATCTACTCCGACAGGACCAAGCTGACCTTGCAACGATACTGGAAGTGGAGATCAACAATCCTCTCCTAAAGGACGGTCTCCGTATCATAGTGCCTCCGGATATTGACACTGAAACGGGCGACAATGACTACATCAAGCTGAAAGAAAAACATTCGGAACTCTACCAGAAGAGAGACCAGATCCTAAAAAACTACAGCCCTGTCTATTTGTACGCTGTGGACAGAATAGGACGGAATATATTCAGTGATAACATAAGTGAGAGTAGGATAGTTGCGAGGAGTGAGGACGATTTTGGTCGACATTTAACCTGTACTACATGACTCGTGTTGGTGATAGTGGGCATAGTGTTGTAGGTGGCGATTGTGGTGACGGTGATGTTGGTGATAAGTGTGATGAGAGTGAGTGGAAGGAGTTTAGCGGCGAACCAGCTGTGTTTACAGCGGAGGTAGGTAGGAAAGATAAATAATAGCTACCAAATTTTTTTAGTCTCACAGAGCACTAGCGTTTTTTTAAATATAATAAGAGTAATAAACAAGTACGCAATTCACATGATGATGATAAGTGGATTCTGAGGAATAGAGTTGAAGTGTTAAGTAAATGTTTTAAATTAAGTCATTTAATTTAAGTGATTGTGCAGATTGTTTTGAAAGTGAAAATTGGTAATTTAGGATTGGTGTCGAATTGAAGGCTAGATATAAGTTAACTAGGCTTAATTATAGATAGGTTAGAATAGTAAAAAATGTTTTGACGCTAAGATTAAATAGAATAGGGGCCCTAGAATAGTATATTTGGTGGCGATGCGTGGCGGCGACGCCTCCTGCCGACTCTAGGATAGTTTCCTTTGTTAGTTTATTAAATAATTTAATTTGAATGGACTGAAGTCCATTCAAATTAAATTATTTACATAGACATTTATCCTCGATTAAGAAACAAAATGCAGATGCGCTGTCACCCTTGGGAAATAAGGTGGAATGCCTCGTTTACCGTAAAAGGTCTCCAGTTCTCTGCACTCGGCATACAAAACACAGTATTAAGCTGTTATTTCACGCTGGTATTCTGTGAGAGCGATTCTGGTCTAGCAGACCTATTTGCTACAATATAGGTGGATGCTGTGGCCCATTTGTCATTCTTACTTTTATCAAAATATATCGATTTAAACTTTTAAATTAATTAACAGGTATTTATGTGGTTTTGAAGCTAGGGTGGGTCACCATCGTAAAAATAATACAGTAAGACTATTTTAGCTTTTTTTTATATGGTTATAGAAGTAAAGCTAAAAAGGAATGAACTCGTTTGTTGCCAAAAATTACGATTTAGTGTCATTTTTAACCCCCGACGAAAACCGAGGGGTGTTATATGTTTGTAATGTGTATCTGTATATCTGTCTGTGGCATCATAGCTTCTGAACGGACTTTTTCGTTTGAAATGTGTCTTAATCGAGAGTGTCCTTAGCTATACTTCAAGAAAATCTGTTCAGCCGTTTGAAGATCGCCAGCTCTTTTGTTTCGGAGGTTCTTAACATTTTTAATTCAAGTCATTTGCAACTTGTTTGTTTTGACAACTATTGAAAAGTATTTCAATGGGCTAGAGTGTCCAATACAAACGAGCTGAATACTTCACCTGATAGTATGTGGTTACTGCGGCCCATGGACTGCTACGAGAAATTTTAAGGCAGTTATTGGAATACCTATTCATATATTATTTTTATAAGATAAGGGTGACAAACGAGCAATCAGTCCACCTGATGGTATGTGGTTGCTGTGGCCCATAGACATCTACAAATATCCTCGATTACGAATCAAAATACAGATGCGTTGTCAAACACGAGGACTAAGATGGAATTCTCGTTTCTAGTAAAAAGGGTGTCCGATTCTCTACACTCACCATACGAAACAGCAGCGTTAAGCTGCTATTTTATGTTGGTATTCTGTGAGAGCGTAGTCTATCCTCGGTCGAGCTGACCCATTCATGCTACAACTTTACTACTAATATAGATACTACGACGTAAAATGCCAAGTAGTGATTAAATAAATAAAAACATAATAAAGAGAAAAGGAGATGATGACATTTACATCAAAATGTAAAAAAAAGCATACATACATAATCTCTCACACCTGCTGTCCAGAGGGTAGACAAAGACAACGGACTTCCATTTGGCACGACCATGATACACCACACTTCACTTCTTTTACATCCATATGACATCTAGGCATAACGCTCGTCGCATGTATCGCCAATTTGGTGGATAAATTTTCGTATAATTTAAAAGCATTACGGTACTAAGAAGTTCTAAAAAAATGTCATCCATAATGTTATGTTTACAGAACTGCCTGGACATCCACCAAATAAAAGAGCTCAATCCCAACTCGCAAGTATTTTTCGTCCTCTTCTCGGATAGCACGGATATTCTTGCAGAAGAGAAAAGAAAAAGCAAAGAAGTAGAGCAAAGACTGCATCTTTGTGTGGAGGCTACAGAATCCACCGAGGATAGATTCAATGCTGAGGAATTGCCGGAATCAGATCAAGTTTTAATACAGGATGGAGTGCTGAGGTACATTTTTGTTTTTTCTCTCTATTTTTATTTTATAGCTTCTAGGGTAGTAGTAGATATTGTTACACCGTCACTACACGGTTGTTAAAATAACCACAAATAAAATACAACAATCAATTATCTAAATTTTTAAGTCTATCACAGAGAGTTTTACGTGGTAGAGCCATGCTGCAGCTATATTAATAGTATAGTTGTAGCACGAATGGGTCGGCTCGACCGGGGAAGGACCACGCTCTCACAGAATACCAGCGTAAAATAGCAGCTTAATGCTGCTGTGTTTCGTATGGTGAGTGTAGAAAACCGGAGACCCTTTTTACTGGAAAAGAGGCATTCTATCTTAGTCCTCACGGCTGAAAACGCATCTGCATTTAAATTCGCAAACGAGCATAGATGTAGATGTCTATGGGCCATAGCAACCACTTACCATCAGGTGGACTGTGTGCTCGTTTGTCACCCTTATTCTATAAAAAAAAAAGAGAGACCACGAGCATAGCCCTCTCCAAAGCTCGCTGAGCAACCTTGAGGCTCCCTTATACTGCCAGCAGTGAAGGACCAGATCTCAGATCCATAAGTAATCACTGGCATACGCACTGGTTGTTCTTCAATCTTGTTTTCAAGTTTTGCTCTACACCGTGTAGTGGCACTGTAAGAATGTCCACTACCCCATATCTTCCCGTGGGTGTCGTGAGAGTCGACAGAGAGAAATTGAGGCAAGAGATGGCCTGCAGCATCTTTCTTATAACCGCAAAATTACAATAAAAAACAGTGGTTGCTAACCCGCTTGCTTAACTTGGCAACTATGGCAAACATTCCCCCACGAGCAACAACACAAATTATGAAACTTATTATCACAAAAAGTTACAAAACTTATTGCCGCTAGTCTTTTATAAGCCTCTAGGAATATATCTACTCTAGAAATAGATCTACTATTATTTATATGCAGGCTTAGCCAGGTTGGTGAAGTGAAGGTTAATTTCATTTGTATTTATAGTTTTTTCTTTTATTTTTTAATAGTACCATAATATGATATACATATCGTAATAATATTATGCAGTATTATAATATATATTTCTTATCGCCAGGCATAAGGAAGAATCGCCGGAACAAAATAAACCCATGTTTAATAGAAGACTACACGAAGAACAAATTGCATTTATGAACGAGCTGCTTGACCAGTGGGAGTTGATATGTTAGTATTGTAATATAGTATTAGTACATTAAATATTTCGCTTTTAATTGTTTTAATAAAGGTTGAAATGTATAAGAACGTTGAACGGCGGTTACCCAACGATTTCGCCGATTTAGGCTCAAAATATATTTGTGGACAGACGGAACAGAATATCCCTAGTTTCTCTTGCGCAATAAGAATTAAAATCGGTCATAAGAACAGAATTTTGCCAATATCTTGTCAATCATTGTAAATTTCTTTTATTTCAATTATCTTGGTCCTTCGAGCACGATAATTTTTTGGAATAACCTCCCATGTCATATTATAAAGAAGTCTTCTCAATAAATTCATTCAAACAAAAAATTATTGCTCGATATATTTTTTCATATGTATTTGTTATTCATATTATACTATATTGTATATTTTTAGTGGGTTATTATTCAAATATACCGGGTTGTTTTTCAAAGAATAGCCAAATTTTATATTAAAGTTCAAATAAATAAATTATTATATACCGATATTACATTTATTGAAAATACTAGTAAATAAGGCTTCTATTTTTATTTGAAATTATCCCAAATTGAATGTGATTTATGGGCAACAACTACTCTTACGCACGTTCGTGTGTGTGTGTGTGTGTGTGATTCAATTCACGTTTTCGTTTCTTAAGTTTTTGCTTACTGTTTACTTTCTTAGTGACACGCTTACTACTTATGTTTAAGATAATAACCACATGACGCGAATTATGATTTCAATTTTCCTTTTACACTCAACGGGCTTAGGATCGTCATAAAAAAAAATATGTTTGCTTATCAACGACATAATAGATGGCTGTCCTTATTGTAGCGTATTTGAAAAATTGAAGTAAACTATTTACAACTAAATTACGCAAGTAGTCCCAATATCTATTATCGGTACCTCAAAATGGAATCTGTTTCTGAATGTGAATAACGAACACACCACATATTAAATAACCGTTTATTCACAACGTAAATTCAAAGTAGTGGATCGGAGCGCCAATGAGCGGCCTAATGGCGTCGGACGATAGTATCGACTGGCGAGGCGAGAAAAATCGAACTGTTTTGCTTCCGCGCAGCCGGTGACTTTCGAAGATCGCCAATTGATCACGGGTCAACGGGCCACATTCTTTATACATAGAAGAACACGTTTTGTTAAAATATTATTTACACTTATTACCTGTTCTTGAGCACTTTTAACTTCCGTGAACGCAGCAATAATTTTACTGTGGTGGTCTTCATAACTTTGGACCTCTTTAACGTAAACACGACTTTTTATACCCAGATAAAAGACTAACGGTGAAAGTTCCGACGAGTTTGCAGATTCTCTATTTAAGTTATCGCTCACTGCACTTGAAAAGTTTAATTATCTATAAATTTTTCTTCGATTGGTAGGTTAATTACGACACGTACGCTAATTTCTCACCGCGGTAAAGACTCACTTTAGTATCTTTGTATGTATCACGTAAACTTTCAATGCTTAAAATGTAATATCGCACCATTTCATAGTTTCACAGTACCCGCGGTTTGAATATTTTCGTTACGTCATTGGTAACGAAGCGTACGTAATGAGGTCATGGTCAATACTGTCGGCCGGTCGAGCGGACATAGGTACTTGACCGGTAGAAGGGTGCGGGAAGACAGGCGACAAGGTACTTTACCGAGCCACCCCTTACGAATGTGTGCGTGCGTGGTAAAATTAGTTAAAATAATGCATTACCACGCATTTTGAATTTAAAAGATAAAAATGACAGAAATTTTGGTATTTTTTTTATTTTAATTTTTCTTCACCATTTGCCTATATTACTTATTCTGAACCTTTGCTGCAAATTTGGCTGGTTATTGCAAAATAACATGTGTGTCTGAGTATATGTAGTGAGTGTATATTATGTATAAAGTAACATATATATATGATATACATTTTAAATAATATGTTAAGATAAGCTAGTGTTTTCTTTTTGTTGTTACTGTACCCATATTTATTTATTTATTTATTTGCTTTTTAGTAGGTATGTTACATCATATACTGTTAAATACTATGTATACATACTAAGTCCCTAATGGAGACATGCAAATTTATTTATTCTTAGAAATTATATTTATACAAAATTAACACATCAAAATCAATCATTATTAAATCATTAAATTAGCAACAACAAACAATCCATCCAATTTTATTCTAAAGCTCTCACCACACTGCCAAAGGTTAGCTGGCAGAAAATTCATTTTCGGCATTAGGTTCACCTTGTACCAATAATTTTTGAGTGCAATAGATAATATTCTATCTATTTATATATCATTCATGCATTCGTGGTTTCAGCACTAATGGTTCGGCTCGACCGGGGTAGGACAACACTTAAGAGAACACCAGCTTGAATTAGCAGCACAATGCTGCTGTGTTTCGTTTGGTGAGTGTAGAGAACCGGAAACTATACTGGCAACGAGGTATTCCATCTAAGTCGTAAGAGGTGACATCGCATCTGCATTTGCTCAACCGACAGATATAAGTGTCTTTAGCCCAAAAAATCCACTTACCATCAGTTAGACTGTGTTATAAATAAAAACAATTTTATCTTCCAGTCAGACCACCTCCAAAACATTATGTGAAGAGCCAATGGGCAGTATTAGACGACGCCGAAATTCTACGTACAGCGGAACAGAAAGCTAACGCACCAAATTCAAACGATTGCAATACACACACCGGCGAAACTTTAGCGAGGAGACGTCGTGAGGACAACGATAGGGCTCTGAAGAATCGGCCCACATTTTTGAATTCCGTATTAAAGTTCGCTACAGATTGTTCTCAGAGTTATCTCTTGGAACATTGTACGAGGTTAAGTGAGGTGAGTGTTGTAATGTGACTCTTATGGCCAAATACTCAAACGGTAATCAATTTTAAGATGTCGGTAAGTCTCATTCACTTTGAACTAAAGTGATAGAGACAGCACGAGAGTTAACGGCATCTTAAAATTGAGTAGCGTCTGAATATATAGGTATTATTCTTTTCACAATCAAGCGAACTAACGGTCTACCTGATGGTGGTTACTGCTGCCCATGGATACTTGCAGCCAACTCCAAACAAAGAAAGCTACAGAAGCGTTGTCACCTCTGAGGACTAAGATGGAATGTCTCACAGTCTGCAATTATTTCATTTCTCTCTATACCCTTCTTATCGGAACACGAACAGTGCTGGTACTGCTATTTGGCAGAAATAAGTAAGAAATCGGTATTTACCACATAGTAAATCTAATCGCAACCTTTGGCAATAATTTGGCAATGGCAGTAGCAGCATACGCCTCGCATATTTAACGCTGACAGGCTTCATTTTTTTTTTAAATTAAGAGTGCTAAAGGCTGCGCTAGCATTTGATTGTTCTTCTGCAGAATAGAGTATAATAATTAAAAAAAAAAGTAAAGTAAAGTTACAGCCTATATACGTCCCACTGCTGAACACAGGCCTCCTCTCATTTCTGGGAGGGTTTTAGGGCAAGGAAGTGTCCGCCGCGCTGCCCCAATGCGTGTTGGCGAACTTCACATGTCTTCGAAATATTTTTTTTTGATTTCTCAGACATGCAGGTTTCCTCACGATGTTTTCCTTCACCGCCGAGCACGTGGTAAATCAGCACTTAAAATTGCAATTAACAATTTCATTGGTGCTGGCGGGGATCGAACCCGGGTTGCTCGCGTACTTACAGCGAGCGCTAACCATCTGAGCTACCACGGCTCTTATAATTTTTATTCAATATAAATTACAAGAATACTTATTGAAAGTCATTTAAGCTTTACCACTGGTTCGGAACATAGTAGCGACCACCTCATTCCCGGGGGTTATTATCAATCATGTACTCTTTAGTAGTATAATAACCCTTACTAGACAATGTTTGCTTAATAAAAAAATTTACGTTTTGACTGGTAAGGTCTGCCTATTTTCTGGGTCTTTCTTGTAAAAGCGTATAAATTGCCCCATGAAGGAATTACTGACTCTTTGGAGTCGAGTAACTGGTATAACTAACTTGTGCTTGTTCCTAGCATTTACAGAATGTACATCACTATTTTTAATAAAACTATTTTTGTTTTTGTGTACATACATTAAATTTTTCAAACTTATCTAAGATCCGCGTAAAAAATTATGTGTATTGCTTAATTCGAAGAAGACGTCCAAGGGAACCTTCCTCCCACAACTTCGTGCACTATCGCTGCTATTACCAAAACTACTTGTGAACCACTACTCCAAACACTTTTAACCAGTCCGGCTAAGTTCTACAACACTAAAACTAACTCTTTCTTCTTCATCAGCCTGTAAAAATTCATTGCTGAACGTGGACCTCTCCCGTTGTAGGGAAGATTTGCATTAATCGCCACGTTTGATAGGCGGATTGATGATGAATGTAACTTTGACGCTGTTGCCTGTTGTCGGTCTGGGTATTTAACGTTTGGCGTAAATGAGATGGTGTAACCGTGTAGTTTTTTTTATAGGATAAGGGTGACAAACGAGCACACAGTCCACCTGATGATAAGTGGTTGCTGTGGCCCATAGACATCTACATCTATCCTCGATTACGAATCAAAATGCAGATGCGTTGTCACCCGTGAGGACTAAGATGGAATGCGTCGTTTCCAGTAAAATGTGTCTCCGGTTCTCTACACTTATCATACGAAACAGAGCGTGGTCCTTCCCCGGTCGAGCCGACCCATTTGTGCTACGACTATACTACTAATATGGCTGCAGCATGACTCTACCACGTAAAGTGGCGGTGTAAGAATATCCACTACTCCATATAGTCCCGTGGGGTCACAGAGATGATGAGATGAGGAGATGAGCAGTAGCATCTTCCTGATAACAACTAAAAATAAAAAATAAACTGCGGTTCAACCCGCTTGCCAAGCATGGCAACTATGGCAAAATCTCCCCTATGAGCCAACCTAAATGGATACTTTTAGACCGCCACCACATGGTTATTACATTAAATGCCTCATTGCTCTAGTGGTCATTCGTTGCTGATCATGAAGTCTCGGATATGGAATCTCGGGTTGGGCCAAAATAAGTTATTTGGTTTATCTGTCAATAAATTCTCAGTCACTGCCCGAGGTCAGGAAGTTGACGGCGTTTCTCCCCCATGCCTCGGAAAGCACGTGCCGTTGGTCCCGCGCCTGATCTCTCTCCGGTCGTGTCGGCTTGCCGTGCCATCGGACTTAGGCCCGTATTAATAAACGTTACTCAGCTCAATTACACACACTTGAGTACAATCTTGAGGTTATGATCTTATTAATAAACATATCTCAAGATGCGGTTTAGGTTTACGATATCAGCTGAGTGCCACATTGATTAATAAACGAAACTCGACTCTCAAGTGTGTACTTGAGTGCAAGTCCTGAACAGTATTCCTAATTACAGCGTTTTGAGATACTGTTTTAATAATAATAATAATAATAATTTATTTATTTGCTTAGAAACACAGTATTATAAGCTGGTACAATTTTGACAGAGACCATATGTTTCGCCATAATGAAAATAGCATGCAAATAATATATTGAATGAAGAATGTCATAATTAAATTATGTACATGTCAATCCATACTATTACGAATAAAATTACATTAAAATTACGAATAAAAATTGAATAAATTAAAATTTTATAGCTATATTAATTTATGGTACAGAGAAACGAATCAATGCTGTAAAAGTTATTCTGACTTAGCCATATGTACAACCTGTGTTTAAACATATTGATATTGAGCATTTAATTACTCTAGGAATCTTGTTATAAATTTTGACACATACAGAGGCAACTTTTTGCATACTTATCCGACCTTGGAATGTCATTATATATCATTCTGTGAGGATCTCTCAATCTAAAATTATTTACTTTATTAAATAATTCTGTATTTTTATTACAAAAACCGCAACTTCATAAATGTAAAGTGATGGTAGTGGCAATAATCCTAGATTTTTATACAGTGGTTTACAGGACACGTTAGGTAAAACTCACATATTGCTCTTATGCATTTTTTGGGCTATAAATACTTTATTTTGTTCGTACTATTGCCCCATAGTAGGATGCCGTAACGCAAAATCGATTCTATGTAAGCTCGATAGGACATAATAGCGGTCTTTTGTCGGTTACGTTCCTGACACGTTTAAGAGCATATACAAACTGGTTGATTCTGTTACACAAATGGTCTATATGTATTTTCCAGCTCAAATCCTCGTCTATAGTAATACCTAAAATTTCAATTGTTGTACTTTATTTATCTTTGTAACATTTAGATTAAAATTGTATTGTTTATGTTTTGATTTATTGAATTGTATATAATATGATTTGTCAAGATTGATATTTAAATTATTTGCTTTAAACCATTCGATTATTATGTCAATAGTATTATTAATGTCACATTCATGATTTTGTAAAGAGTCATTATTTTAGATTTATTAGATGTAACAATTATGGATATATCGTCAGCATATAAAGTACATTGATGTTTTGTTACTTCTGTTATATCATTAATGTAAAGTATAAATAGAATGGGTCCTAGTACACTTCCTTGTGGGACGCCAGAGTTGCATTCTCTATATTCCGACGAAACAGAACTCATTTCATTATTAATTATTTTATTGATAACAACCTTTTGTTGACGCCCACTTAGATAAGACGTTATCCATGATAATGGGGTCCTCTGATTCGAGAGATTCCAGTTTGCTCAGAAGAGTTTTGTGAGCAACAAAATCGAATGCCTGACAAGTCAATAAAGAGTCCAGTAGTCAGATAATTTTTATTTAGGCTGGTCAGTATTTTATGTGTTTATTAATTAGCAACGATCTTGAGATGCTGATTTCGTAATGAGGGCGTATCAAATGATTACGCACTTGAGTTCGTCGTTGAGTAACGTTTATTAATACGGGCCTAAGAAAGTGAGGGAATGAAGAGTGCACCTGTGCTTGCGCACACACTCTTGCACTGTAATCCTGTCCTACGCATATGAGTAGTCTCCGTTGAGACCGGCCGTCGTGACCGAAATACGGTCTGGAGGACATTATTATTATTATTATTACAACAACTTCCAGTACTTAGTTCAAATGTCTACTATTATATTTAGGTGCACGTCAAACTCCTGCAACAGTTTATATTGGCTTCATTCGATATGGCCCGCGAACTTCAAGTCGTGCCTAAGAAGATACAATACGTGGCGAAACAGGAGCAACAGTTGTATGAGGTGAGCTAACTGAAGTACTACTTAAGTGTGTTACGAGTATATATGTGTGTGAAGAGTGAATTAGGTCATAAAGTTGACCATTTATTAATTATAACTTCATTTATTGATTAATTTTACTTGCGAAACAGCTTATTACTTTTATAGGACCACTTGTATACAATAGAATATGTGGGAAGGTGGATATCGCAAACTGCACTTTGAGTTTAGTAAAGGGCAAAGTGTCAAAATGGCTGCAATCATTATCATTCAATGAATCAGCATCCCTACTCCGTGTTTTAAAGTCACACTTACCAGTGGCTCGAGATCGTGCTTTGTAGCATTAATTGGGGAAGGCCTGTGTTCAACAGTGGATTTGTGAAGGCCTGTAATGATGATGATGATGAATTTAAACGTATAAAATCAAATTGACTCAATTCCATCAATTTCTTTACTTTTTATTTTTATTTTGTATTATTTGTTAAAGATATTGGTTAAGTAATTATGTATTACAATTTGTGTATTTCTGTTTAATCTTTGTATTTCATATTTTTAATCTTTATATAACATTCTGTCACCTTCTCAGTTTGGGTTTAGGCAGGGAAGGTCTACTGAGGATGCGGTCCTGTCTCTAACATCTACTCTAGTTGACAAAGTGGATAAGGGTAGCAAATGTCTGGCAGTTTTCCTCGATCTCAAAAAGGCCTTTGACACGGTATCTGTTCCCATACTTCTATACAGGCTCGAAAACATAGGCATAAGGGGAACCCCTCTCGATCTGTTCAAATCCTACCTAAGCATTCGCAAACAAACAGTCAAAATAGGGGAGTTTACTAGCTCAGAAGAAACAATTTCATACGGTGTCGGGCAGGGAAGTGTCCTTGGTCCGACATTGTTCCTTATATACATTAATAACCTATGTAATATGACTATTGACAGCGGTCGCATTTTCTCATACGCGGATGATACTGCCATAGTCTTTGATGATAAGACTTGGGCAAAAGTTAAAAGGTCAGCCAAAATTGGCCTGTCTAAAATTGCATTTTGGCTCAAGCGTAACCTCCTCACACTAAATGCCTCCAAGTTCAATTACATATGCTTCACCAAGTATACACACACTCAACCACCACTCGAATTCCAAATAAAGATCCACTCCTGTGCTAACCCCCCAATTCCTGACTGCTCTTGTACAAAAATTGACAGGTTACAGTATACTAAATACCAGGGTATCATGATTGACCAACGCCTGTCCCGGCACATGCATACCGAACTGATCATGAAAAGGGTTAGGAATTTAATATGGACTTTTAAAACATTGCGACAAGTTGCCTCAATGAACCTTTTGCAGAAAGTCTACGTATCATTAGCCCAATCTATCCTTACCTACTGTCTACCATGCTGTGGTGAAACAACAAAAATTAAATTTTTAGAACTTTAGAGGGCGCAACGATCTCTGCTTAAGGTTATGCTCTTTAAACCCTATAGGTTTTCAACCCAAAGCCTTTTATTAACCTCTAACCTATTGGCTGTAAGAAAACTTTACCTACTCCACCTTATTCTGAGTAAACATAAATCCCTCCCATATGACCCCAAAAAGCCGATTATGAGAAGCAGAAGAAGCTATTTGGTCGCTCCAACTGTACCAGTTAGATATGTTTTTGCCAAGAGGCAGTATGCAAGGCAATCTTCCCACTTATACAACCTATTGAATAAAGAGCTAAAGCAGCTAGTTTACAGTCACGGAGTTTTAGAGGATAGATTCCTCTAAAACTCCGTGACTGTATACTAGCTGTGACTAATTGGCTTAAGACTAAAACCTACGATAACATTGAGGCTATGGTATCATCGTTACCATAATCTGTCTAGTAACCAACAGGACCGCAGTAACGGAATAGTTAGTGGAGGAAGCTTTGCCTGGCTTCTTCCGATCCCAAGACATTGTCGTAGGGCTAACCTAAACCTAAACTTAAACCTAAAAATTATATCTACACACAGGTCAACAATATTAAACCCATAAAAACATTGCACACACACACACACACACACACACACACACACACACACACGCGTGCGCGTACACTCAAAACTCTATTCACATACATCACACAAGTGCTCTCCTTATCCTTTTTGTATTTTGTAATTTCTTTTCTTTTATTTTGTTGATAATTGCATACACTGTATAATGTTAAGTGGAAGAGCGGAGTCACCTAACACAAGCATCTCTTTGCTTAAAAGGTGATCTCCAAACCCTGTATCTTAAAGCTTTATGTAATTGAAATAAACATTTTTATTTTATTTATTTTTATTTCACGATCACGATACAAGCCGAACTTAGTGTGAGTGTCACAGGTAAAACTTCGTCTCCTGTAAATTAACTCCCAAGAACCGGAATACTATTTTGAATATTTGGCATATAGCGAAGTGTATCCTCATTTTAAAGTGGTTGTGAAATAAAGTTTATCATTATCATTTGATTCAATGAGTGTATTGTCACAGGTAATAAACGAGAAGTTCTCACAAGGCGAGAAGAAACAGGAGCTTGTTCGAATAATGCAAGAGGTGTTGCAGGAAATGCGTTCAGAAATAAACAACATGGATTGGAGCGTTGATGGTATGATAATTTATTGAAATAAATACGATTCGTCCGTAGTAATACGTGGTACAGCCACGCTGCAGCTATATTACAGTTGCTGCGCGAATGGATCGGCTCGACTGGGGTAGGACCACGCTCTCACAGAATACCAGCTCAAAATAGCAGCTTAATGCTGATATGTTTCGTGTACTGAGTGTAGAGTACTGGAGACCTTTTATACTGAAAATGAGGCATCCTATCATAGTCCTTAAGGGTGATAACGCATCTGCAATTTGATTCTTAATCGAGGATCGATGTAGATGTCTGTGTATGGGGTACAGTATTGACTTACCATCACGTGGGCTGTGTGCTCGTTTGTCACCCTTCATCATCATTACATCCCTTTACCAGTCCACTACTGAATAAAGGTTTTCTCCAAGGAAGGTAAAAAAAGTCGATCCTGAGCCACCTGCTTCTATCGACTTCCTGTATGTCTTAACAGGTCTGAAGGGAGCTGTATTGCTATCAGCTCAAATTTAATAATATGTGCTACGACTCGATTATAATGAATATAAAGTGTACTACGTTACATAGGTGGGGGGAAGAAGTATGCAAAATATTGCAAATGGCTACGTTTTCACAGTGAAATAATATTAGTTTATTGCTCTCCAGATCTACCGTGTCATCAAGACAAGCGTTTCATCATATCGAACTCGATCTTCTACTCCACGAGGAGTAGTCCAGCGGTGTCCCTCGAAATCGGCGATCGGAAAAATCGTCCCGACCTATCGGATCCGATCGATTCGGATCGAAGGGAGACGTCGCAATCCGACGTCGAGGAGGCAGTGTCCTATGATAGCTACAATTTCGATGACTACGAGATTATTCAGTCCAATGACGAGAGTTTGAGTGTCAGTGAGTGCTACAGCGGGTGAAGGTGAGTTGAGTTCTTTAAAATATTTGTCATAATTATAATCATCATCATCGTTATCATCATTACAACCTATCAAAGTCCACTGCTGAACATAGGCCTCTTCTTAGATTGCCTCGTAGGGAGATATGTACCACGCTTCGATTATTATATATTTTTTTGTATTCTTTTTTTATTTTCGTATTCTTACTACAGTAGAGAAGAATGTTACAGACCTAAATTAACCTGACATAGGCAGATAACATGTTTGTTGTAAAAGCTTCAGAGGTGTGATTTATAATTATTACAAATGCAGCGTTTAGAAACAACAAAATTCGTATGCATATTATTTAAATGAGTATTTTAAAATAGTACTTAAACTGGGTCGACTCGAACGCGGAAAGGCCGTGCTCTCACAGGATACCAGCCTTAAATAGCAGCTTAACGCTGCTGTGTTTCGTATGGTGAGTGTAAAGAATCGGAGACCCCTTTTACTGGAAACGAGGCATTCCATCATAGTTCTCACGGGTGACAACGTATATGCATTTTGATTCGTAGTCGAGGATAGATGTAGATGTCTATGGGTCACAGCAACTATTTACCATCAGGTGGACTGTGTGCTCGTTTGTCACCCTTATTCTATAAAAAATTGTTTTATTTTATAGAATGAGAGTTACAAACCAGTACGTAGTTCACCATATAGTCCATAGACACACATACATAGACGAAATGCACATAGACACTTACATTCCTCGATTAATCAAAATGCAGATGCGTTGCTTCCTCTAAGGACTAAGATAGACTGTCTCAATATCAGTAAAAAGGGTCTCCGGTTCTCTACACTCACCATACGAAACACAGCAGCATGAAGCTGCTATTTTACGCTAGTATTCTGTGGGAGCACGGCCTTTCCGCGGTCGAGTTGACCCATTTGTGCTACAACCATAATAAAGTTGCAGCGTAGCTTTACCAAGTATAAGTGATAGTGAGAATAGACTCAAAAAATCTTAGCCTTTATTCTTTATTATATACCTGGCAGGCGCTGGGTCCCATTCTGAAAAGCAAGTTATATGTATTTGTTGCACTTATATCTGTATGTCACATAATTCGATCTCTCCACTCTATTGGTATAACTTATATACGAATGATAATATGGATATTGATTGAACTATGAAGTGCTCAGATCGACTGGGGAATGACTACGCTCACATATTTATACAATACCAGCGTAAAATAACAGCGTAATGCTGCTGTGTTTCGTATGGTGAGTGTAGAAAACCGGAGACACTTTTTACTGGAAACGAGGCATTCGATCTTAGTCCTAAGAGGTGACAACTCATCTGTATTTTGATTCTTAACCGAGGATAGATGTAGATGTGTATGAGCCATAACATCCACTTACCATCAGGTGGACTGTGTGTTCGTTTATCACCTTCAGATATGTAAAAAGTTATGAAGCAATTACATGTGTTTTATTCCAGCCGAAATCAGATGACGCGACATCGCTGGTCTCGCAGATCGGCATGATACGAGTGGAGAACGAGTCGGAAGCTTTCTCGCTGTCCGGCAGCGGCCGAGCCTGGGGCGGCGCGCTCGTCACCAGCGCCACCAACCTCACCGACGTCACCAACGTTACCAACATCACCAACACCACCAACCTCACCAACACAACTAACCTCACCACCACGACTTGCACCAACAACGCCAACATATCAATCAAGCAGGCCTCGCTTGATGTACAACAGACTGGTAAGTCACAATGCTGATGTCCTTGCCGATTTTGATCCTGGCGATGACTATTATAAACTGAATCAGGATATGGGCAGCAACATCTTCCTAATAACAACTTAATAAAAATAAAAATAAACTCCGGTTGCCAATCCGCTTGCCAAGTTTAGAAGCTATGGCAAATATTCTCCCTAGAAGTCGGAATGGAGGAGGCTTAAATTCAGCAATGGACTTTTAATAGACTGTAGTAGTAATGGATTACTGGATAATCGGAAGCCACCAATTGTACAGGAATTGCCATAGATTGTGCTAGCAATTGTTGTTTCTTTATTTTTATATAATAATGATGATAAACGAGCACACAGTCCAATTGCAATATTTGTAGTGTCAAGGCAAGAGTGAATAGGCTTTTGTTAAGTCAGTACGCTTCGCCATCTTAGGCTACATTACCACTTACCATCAGGTCGGATTGTAGTTAAGCGCTGGCTTAGTATAATATAAAAAAAGAAGGGTTATTTTGCAATGTTCGGCCAGATTTGTAGATGAGGTTCAGAATAGGTAATATAAGCGAATGGTGAAAAAACTCAAACATTTTGTCCTTTTTATCTTTTATATTCAAAATGTATGGAAATGCATTATTTTAACTGATTGTCATTCATAAATATGTAGCGCCTACTATTTTACTACGCACGCACACATTCGTAAGGGAGTGTTGAATTCGGAGGCAGTCGGTGGCGCTCGGTTACAGATTTAGGTATCTAATAGTTGTTTTGACTCGGTAAAGACAAGCGCGTCTCCCCGCCCTTTCCCTTCCGTAAGCCGTTACACCGCTAGGTACGTTCGCCCGGCCGGCCGGCAGTGTTGACTTGACCGTGACCTCATTACGCTATTTTTAAATTTTCGTCGGTAGTATTACATGTCACTTCGTTAGCAATTTAAATATTACGGTGTTACATTTTAAGCAATGAAAATTTACGAGGTGCGCAAAGATTATACGAAAGTGGTGTTATTCAAGATTTCCTGGACGATATGTCCCTATTGTTAATGAATATTTTTTATTTCCACCACGACGGTGCTCCATGTAATTAATGTGAAAAATAATTTAAGGAAATATGCTCAACTGTGCATTGAGAGAAACGGACTCCATTTTGAAGACCTATTAAAATACTAATAAGTTAGTGTTATTTTAAGTGATTGCATATTTAAGTTGTAAATATTTCGTTGTTGTAAATAGTTAATCGTTTTAAATACGTGATTAATTTTTTTTAAATACGCCATAATAAAGACAGTCATCGGTTACGTTGTTGAAATGTAAAAAAAAAATATTTTAATTTTGTTTATTACTAGCTGCTACCCGGCGCGTTGCTGCCGCAGAAGAAATAATTACCGAAACATCGTTTTAATATTGTTTAATTGGGAATGATAATACATTCATTTAAGTTGAATGATATATTATAACGTTCAAATAAGGACAATGTCCAGAATCGCCCTGTGCAATAAAATCATCGGACATACACGATAATTAATTGTCTATTTTATTATATTAGTTGCAAATACTTTTACAACACGGACTAGCTGCATGCCAAAATGAACATTAAAAGTATTCTACTTGACTAATAACATTAATCGCGGCCATCTTCGCTAAACATCATGTTGTGTCGAAAATTATTAGGATGCCCAATCGATTGTAATCGATTTTTGAATTTTAATGAACTGTTGCATATTTTTAATCTGAATCACATTTTGAATTTATTTTGTATAAAGTTGCAAATAGAAGCTACAATAAAATGTTCAATTACCATTTCTTTATATTCTTTTATGTTATTCCCTAAAGTATAATTTATAAAATCTACTATATCTAATGAATGAGGTCATACTCGATTTTAAATAGGTGGTTAGAATAATGCTGAAAAAATATTCATAAAGATAATTATGCAGGATTTTTAATGATCGTTTAGAAAGGTGTGTACTTTACTTCTTACTAAACGATAACTTACGAGTTTACGACAATTAATATTTAAAAAAAACCTTTATCGTTACTGCATTAATTATAAATGTGTTCTTTAAAAGATCAATATTGCAGACTAGATACAGATGTTATTATTAATATTGTTACAAGTATGGAAGAAGTAGAGACGTACGTGTTATTATAAGTAAAGTAGGACATTGTCATACTTGTTATGGTATTAATATTATCGTATGACAAAAGGTGATGTATGTAATACTGTTTGTAACGTATGGCTATAGTAAATCTTAGAAATATCCATAAATCGTATCGTATTGCACTCCATTTTTGATGTAACTAAATGGTCACTTGTCACTTGTCAGTCTCTCACCTTTGCTTTCACTTAGGCAGGTCGATTTACTTTAAAAAAACGATCTCCAAATCGATTCAAATCGAACATACTAGAATCGATTCTCGATCAAATCGAGCATTAACAGATCGATTCTCGATCAATCACGACATTTTCAAACATGCGTAATATAGACACAGAACATTATTGATGATAATTTACCGTAAATACAAGTAATTGGATAGAAACATCATTAAATTAATAAACATAACACCACGCCTGTATTTCCCGTAGTAGGCAGAGGTGTGTAGTACTATAATTAGCACCAGTTATGTTATACGTTCCATTTAATAGGGGTGCGCGTATTGCCAAACACCGGGCACAAATCCAGACTCCATACTACTACTGGAACTTAAAGTTATAAAACCCAATAATACTTTTCCCAACCAGAACAGAACAGAAAAATGTCACAAAGAACAGATGTTCCAACTATGCAAAATTATTTCTTGAATCATTTGAAATATAGCTAGTTCTTCAATAAGTTCGATTCGAGAGGTTTTTGGATCGATTCATTGAATCGATGGAGTGTTCTAAGTCAATTTCAGGACATCGGACAAGGATTTTTCAGATCTATATCGATCTAGAAAATCGATTATTTTACTATAAACAATTGATTAAACGATTTCAGATCGACATGCCTACTTTGTACTTTCATCACTCACTCTGTCAAAATTACATTGGCGTCGCTGGGCGTCGCTTGCTTTTTGTAATTGTATCGGTGTTTTGGTGACTTTCGGGACTATATATTGAACATTACGACTTGGCTATTTTAACGGACCTGATTGCTTTCAAAACGAGTTACCTTGCTGTGATTTTCGAAACTGTGTACCACTCAAACAATAACCTAGCATTCATAAACGGACTTACGCACACGCAATGGAAAGTGTATTTTGTGTAAATTGCGATATCTTACCGTACCGTATATGCTAATGATAACATCTAAATGGTATCTGCCAATAAATACATACATTTTTATTTTTACATTAATACACAAACATTTTCTCTTATTTTAAAACCAATGCTAACAAAACAGGTACGTTAACTAGATTATATGCATTTATACGTTGCACTTACATAAACTTAGGCCTTAGAACAAAACTGCATACCTAATTATCTAGATGGGTACTAAAAATAGCTAAATGTTTTAGGACATTTTTTCAGGTTCGATTATAACCTCAAAATCTGATACTATTTATGAAATATATCTATTCTGCAGCTAGTCCGCTATAAAAATAAGATCATATAGGAATTTACTAATGATCGACAATAAAACACATAATTTTCCGACGCTCTTGGTTCCAGGGCGAACAATGTATGGGCGTAGAGCAATGTCTCGCTTATCGGTACGACACGCGCGCCACCTATTGTAAGTTAATTGTAGTATGCTTATAACCTTCGCGGAAGTGTAAGCAATAAGTTGATAAAGTTTTAGCGCAATCTGATAAACGGTATGGCAACGCGTAAAACGCGTAAAAAACGTAAATACGAACAGACAAAAATTAATTTTTATATATTAGATGACGCTCCTAAGTCCTGAATGATGTGTATGAAAGGAAAATTTGAATCGATAACTCGCGTCGCTTAGTTATCAACTTAGTAGTGAGCGTGTCGTTAATCTTTAACTGGTGACGTGGTTTTTGTGTAACGTGAGGCCTGACAGGCCTCGGTTGGATATAAGTGTAATTCGCGATGTACAAAAATTTATTACTGTTGCCTACCTATTTGATATAATAATATAGATATTTAAGTATTAAATAAAACGACTTTGTGTATTCTAATTGTTACTTTTATTTATGAACTGAAAATAACATAATTTTAAATTAAAAAATTTGTACAACCGACTTCAATATAAATTATTAAGAATAGCTCAAAACTATTGGTCAGACCTTATGATGGACCACAAGAGAAGCACTAGCTTTCAAATAAAAAAAGAATCATCGAAATCGGTTCACCCACAAAAAAGTTATGAGGTAACAAACATAAAAAAGAGTTTACAGTCGATTTGAGTACCGTCTCCTTTTTGAAGTCGGTAGAAAATTAGCTCTCGTATTATTAGAAAAAAAAAACGACATGAGATCAACATTCAGTCATAGAAAACAAAAATCATCATTCTTATTGGTAATAACATTTTTAAATATTAGTATAGACTTAATTTTTACTTTATTAAAATAACATAAATCTCTGACCACATGTGTAATCACAAAACTGACAATAGCTAAACTTCACTAATTTTTATTGGCACTCAGGACAACTGTTTCGCGCACTGCAGGCATACATGTTTTTTACACGAAACACATTGGTAAAAAGATTTCCGGTCCCGCTTAGGTGGACAGGTGGCACATGTTTTTCGCGTCATTTGCATGTTTTGCGGTTCAGGTGGCAAATCTGAGCCCAAAATTCGTCTGATGTTCGATCTTATTTCAAGTGGCATTCGTGAGTTATAAACTCTGCGCTGCATGTGCTGTAAAACCATGCTCCTCGCCAAAATTTTGATGGGCCATCTTCTTGTGCGGCGACTGTAGGTGTAGATTGAGCATTTTTTATCAATCTCGTCCACTCCTCCTTTGGTGGAATTGTAATATGCTATCATTCCAGGCATCGAAGAAGCTAAAAGCAAAGCTTTGCGTTTTCTTGGAACGTGAGACAACAAAGTAGTTTGGTTATCCGTATGGTTATCGGTAAATCCGTAAAGTGACGATCCAACAACTCTGGTTTTCGATGGCAAGAATTCTTTTGTTTTTTTTGAGGGTACCCACACATGTCAGGCCTCGTTTTTTAGAGCGTCGATCAATTCAATTGATGTGAACCAATTGTCACAAGTTATATTGCGGTTACTACCATGCAATGGCTTCGTCAGACGTATCACGGATTGTGATGGAACTAACAAGTTTCTCATTCATTTGTCAAAGTTTCACCATCAGAGCCTCTGCCACAATAAATGTAGGTGTTGCAAAAGTAATTGGTCTTCGCATCGCACAAACACATCAGTTTCATCCCATACTTTGATGGTTTCGTTGGCATGTATATAACGAAGTACGAGCGACCTCTAAACGTAATCAGCATTTCATCAATCGTGGCACACTTTCCAATGTTGTAAAGATTTTGACAGTTGTTCACGAATATCCCAAATAACTTGGAAATCGCGACTAGTTTATCGTTTTGTCTTCTTTCCTCTCTGTCAAGCGCATCATCAAATCGTAAACACAAAAGCACATTCAGAAATCTTTTTTTGGGCATAACGCATCTAAATATGTCTCTTCCAGTTCCATCTGTTGCAAATATGTATTCAATGATTTCGTGGTTTGACTTAAACACCGCGGTGTACATTAGAATACCAAAAAACGCATGAAATTCAGTCATATCAATATCTTTTAGTTCAGGGCGATCTTCTCGGCTGTATTTGGCTCTAAATTAGCGAAGTTTTACATTGGTCCACTGTAGAATCTCTTCTAGAATGTCGGGGCTCATGATTTTATTTCACAGAGAAAAGGATCCTTTTCGACGTCATCATTTAGTCTTGACTCACGTGCGCGAACTATTATATTATGCTGAGCTGTTCTAACAGCCCTGTTTGGTGGCAGATTTGCCCACTTGTATCGGTTTTTCCATAGAATAAACTAGCCATTCTTGACAAAGTCTGATCGTCATCAGTGTCACTGCTTGAAAATGGAATTTGCTGGTCTGGCTGTGGTTCGTGCTCCTCATTTTCCTCAGTGTCTGAGTTGTGGTCAATTTGCTCTCAAACATAGTTTTCTCCTAAATCTTCAGCTTCAGAACCACTAGAGTCTTCACACCCCAACCATTCTTCAATTTGTCTATCGACATATGAACTGGATCCCCGTACAACTTGTCTACTAGTACTTGGTACTGAATTTCTCTGCTCCAGTACTCTACGCCTTTTTCTAGATGGTTCTCGGTATCATCCATCGTGTATATTTGCAGGTACACGCTATAATAAACCACAAATAACAAATTAGCAACACTGTCAAAAAAGAAATGTAAGTGGTGACATAGGGCCTGAGAGGCCTCAGTGAAATATTAAATCCACATAACTCACCGAATTCACTCCCGCCGACACTATTATCCCTGTCCACGGAGTGGGCGCAATTAAACTCAAACTTCGAGGTGCGTCTCAGTAGCTTCGAGTCTCGAAGCTAATGAGACGCACAAACCCGGAACGCGTGGGGAAAGAGGTGAAATAACGTTTCGTTAGAGCTATCGGGCCTGTGAGGCCCAACGTCACCAGTTAAAGGTTAAGGAAGTAAATAGTAAGCAGAAGCTCCGTGTATTGACTCGTACACACACAAGCGCGCGTACGCTGTAGTTGTTGCCAATAAATCACATTCAGTTTCGGATATTTTTAAATAAATGTAGAAACTCTTTTACGCGTATTTTTAAAAAGTGTATATCAGTATTTATATTTTGAACTTCATTATTCAAATTGGCTAGTCTTTGAAAAATAACCCTGTATAATATGAAAACATGTTAACAGCATTAAGTTTATATTGATTTCTTACTTATAACGTATCTTACTATTAAGCTGTTTGATTTCCGAATAAAATAAAATAAAAATAAAACAAAATTACCCGATTTCTGAAAAGTAAAAGTAAATATTTCATTTGTTCGCAGTTCTCTCGAAATTAAGCCGAAAAATCAGTTTAAAGCTAGTCAATTTCGTTGATTGCTTGAAGGATACTTACTTTGGAACATTGCAGAGGTAAGTTCTTTTTTAACTAAATTAAATGTGTTTAGCTTGGAAAAAAAAATCGAAATGTGGCTGTGTCGAGGCTATTTTTTTTACGTGAATACGACCTCAAAATGGCGCCGCTCCACCCTTCGCCGCGCGTCATAGTCCTCACTCAACGTAACTAATTCTTGGATACTTTTAGTCGAGTGGTTTGTGGTGGAATTAAATTTTGGATCTAAATGATAGATGTGTCGCTGCAAAATCAAACTGTATGCCCCGCTTTTGTTATCATAATTTTTTCTGTATTACCTCCTTCTATGGACGCAAAGGAGAATGGGATTTTTGGGCCTGAAGTTAACTAATTGGTTTATACTTTAAAATATTGGCCATATTTTCCGAAAGTAAAATACAAAAAAGTAGCTCTTTTTACAATCTAGAATTCTAAAAAACAATAAAATAAGAAATAAGTTAGAAAATCGAATGTAGCGTATTCTTTATGGCAATAAATCGATTACCATAATGAATACACTAGTGAAATTCTCGTTTCTGAACGTTATCTTCCAATAGAGGACTTCTCATTTTGAAACTTGACTTGACAGTTCAAACTTCAAACTATTTACTTAAAAGAAAAAGACAGATTTTCGATTCGATTTGAAACAAGTGCAATATAATCGATTCGAAATTGAGCATTTTAATATCTATTTTCTATTATTTTTCTGTGTTAAGTAGGGAGATAAAAAATAATTGCATACATATCTACAGAATAATAATAAAAAATATTCAACATTCAAAAAAGTAACAGTTACAACAACAATTCAAGTAATCGATCCCAGATCGATATCCCTTATATTCACCTCACTTAGTTGTTGGTGTTTTAACTTTCGTTAATCTTTTCACCATTTCGTTTCATTATTAACCACAGCTTTTTTAGTGATTTTATACTGATCCTGCTTTTATATTTTTAAGTAATTATAGTGAAAAATAGCCTGTTACAGTGTAATAACAGGTAGGTAATACATAATCTCACTTTTACTTATTCTACAATAACTCGGCTCCTAGATTGACAAATCTTGCCAGATTTTCAAATGGCCCTACTTTCATCTTGTTAACTCTCGGGCCCAAGAATGTATGGAGACGTCTCCTTCTGCTTTAAAGACGTATTCACGTGAAAAATTTATACTCTGGTGATGTAGACCGTGTAGTGGCGGTGTAAGAATATCCACTAGCCCATATCATCCCGTGGATGTCGTAAGAGGCGACAGAGGGAAACAAATCAGGAGATGGGCAGCAGTGTCTTTCTAATAATGACTAAAATATAAAACTGCGGTTTCTAACCCGCTTGCCAAGATTCCAACATTCATAGTTAACGATTGACAGAAATATATTCCTTTCTTACCTCAAAACGTTAAGCCGTTGGTAACTCTTTAATACTTAAATATTACTACTACTACTTAATTATTAAAACTACATGACTTTCAAGTAACATACAAATTCCTTCTTTATCATTGGGAAATCCTCATGGGTACCGTCCGCGGCGGTGGCAACGGAAAGGTTATGTGGGACTCCTACCGGCCGAAACCCCATGATGGTCTCTGTCAGCGTATATCAGGGGGGTCCCGGATTCTCCGTTCCGGATATAAACACAACAAACAGTGTGCCTCCATTGCTTTGCTCGATTATAAGCACGTCCCGGGTAGCACTTACTGCCCCCAGCATCCTCGCAGCTCAACCAGCAAAGTCGCCCGTTAAGGAATCTATCACTAAATAATTATATATACACATATATATTATGTGTTTTCTTTTTATAATGATTTCTTATATTTACGCGAACACTACACATTTAAATAAAACTAGTTTTACGGATTTGCCTTAATTTCGCCATAACACCGAAAAAATTACCATACGAGGAAATTATCTGCAGTGTCGAGGACTGTTTATTTAAAAACAATATGCAAAAGGAAGATTGGAAGCGATACGTCAAGACATTTCGTCTATGTTACGTCGAAGTTCAGCGCCGTAACCGAATCTACCTAAGGACGAATTTAAAGCGTTGAATAACCTACGCAATAAACCAGAACTCACGATTCTCCGCGCAGATAAGGGAAATGCCACGGTAGTCATGGATACGTCAGATTATAATTTTAAAATACAGGAACTTTTGTCGGATTCAAGCACTTATAAAAAGGTTAAAAACGACCCAACAAATAACACACTTAAAACAACTAGTGATCTCATAAAGAAACACTCCGAAAAATTAAATCTGGACGTAAAATCGATAATACTTACGTGTGCCAAACCACTGAAGTTGTATGGGTTACCAAAAATACACAATCCCAATGCTCCACTACGTCCCATATTTAGCCAAATCGATCACCAACTTACAGATTGGCTCAACACTTAGCGAAAATACTCACACCGCTCAGGGGACATACAAGAGCACACACAAAGGATTCCTACCATTTATTCAGCGAGATTAAAGACCTACATCTGGCAGACAATGAAACTATGGTTAGTTTTGATGTGCAGTCTCTGTTCACATGCTTACCTGTTGAAGACTGCATCTCGATTGTAACTAGAAGGCTGGAGGAAAACAACATGCCCATAGAATATGCAGTATTACTCAGACACTGCCTTACATCTGGCTACCTATTGTGGAAGGAGAAGTTCTAAAAGCAAGTAGATGGTGTGACGATGGGCTCACCTGTATCTCCCATTGTCGCCGATATATTCATGGAAGATTTTGAGGAGAAAGCCCTACTTACTTCTCCCGTAAATCCAAGATTCTACAAGCGGTAAGTAGACGACACTTTCACAATTCTACCTTTAGATAAAGTAACTGTATTTTTAGACCATCTTAACTCCATAAATTCTAAAATTCAGTTCACAATGGAGTTAGAGGCAAACAACTCTTTAGCTTTTCTAGATGTGTTAGTAATTCGGAATCTGATAACACCTTGAGCCACACTGTATAGAAAAAGACCCATAGAGATAGATATTTAAACGGTGACTCTCATCACCATCCTTCACAGTAAGCTACCGTGGGTAAATCTTTGTTTCAGAGAGCACGAGGGATCTGTGACAGTAAACACCTGGCCGCCGAGCTCCAACACGTCAAGCAAGTTTTGCACGACAATAAGCTTCGGGTCCCGCGCCTACGTCACAGTGAACGAGTGAAGCCGGCCACAGTCGAACGAGTGCCTGCTGTACTGCCATATGTCAGAGGTGTCACTGACAAGATTGGCTACATCCTGAAGCGTGCTTCTATTAAAACATATTTCAAGCCGCCGACGAAGATTAGTCAGTTTTTACCATCAGTCAAGTGTAATGTCCGTCTGTTAGATGCAGGAGTGTACAAGCTTGATTGTGAATGTGGTCTCCCTTATATAGGACAAACTAAAAGATCAATAAAAACCCGCGTTAAAGAACACATAGCTGATGTGAAGAATCGACGCTCCGGGAAGTCTGCAGTCTGTGAACATATTCGGGATCGCCCCCGTCACTAAATTAGATTTGATAGACCACAAATCCTCGCTAAAGAACACCGATTCCTTCTAAGGATGATTCGCGAGGCTATTGAAATCAAAAAACATCCTAATTTCAATAGAGAAGATGGCTGGGTGCTACCATCTGCTTGGGATCCTATAATTAATAAAATTAAATCCCAACCCAAGCATACAACTGCAAGACTTCAAGATACTGTAAGTTCATAGTGCGTAGATCGGAACAAAAATTAATAATTTTTAATCTGGAGTTAACCGTGGTTAACTATGACATTGGGACGTCAAATACCTCAGTCCCCCCGTGACCATGGGTGCTGTAAAGTACTAGAAACGTCGGGAATATAAAATAAGTTAATATACGCGATAAAATCCGTAAAACTAGTTTTATTTAAATGTTTTCTTTTTTATTTGATTATTCTTGGTAAAGAGAATTTGAGAATGTATTTGACCACACCATTAGTTTAAATCAATTAATTTTGTTTCAGAGTAAATTGTTTTAGTCGGTGTTAGGTATTTATAATGAAGTAAGATTCTGGTAACATTATTTTGTGGAATTTGAAGATCTTTAAGGTTGGACGTCGTCGCAGTATTACCCCAAACTTCCATAAAATAATTTCAATGTGGCTTCACTAAGGAGTTATATATATATTGAAACGTACTAGGCAAAAAGTTTAATACTTTACGTAGAGCGCTTTTTAAGAAGTAATTTTAGGCTTAATATATTAAATATGTTCCTTCAACCTAAATTTACCATCAAGTACTAACTAGGACTACTAGTACTACCATAAGAGACTTTTCCAAATTTTTCTTTAGTTTAACTTCACCATTTATATACAAGTTAACCCTTAGGTGGCAATCGGCCAGAATCTGGCCGATGGTTTATCACGCGCGTTCTGGCGCGGCCAGATTCTGGCAGATCCGCGGTTGCATATTTGGCGGGTAAAATGACCGGCGACAACGATTGCTAACACAAATAAACGTATGGAAAGTTCCAGAACGAAGAAAGAGTACGCAATACAATGCTACTAAGGCACTCTATTGTTTAGAGATTTTGAATTAACAGCCTGTGACGCAGTCGTTTGTGAATTTCGCTTTCGTGTGGTCGCCCGTCGACGTTAAAGTGCCTTTTTTATAACTAAATCGAGTGAATAGTGAAGTTTGGTGCTGTTTTAACATGGAAGGGTAAGCTACCAACATTTTTTTATTAATAAATTAGGGATTTGTGTACTTTTTAATCAAAAATTTAATTTTTTCCTTATAACATAAACGGCTATTTGTACTTTATTACCATATACTTACCTGTGTTGTTGATTCAAAATACATTATTCATAGCAAATAGCTTTAGCAAATTAATTTATAATAGTAATTAAATACGTTTTATGTGTTCAGTGTGTCTATCTTTCCCTATATTTCACAAAATATCAAAATTAAAAACACAATAAACAATCGGCCAGATTCTGGCTGCTTGCCAGACAGGAAATTCGACCGAGTCCGCCATTTTATTTGGTAGCTCGATTGGTATGGATATGACTATTCTATGTTGGACTATTTTCCTGTATTTTTTATATTAGTTATTTCCGTATGGTGGTTCTTGCAATAGTACCTAAATAATTTCTAATTCACGTTACAATAAATTATGAACACGAAACTCAGACCCGAAACAAAATCTAGAAATTCAAATGTGACATCATCGGGTCTTATCCATATTATGTTAGCACTAATCTTTTGCTCGTTGCCATTTTTTGTAATATTACCTGTTTCATTCTCGATTTATACAATGTTTTTGTTAAACAACTTTCCTTTTATTTGTGTATTTTGAATAGTAAATTTCATGCTTTTGTAGATAATTTAATAATATTTCAATAAATCCAATAGAATTTACTCTGAGATGCAAAGTTTGAGAGGACGTTTTACAGCCATTATTTTATATGTTTTGTTTAAATTCTATAAATATTAAACTAAACAATTTATAGAATTGAAACTTCGTCTACATTAAGAACTTGAATCATTCTTTATTGTCAAATATTATCGCATGCCACTGGACTTACCCTTTCTCAGAATTAAAGAACAAATAAACCCAATTTTTGTGCGACGCTCGGGTCACTGTCCATGTGTTAAGACATTGAAATGCTTGTTGTGTAAAAATGTATGGAATGTGGTTATTTTGCTTTTTATTGTAAAGTAGTGTATATTAATGTGAATAAATGACATTTATTTTATAAATTAATAATTTTATTGTTTAATTTTCACGTATTATGTACAGAATACTATTAAAAATTCGGTTACCTAACTTTGAAGTAAGATTTATCAAATCTCTTAAGCTGTATTCAACTTAAATATCTACAAAGTAATAGCAAATATTATAACAATTCAAATGACATAAGGTTTATACCTAGCTTCCATACAATATTTTAGAGAAATTACTAATTAAATAGCCACGCGTCGATATCGCGCAAATTACGTGCTAAGGCCCTAGCAGACGCAGTATTTGCAAAATCGCCGCCGCCACACGAGGGTTAATGTTTTATTCAAATTTCTTATTTTTGCTGAGAACACTATATAGCAAGTTTCAAATATGTTAATTGCGAGTAAGATGGATTGGAACCAGTGGAAAAGTAAATCTAGAATTCTAGATCTTTCTGAGCCTGGTACATGATATCATAAATTGAATGGCCAAGTAAAATAGACTTGGTGTCATCCATATAGGGTAAGATGACCTTGCAGCTTCGCTTTGTATATATCATTTATATAGATCAAAAGAGCAAAGGTCCCAATATTGGTTCTTGAGGCACACCATAAATAATAGGAAGGTGCGCATATTCAAACTGATCAATTTAACTATCTGATATCTATTGATTCAATATTATTCCAATATATTGTACGCAGTAGCTGTTATTCCAATATTTTTTAGTTTATTTAAGAGTAAGGGATGACTGACTGTATCGAAAACCTTTTTAAAGTCGATAAATATTCTCAATGCAATATTGTTGTAATCTATATTATTTTCATTTTAGTAACTAAATCAATCGTAGCTGATAAGATATAGCTTTGTGACCGAAATCCGTATTGTCTTTCAAATAAAAAAGTATAGAGTGAATATACAGTAGGCGCACGAGTTGAATGCAGTCGGGGTCTGAGGTAAAGGGCGGGAGCGTGCCCTCCGCCGTCCGCTCTACTTGATTCGAACGCCCGTAGTGTAGCGTTGTCCTTGATAACTATCGCGCGTGTCGATTCTGTTTTGGTGTTTGACGTACATTTTTGTATTTAAATATGACCGAACCGGGGCCTACAAGCCCAGCAAGCTCAAGAAGTTACAAAAAACGTGTTTTTATTCATTGCCAAGCAGGGGAAATTTCGAAGAAAAAATTTCAAAGTACTGGATATACTGGACTTTCTAAACGGACATTGGTTGTTATTCAAAAAGAAGCTAAACATGGCCCTTTACGTTCGCCTTCTAAAAAGGAAGATTGTGTAAGAAAAACAAAAATATGAACGTCGACGATTTTGATAGAAGTTTAATACAAAGAGCTATAGAAGAATTTTATATAACAAAAAAATTGTTCCTACTTGTTCTAAACTTCTAGCATCTATTAGAGCAAATTGAATTTTCATGGGGAGTGACCAGTTTAAGAAAATTATTAAAATAAATGGGATATAAGTGGCTGAAGTGTCATAATAAACGTCGTATTTTAGTGGAAAGGCCAGCTGTTGCTCGGTCAATATATTTGCGAAAAATCCGTTAATATAGACCAGAAAATAGAAATATGTTCTTTTTGGTCGATTTGATAGTAATTTAATTTTTAAAAAATGCTGGAGAAATGATAAGATTGAATCGGTGTGTACGGATACCAGTTCCACAAACAGGCTCATTCTTATACACACAGGATCGCGAAGAGGTTTTTTAAATAATTCTGAGCTGCTTTTTAAAGCTGGTACTCACTGGTACATCAGGAGATTATCACGGCCAAATGAATAGTGTGAACTTTGAGAAGTGGGTCTCTGAAATGCGTATTCCTAACCTACCACCAAACAGCGTCATCGTAATTGATAACACACCGAATCACAGTGTACAAGAAAATAAAGTCATAACGTAAGTCCTGCACCAAACCTGTAATGTTGGAATGGTTAAATAGAATTAATGTGCAAGCGTCTCTGACTATGCGAAAAGATGAGCTCATTCGTTTGATTGATTTGCGTAAGCCTAGAGAAAAGACGTTTAAAGTAGATCAATTCACAAGGAGCCATGGCCATGTCGTAGTTAGATTACCACCATATACGAGTATGTGTGATCTCAACCCGATTGAGTTGGCTTGGGCAAAAATGAAAAGAATTGTCAGATATCACAATGTCAATTCAGATTTAACTTCAACAAATCTTAAAGATATTACAGAGCTAGCACTTAGTCAGATCACAGAGGAAGATTGGCGCGGCTTTGACGATTATGTAATAAGCTTAGAACAAAATTATTGGCAAAGAGATGACCTAATGGATTCTTCCATTAGGTCATCTCTTTGCCAATGTCTATCGATCGATTTGTGATAGAGATCAGCGAAGGAAAGGATAGTGATGATGACGATTCTGACATGTCTTTTATTTTAGAATCTGATGAATGATGATGGTTAAACACTAACTATTTTTCTCTATTTAAGAAATAAATAATACTTTGACAATTATTATTGCGTTATATTAAATTTTTTTTTCACACAGTCCACCTGATGGTAAGTGGTTGCCGTGACCCATAGACATCTACATTTATCCTCAATAAAGAATTAAAATGCAGATGCGTTGTCACCCGTGAGGACTAAGATGGAATGCCTTTTTTCCAGTAAAATGGGTCAAGCTGCTTTACTCTGGTATTCTGTGAGAGCGTGGTCCTTCCCCGGTCGAGCCGACCCATTCGTGCTACAACTATACTTTTAATATATGTAGCTGCAGCATGGCTCTACCACGTATAAATATTTAAAATTTTCTCAAAATTGTTTTGTACGTGGTTACAAACATTCACACAAATTTTCACATTAAGATTTAAAATTTCTTATTTAATTTGCAGTTTATCGACATATCACTAATTAATTACCAATTAGGTTACAACACTAGCGCACAGCAGCACAGCAGTCCTGTTTACGACTACTATACCATCGAGGCAGATAATGAGGGTGCTATTATTGGTGTCCGTCTGTGTGCGTGTGCGTGTGCGTGTGCGTGTGTACGTGCATTATTGATGCGGTGCGTGTGCGTGTGCGTGTGCGTGCAGGTGCGTGCAGTCGCTGGAGAGCGTGTGCCGCGCGGAGCTGGGCGGGCGCGCGGCCAGCGGCGCGGTGCGGCAGCTGCTGGGCGCGGCGCGGCACGTCGACCTGCAGCCCTGCGCCTGCTTCTCGCTGCTGCGCACGCTACTCGACGCACTGCGCAGCCTCTTCTGCAAGTCAGTCCACCTGCTCTCCTCACCCACTCTTGCATCTCACACACTTACACTCTTGCGGCGCAAACGTCTACGTGAAGCTGCGGCTGCCAACCCACCTGCCAAGAGTCACACGAGTCTTAACATCTTACCATGAGTTAATCTAAAGGAGGTATAATGTTAAAGACTTCTATGTATACAAAAAGACCGGCAATTCAGAACAAAAACTGTGTCACAGCTGTCGGATCGATGATGATATCGACGATCGTACATTGCGAGCGGGTAGCGTGCGTGGTTGACAAAACAAATAACTAATATTTTCGCCCGTTCATAGTTGACTAAAGGAGTTACGTAGAAACGGCCGTAACCGTAAGTATGTATATGTAGGAGAAAGGGATGCTGAATAAGAAGTCAGGGATTACAAGATAATATTTAGTTTTATTAATAATAAATTGCACCAGGGCACTTTTATAATTAATGATAATAATTAATTTCAAATTAATTAACCGTGAGCGTCTAAGATAAGCTAGCTTGGTACAACCAATGCACCGAGTCACGCCAGAGCCAAGACTGCCCGTTCCGTTTTTTTTGCGCCCAATGCAAGGACACCTTCCGGAAGCGTGCGAGAGAGGTGGTGAATGCTCATAGCATACCACGCAGCCGGCTGCGTGGTTATGTGGGACTCACTTTGAAGAAGTGCCTACCCACTAAACACCACCTGAGAACGGCTCTAGCCCGAAGGCTTTATCGCCGAATCGACGAGACGACCTCCCTCGGGGAGAGGGAGGCGTGGAGCACAACCGTCCGAGGACGGAAGCGCGGGTCAACCAACACAGCCGCAAAGTGCGGCGGTGTTGGAGTGATGGAGTGGGAGTCGCACGTTCGAGAATGTACTCACCGTACGGGGACGGTGAGCACCGACTGCTAGCGGCAACCGACTGCTAGCGGCAACCGCGTGGGGGCGGCGGCACAAGCGGAGGCGGGAAGGGAAGGGAAGGCACTCACTGTTCAACGGTGAGCGCGGGCGCACAACACAACCGCACGGGGGCGGCTGGAAGGCTCCCACCGTACGGGGACGGTGAGACAGCTAAGCACAACCGTACGGGGGTGGCTGTGTTAGCCGAGGCGGGAGGACAACTCAACCGTACGGGGACGGGAGTGTGGGAGTGCACTCTCAGCCGTACGGGGACGGGAGCGTGGTCAGCTAACACAACCGCACGGGGGCGGCGGCGCTAGCTGAGGGGGACAGGACGGTACTGACGTTCTATTCCAAGAAACTGTACTGACTGAGGGAGAAGACCCGTACGGGTCCCCGTCACCCGTCCGGGTGCTCAGTCAGCTGGCGGACTCCACAAGCGCACGACCGCACGGAGGCGACGGCGCAAGCGGAATGTGCCCGTTCCGTCGCTGCGCGGTCGTTTTATATCCGTTGCAAAACAAGTCGAGTAGTGGAGCGGTGGGGGATATCGAGTGGTGTGCCGGGTGGCGTGATCAGTGCACGTGTTGTTTACAATTTTTGCTGTGCTGGAGTACGACGACGTCGCCGTCATGCATCATATACATAATAGAAGTTTTTGCACGATGTAATGAATGATGAATTATTTTCTACCTTTTATTTTTATTTTCAGGTTGCGTATTGTGGGTGGGGATGCGGAGGATGCGTGTTGCGTGCTGAGCCCGGTGTGGCGGAGACAAGTCGCACTCCACACTATACACTCGCTCAGCCCTCAGAGATTAGCACGGATCATTTCTGGACAGGTAACTTTTTTTTATATAGAAGAGTGGGAAAACGTAAATGAGGCAACCCTATGGTAAGTGTCGACTGCCGCCCATGAACAACTACAACTGAAGGTGCGGAATCGCAGGTGCGTTACCGGCTTTTTAAAAAGGAGAGCTGAAGGTCCCTAAGTCGTATCGGACCATTAAGTAGTCGTGAGAGGATGAAAACTCCTAATAAATCGGAGGACAGTGCAGAAACGCTAAGCATCTTGATGGTGTGGATGATATGGTGAGTTTTGTCGCGATGTGCGTTGGTGAACTTTGGCGGCTGAAGTCAATCCGAACAATTCCCCAGAGCACACCCCCGTGGTGAATGCGATAGAAAATGCAAAGGGATGTACTGTATGTTATTATAATATTATTATCTTATACAGTCCACTCCAGTGCGTATTATTTACCAACCGAGATGCGAACTTTTATAATTGTGAACAGAGTGTGAGAACCTTATAATTTTAAAATCAAAGTGTACAATCAATGCGCGTAAACAGTGACGACTTACAGAATCAAGACGTGGACGTTCACTGTTAGCCATAATGAGAAGTTGAGAGTCAATTCGTGATCAGTGAGTCAATTATGGGTTGTAATCTGCCTCGCTCACTCATACTTCTATCTCATTCAAGATTTAACGTTTGTTTTTCGTTTAAGATACTGGAAAGGCTAAGTGTTGCGCATGAAAGATACCAGTGCGCCCTATCGTCTTTAGAAACTGCATTGGCCAATCGTTTGCATCACACTGAAGACGTCAAATTGGCCATCAGAAAGAAGTAAGTATCAAAAGTAAGGTCACACAGGACAGGACAGTCCTCCCGTCATTCTTTAACGGGTTTGCTGCTAATAATAAGATATACAATCCTTTATGTCCCTGCAAAGACTTAAAGGATTGTATACTACGTATGCTACCTATATGCGGTAGCGAAGCCTCCATAGAAGCCGAGAAGCCGGGTTTGCCCTATCAAACTGCTCAATCAATAATATCAACTAATAAAATAACTCGTAAACTGTTTCAAACTATTTCAAATTTCCCGTGCGCTCCTCTGTTCTACACAGGTCATGACCTCGTAGCCTTATTATGTAACGTCAACACGCGACAAAACTGCGCGATACTGCTGTCATAAAAAAGAAGTTGAGTTGAACGATTAGTCGTCTGTCTCGCATGCGTGGGCTTTTTACCGGGCAGATGCTCGCTCCCTTTCTAACCTGTGGCAAAACGTTTATAATGAAATATAACTACGATTGTTTGTATAGCAATTAGTATGGAGCGTTAAGCCGGGATTTCGGTGTGAAGTTAGACGAGCGCGGGGGCGCGCGGGCGATACGTTTGCAAGTTCACTTCACATTTCAATGTTTACTCTGTGTGTTTACTTGAGCGAATGAATATTGCGAGTTGAAAATTTATGCTTTTTTAAAGATTTTTAGTGAAAATGGAGGATAATAGTGTTCCTTGTGATGAAGTGTGTTAAAGTACTAATCGGCGAGGAAAAGGTAAAATCTTTAAATTTTGTTGAGAAAAAACAGCTCACATCCACGCCTAAACCAACGTCTGATATGTGTATTTCTCAGACGAGTAAAACTCACAAACGGCAATTTAATAGATCTGTTTACAAAACTCATTGGGTTGTTGGCTGCTCACGTACCAATAAGTTGTACTGTTGGTGCTGCATATTCTTATCCAACGACAAAACAGCTTTGAATACTACTGAATATGATGATTTAAATAACTTATCTGGAGCCATTAAAAGGCATATGAATTCTCAAAAACACATGAATGCGGTAATTTCGTTTAGTAATTTTGGAAAACATCGGATTGAAACATCTTTGTCGCGTCAGTTATCCGAGGAAATTACAAAACACAACATGCGTGTTAATCACAACCGTAGTGTTTTTCAAAGATTAGTCGATATTGTTTGCCAATTAGCACAACAAGAACTTCTTTTCAGAGGTCACGATGAGTCGAAAACTTCATTAAATGGAGGCAATTTTTTAGAACTTGTATCGGTACTTTCGAAGTACGATCTCGTGTTAGAAAAGCATATGCAGGATCAACAAAGCGACAAACGGCCGAGTAATTTATTTAGTACAATCCAAAATGACATTATTCATTCTGTCGCCGATGTAATGAAAACTCGCATCGAGTACGAAGTAACATTGTCAAAATTCGTTTCAATTATTATTGACGAAACTCCCGATGTTAGTCCCAGGGAGCAATTGTGTCTGATTCTCCGATATTATTATGGAAACTATATTCATGACCGTTTTTTGGGGTATGTAGATGTGTCTAAAAGTCACACAGCAGACACACTTTGTAATATCATATTGGAATTATTAAACAAACATGACTGCACCACAAAACTAGTTGCACAAAGCTATGACGGTGCAAGTGTCATGTCCGGTGTCAGAAATGGAGTGCAACAAAAAGTTAAAGATGTTTGTTCCCAAGCCATGTATATTTGGTGTAATGCACACACATTTTGGCATTAGTTTTATCTAAATCTTGTAACAGGATTGGGGAAGTCAGCACGTTTTTTTTTCAGCCCTTCAGGCTTTTTTTAATTTTTTTAATAACAGCACAAAACGGTCGTCTTTTTATGATGCACATTGCAGCAAAAAATTGCCTAATGCCCCCGCAACTCGTTAGACGTATACGTCTCGAATTGTGAATACAGTATTCGAACAAAAAGATAATTTGATTCATTTGTTTTCGGATATGTGCGACAATCCGCAGAACTGGGACGGCGATACGATCTTGGCCGCCGAGAATTTTGAAAACACATTGCGTTCATTTTATTTCAATTTTTTTCTTTCAATTTTCCACCGGATATTTGAAAAAACCGACTGCTTGTACAATATTTTTTACAAAAATCGCAAGTTGATGTCGGTTATTGCAGTAATAAAATAAAGGAGTTTCAGACGTACTGAATTTCAGTCAGATTTTGATCACATTTATGAAAACATATTGCAAAATAACTCTGCTCCTCGTTTGAGACGCAATGTGCGCTGTGCTCAGACGGAATACAAACGACTTTTTGTTGAAATAATTGATAACATATCTTCAGAAATTAATGGCCGATATTCTAAAATTTTCAAATTAAAATTTTTCCAATTGTTCAACAACAAACTATTCGAAAAATATCGTTCAGATTTTCCTTTAGAGGCATTAGATTCATTATTTCAAAATTACGCAAACCATTTTGATAAACAAACATTTAAAAACCAATTGATTTCGTTGTATTCCTCCCCTGAATTAAAAGATGTTTTCGAACTCATTGACTTTATAAACGAAAATAGTCTTGAAGAGGCCTTTCCCCAGCTTTTAAAGTTAGCTTATCTTGTCGTAACTATTCCAGCCACAAGTTTCTCCGCGGAACGTGCTTTCTCATTTCTGAAGCGCATCCATACTTATTTGAGAAATACACAAGGTCAAGAGTGTCTTTCAGACTTATCAATTATCGCAATTGAAAAACAGTTATTGGTACAATTAAAACGTTCACCAATATTTTACGCGGACGTAATCAAATCTTTCCTTAAGAAGGAGAGACGATTCCATTTAGAATAAATAGAATCGTCTTAACGTCGAACTAAAAAAACAAATGATTTACATTTGTTTTTTTAATTTTGTACATAGTTTGTTTGTACTTTGTTCATGCTTTTCTTTTGTTCATGTGTTGTATTGTATGTAAATATCTTTTCTTTCGCTCAAGCAAACCCAAACGGCTTTTTTCAAAGCCACCGAAGGTATGCCTTTCTTGCTTCTTTGTTTCTTCTCTTAATTGCTGATATGTCATACAATCTATCTAGCAGTAGTATGCCTTCTGTGTGCTTTGTTAAACACGTCCTCGACAGCACTGAATATGAAACTGAAGAGTGGAGACAGATCAAGATTGGTGTATTTTTATAAAACTGCTAAAAACAACAAAACCATATCTTGGGCTTACCTTGGGACGCATTAACCAAACTTATCATGAGCTATCTGTCTTTTATCTCGGCTAAGCTTTCGTACATTAAGATATTGAGACGACAGTAATAGATAGTTTAAACTTAACTGTTTACCTTGGGTAGCTATCTACTTATAACTGATTGTAGGGAATTGAGACAGGTCGTTAGTGTTTAATGTGTTAGTACGGTAGCGTCCGTCTAGTGTATACATAGGAGTCGTTGTGTCTTTATTTGAATAATGATCTGCATTTTCGTATTAGACTAATGGACGGATGGTTTCTTTTTACACGCCAACAATAGTGTGAAATTTTCTATAATTTAATGATGCTCTCTATCGAAGTTTGAAGATCAATTATACAGGGCATTGTTCACAGATATGCCCCGGCTTTTGCGCGGCTATGTCTCGAAAGTACATCGATGTGCGACCTCCTTATGTACGGCACACCAGAACTTGGACGAGAGATTGGTAAATATATCCTTCTCTTCTTATTAATACAATACAATATTTTTATTTCAGGAATCAAGGCCTAAAATCCTAAAAAATATATACCGTCACTACTCTCCGTTAACGGCGGTGTAAGAATAACCACTACGCTATATCATACCGTGGGTGTCGTAAGAGGCGGCAGAGGGAAACAAATCAGGAGATTGGCAGCAGCGTCTTCCTAATAACTACTAAAATTAAATAAAAACTGGCCAAGTGCGTGTCGGGCCACGCACAATGTATAGGTAGGGTTCCGTAGTTGCCCGTCACAATACGTGGGCTTTCTTGATAATGAGCATAATAAGTAAGTTCGCGGTTTGACGACATAACGACTAAAAATGGGCCCAAACAGGAAGATTTATTTTCAAATGAGACTTATAGGCAGTGGTATTCAAAAAAGATTAAAAACACTTTTCGATTTTGAAAATAATACAATTTACATCAAATCATTTACATGCCAAGTCCGTACAAAGATGGTCATAGTTGACTATCTATTTTATTTATTTTATTTTATTCTTTTTGGAAAACTTACAGCTAACATTAACAGTAAATAAATGAATAACAACTAGAAAGTCATTTAAAAGTTTTCACCTATAGGCAATATGAACTTAAAAACAATAATTCTAGTCGGCAAAAGATAAACATCGATTAAGAAAAATACAGTAAATTAACAAAATTAAACAGAAAAACACTCAACAAAAGAATTTTTTCGCTAAAATATTTTTGATTCGAGAAACACTGGTATTAAACAGATCCAAGTCAACGCTATTGGAAATGTCATTAAATATCATAAAATAATTTTGCCTGTATTTATTCCGGGTATGCGGCACATTGAGTAAGCGAGGCTTTCTTAATAGGGTAGCTCTTGTTGTAAAGCCTAACTTAGTAGCTCCGGACAGTCAACATTACCATTTGCCAATTTAAAAAGATAAATCATATCTGCTATGCGCCTACGTTCGTGCAGAGGCAAAATATGAAATTTTTTACATCACGAAATGTAGTTATTAGTGTAAAATTGCGTTTTAAATTGCAGAAAACGTAGAAAATGCTTTTGTACTTGCTCAATCCTATCTATATAAATATTATAATTTGGATTCCACACTTGAGAGGCGTACTCTAAATGGCTGCGAACAAGAGCGCAATAAAGTATCTTATATGTTTTAATATTATGAAAATCAGTGGAAAATCTCAAAATGAATCCAAGTGCTCTATTGGCTTTTTTTAATGATATTGTCAATATGTGCATCAAAAAGTAATTTAGAATCGAAAAATACACCATGATCCTTTACTGACTGTAATCTCTCTATAGTAGTGTCTAGTAATTTGTAGTGAAAAACAGTGGGATTGGGTTTACGGGTAAAAGTAAGGATAAAACACTTGGACACATTCAAGTCAAGTTTATTGCGTGAACAATATCGTTCAAGTTCATTGAGATCACGCTGCAGACCAAGGCAGTCAGAAGTATTTGTAATGGGACATAAAATTTTCATGTCATCAGCATAAAGGATTATTTTGGAGTAAGTGAAGCAGGAACCTATATCATTTATAAAAATCGCAAAAAGCAATGGACCTAATAGTGATCCCTGCGGTATACCTGAAGGGATTTGCACAGTTGCTGACGTATAACTATTGAGTACTACTGTCTGACAACGATTCTCAATATAAGACTTAAACCACCTAAACAGGTCGCCGCTGATACCTACTTCGAGTAGTTTGCTGAGAATTATAACGTGATCTAAACGCTCAAACGCTTTACTGTAATCAGTGTAGACTACGTCAACTTGTAAGCGCTCAGACATGATGTTAGTTAAATAGTAAGAACAGACAATAAGGTTCGAAACAGTGGATCTACTTTTTAAAAAGCCGTGTTGATAATCACTGAGTGTTTGTTTGATGCCATGATATACAGACGAGTATACGATTTTCTCAAAGATTTTTGTGAATAAACAAAGCTTGGATATTGGCCCATAGTTTTCTACACGGTCCTTTGGACCATTTTTATGGATGGGGGTAATAAATGCACATTTCCAAATAAGAGGTACTATTCCTTCCTTAAGAGAACGTCTGTATATTATTGTTAATGGTATAGTCAAGCTTTTAGCACAATTACTTATAAGAATGGGTGGTATACCATCTGGGCCTGCAGATTTATTAAGGTCAATAGAATTTAAAAGCTTAAAGACTTCAGTTTCACTAACTTGTATCGAGTTTATACCCGACACAGTATGTGATCGCTAATTATCGGGCTCGTGTCGGGTGTTATAGTTACTGTGAATTTTGTGAAAATTACCATAGAAAAAATCGCTTAACATATTACAAATAATATCCCCTTGGCCTGATGATATGTGTCCATACTTCATTATAGTTGCGTTTGACGCTTTTTTATATTTCACGAAGGACCAGAACGTCCTTGGCGATTTATTTATGCTGAGTTCTATCTTTGCTATATAATTGTTGAACATTTCAGATTATAATTGTTTGGCGCGATTACGTAATATTTAAAAAGACTCATAGTCTGACAAATTGCCATATTTTTTATATTTGATATGATATTTAAACTTTTCCTTTAAAATTTTTGTAAGAGGGGTTTTATACCAGGGGGGATATTTAGAAGAAGATTTTACTACTTTTGTTGGTATGTAAGTGCCGCACAAGTTGTTTAATCGAGTGTACAATAGTGACAATGCATCGTCCACTTTGCCCTTAAAAAGATCGTGAGACCATGTAATATTATCAAGCTCTCGTGATATAGAGGAGAAATCAGCTAAATGGTACATAAACTTAGTCCATGGCTGGACTGGTAAAGTGTGGTACTCGACAAAATCCGCTAGAACATTAAGAGCCACATGATGAGGATCTTCAGGCACTAAAGGGTAGGTACATTTTGTTGCGGATAAGTGATTATTACAAAAAATTAAGTCGAGTATTCTGTTGTTAACATTGGTATGAGAGTTATATTGCTGCAGATTACACGTACTTAAGGTATCAAAAAAGTCGGACTGAACGGACTCCTCAATATTTTCTGGACAAAGAGATTATCCATCATCATCAAGAGTCCAAGATATATTTAGCAGATTAAAATCTCCCAAAATAACGAAAGCATCAGTTAGATTGGTCGTTACTATGTCGTATAATTTTGTATAAAAACAAGCTAACTGTGCAGATAATGAGTTACCCAGATTTTGTCTGCATAAGTAAATCGTACAAATATGCAGTATATATGTAATTTCCGGTTTGGAACGCCGAAGAGTTAACGATACCCATTTGTCTTCGGCAGAAGAACGCCAGTCGACCCGCTCCTCCACTGCAAGCTCACGCCTAACAGCAATAAGCACACCACCTTCCAACGTTTGATTTGTAACACTGTAGTTTCTATCACGTTTCCAAACAACATAACGGTCATCAAAGAGCTCGTTATTACAAAAGTCATCGTTAAGCCACGTCTCCGTCAAGCATATAACATCATAATTGTTAATACATACATTTCTCAGAAACTTTGATGCCTTTGTTTGCAGACCACGTAAATTTTGATAGTAAATTTCAACAGCCGTCATTAAAATCATACAAAAACACAGAAATAGCGCTGAAAATGACATACCATAACATAAAAAGAAGTGCGAAGACGCACCTAAAGTGTGGTGGTAAATAAATAATACGAGGGTGGATTGAAAAGTACTCGGCCTAACCAAGAAAATAAACACATACTAAATCAGTTATATTTTTATTTTTCTACATAATCACCATCAAGTTCAATACACTTTTGCCACCTCCCTTCCAAGCATTTAGACCGTTGAATAAAATTGAAGTGTCTGCATGTAATATTGAAATGACTGGCTTTTATTAAGTTCAGGTGTTATTTCCATTTTTTTATGGAAGAGGGTGATAAACGAGCACACAGTCCACCTGATGGTAAGTGGATGCTGTAGCCCATAGACATCTTCATTTATCCTCAATGAAGAATCAAAATGCAGATGCGTTTTCACCCTGAGGACTAAGATGGAATGCCTCTTTCCAGTAAAAGGGTCTCCGGTTCTCAACACTCACCATACGAAAGATGCTATTTTACGCTGGTATTCTGGTGCTGGTGAGAGTGTGGTCTACCCTGGTCGAGCCGACCCATTCGTGCTACAACCATAATATAGCTGCAGCGTGGCTCTACCACGTATAAAATGCTTGCTCTATGCTATTAAGACATAAACTACCATTTAAGAGAGTTTTGGCGGGAACTTGACCGGCGGCGGTTTGCTGCTCCTGTATTATTGTTTAAATAATGGTTTGAAGTGGACTTTGATATGTAAAAGTGGTGCGATTTTGTGTATAAGGTGTCTGCGCATATGAACTATTAGTGTAAGCGGTGAAACAAGTGCTCTGATGGTGATGTGATTCTCAAGATAAGGTGTCTGTCTGCTTAGGCGCCTTGAGATAACATCGCCAACCGTCAGCTGTCTGCTGGCTCAAGTTGTCGTCAAAATCTCCCCAAGGGCTGCACAATGCGACGCATCAACATATTGTGAAGCAGTGTACTATGAAGGATAATTACATATTGTAACTTCAGGATCAGAAGGGCTAGAACCCAGAGCCGTAAAGCCAGTTATTAAAAAAAAAATAACCATTTAAAAAAATTCTGTTTGTCAAAAACTTGATTTTTTTGAAAGAAGGTAAAGTTGTAAAATAAATTCATCCATTTATCCATTTATTACAGTTTATAAAAGTTCATTGCTGAACATAGGTCTCCTTTATAGATTGTCTAATAGGGGGAACTTTGCTATAGTTGCCACGCTTGGCAGTTGGTTTGGCAATCGCTGTGTTTTATTATTTTAAGTTGTTATTAGAAAGATGTTGCTGCTCATCTTTTGTTTCAGTTTCCTCTGCCGTCTGTTATGACACCTAGGGGACTTCTTCTTATTCGTGTGTTTCATTACTGAAGGTCGTGCTTGTCCTGAAATGCTTTCACCGATGTGTCGACTAGCTTCCTCCATATCACTCTGTCCTCGGCTTGTCTCAGGGCAGTCGGAATATTAAGTCCCGTTATATTTTGAATCTGGTCGGACTAGCGGGTAGGTAATCGCCCACGTGATCTTTTTCCTTCGATCTTCCCTACTATAACCAATTTATCCAGATTGTCTGGTTGTCTCCGGGCAATATGACCAAAATAACTTAGGACTCGTTGGTAGCATATAATGTATAGTCTGGTAGTAATCTTTAGTTGGTCGAGAATAGACTTGTTGGTTCTTTTTGCTGTCCACGTTATACGCAACATTTTTCTATAGCACCAAATTTCGAAAGTTTCTGTCTTCTTTCGGTCAGCTGCTCGGATTGACCATGATTCGGCACTGTACAGAAATATTGAGAATACCAAAGCTTGCACGAGTCTGGTCTTGGTGGTATTCGACACTTTCCTGTTTTGCCAGATTCTGGTTAACTTAATTATAGCTGCTTTGGCCATCTGCATACGTCTCCGAATTTCTTTGTCACAGCCTCCCTGATTGCTTATAAGTGATCCCAGGTACACAATTTCATTTAAGAACTCCACGTCTGCGAGTTCTCCGGTTCGTGCAAAAGTTCTTCCTAGGGGACGATACGAGTTAAATAGAAGTCAGTTGTTTCAACACTACAGACGAACATTTTAATTTTATTTATATGTATCATTGTCATCATCGTGAACCTGCGGCAGTTCACTGCTTTCTTAAGGCGCGCCACTTAGCCCGATCTTCGGCTTCATGCATAAGAGATGCCTATAATCTCGGCTATCTCTCTAATTTTTAATCTGCGGTCTCCCATTATTAAATCAAGTACTTTTTTAATATTTTCGTCAGTAGTTGACGTCGAAGGCCTTCCAGAGCGGGGTTCATCTTTCACACTCTCTCTACCACGCTTAAATTCTGCTATCCATTTTTTGACGGATGAATATGACAGAGCACAATCGCCTAATGTACTGACCATGTCATCATGGATGGCTTTTGATGATAGCCCCTTCTTATGGAGGTACTTAATGACGGCACGCTGCTCGATTTGCTCCATTCGCGGAAATTATGTCCGATTACTTTGTTAATAAATTTATAAAATCACAACTAATTATCGCACACGTTTCGAACTTCACACAATGAACTAGTCTGAACTGAACTAAATAATGTGGGTAGATTTGATTTTTAGAATTGAATGGATCTGTGTTAGGCCGAGTACTTTTCAATCCACCCTCGTATTAATAAAAATTATATGGATGTGTTTAACTACAGCAAATAACAGCGCTAATTTGTTCAACTTGTAGCAATCGTTAAAGAAATAAGATGCATATTGTGTAGTAAAAATATCAACGAAGAAATATTGATTATTTATACAACAGTAAAATACCGCAAGAAGTAATTTAAGATATGTCAAGCTAAACGCTATCTTAATTAATATCACATATGTATGTTAGAGTTGTCCTGCCGGGAGTATACACTATCTATATACTCCCGGCAGGAAAACCCTAAGATATATATGATCGTAACGAACCTTCCCGTAAACCATCACTGCCCTAAATTATCATGAGGGTCGCCCGCGTAAACCAAGAGTATGACGAATGAAACTGTATGAGGCTATATTATTGTATGAATACTTTGAATGAGAGGCCTACAATAACTACCAACTAAAAAATAAGCAAAAGTAGTAACTAAGAAAGATCCTCCCTGCCTATCCCGTAAATGAAAAAGTAAAGCTATAGTAGTAATGCATATAAGTCGTTTTGTTCATAAAATTATTATTTCTTACAGTTTACAATAATAATAAAAAGGTATAATGCAGCTAGTTTTAGGTCATTTTCTATGGAGTTGTTACGAAATTTTTCCAAGTGCATTTTATAAGTTGTTGGACTATTACGTGTTAACTGTAAATTCTACTTAGCTGTGATAGTTTTCCTTTTAACTTCATTATATATACTACTATTGTGTATACTTTTCACATTTCCAAAAACAGCGGTTTAGTTGGTAGAGACTATAAGGGTTGCTTGCTGTATAACTATGGAACCCTAAAAACTGCGGTTGCGAACCCGCTAGCCAAGCGTGGCAACTATGGCAAATATCTCCCCCAATGAGGCCATGTATGGGGAAGACTTTTGTTCAGCAGTGGATTTTTATAGGCTGTAGCGGTAACGGTAACGGATGTAATAAAGTAATAACGTATGTTGAATAAAAAATATTATTCTTCTTCATTTCGTATATGTGACGAAATGGTTCTACAATTAAGGTATACAAAAACGTGTTCAGGTCGTGGTCAGTATGGCGTGGTGTACGCAGTTCGCGGTAGCTGGGCGGGGCACAGCCCGGCCGCCGTCAAGTCCGTGCTGCCCGCCGACGAGAGGCACTACCAAGAACTAGCCATGGAGTTCTTTTACACCAGGTTCGTATCAAAACTAGTCATGGAGTTCTTTTACACCAGATTCGTAACATAACTAGCTATAGAGTTCTTTTACACCAGGTTCGTACAACAACTAGCCATAGAGTTCTTTTACACCAGGTTCGTATCACAACTAGCCATAGAGTTACTTTACAACAGATTCGTAACACAACTAGCCATAGAGTTCTTTTACACCAGGTTCGTAACATAACTAATCATAGAGTACTTTTGTACCAGGTTCGTAACACAACTAGCCATAGAGTTCTTTTACACCAGGTTCGTACAACAACTAGCCATAGAGTTCTTTTACACCAGGTTCGTATCACAACTAGCCATAGAGTTACTTTACAACAGATTCGTAACATAACTAACCATAGAGTTCTTTTGCACCAGGTTCGTAACACAACTAGCCATAGAGTTCTTTTGCACCAGGTTCGTAACACAATTAGGCATAGAGTTCTTTTACACCAGGTTCGTATCACAACTAACCATAAGAGTTCTTTCACGCCAGGTTGGTATCACAACTAGCCATGAAGTTCTTTTACACCAGGTTCGTATCACAACTAGCCATAGAGTTCTTTTACACCAGGTTCGTATCACAACTAGCCATAGAGTTCTTTTACACCAGGTTTGTAACACAATTAGTCATAGAGTTCTATTACACCAGGTTCGTAACACAACTAGCCATAGAGTTCTTTTATACCAGGTTCGTATCACAACTAGTCATGGAGTTCTTTTACACCAGGTTCGTATCAAAACTAGTCATGGAGTTCTTTTACACCAGGTTCGAATCACAACTAGCCATGGAGTTCTTTTACATCAGGTCACATTGTGGTTTAAACAAGTGTTCTCGACAAACAGTAATCGGACTTCGATATACTGTTTGTCGAGGAAAATCGTGCACATTTGTAAGTTCAGCGTGATCACAGAATACATTTGTATATAGATTACAAGTTGATTATTTGTACGCGACGCCATGAGGTCACTTTTTAGTTACGTAAAATATATAATCGTGCTTTGAAAATTGTTTCAAACAAGTTGTAATCTGTAGTGTTAGAATTGTTATATACTTGACTACAGCGCTACTTATCACATCCTAGCATAGCTTTGAAACATAGTCTTGAGAACAAAAAAATATTTTGTAAATATGAACGCGTAATATCCACTACCCTATATTGGCCCATGCGTGTCGTAAGAGACGACAGAGGGAACCTGAAAAAGGATATGGGCAGCCTAATAAAAACTCAAATTAATAAAAAACTGCGGCTGCCAATCCGCCAGCCAAGCGTAGTAAGTATGGAAAAATACCACGACGAAATAAACGCCAATCTATGTAGGAGTATATAAGATCCCAATTTCTGAACGACTTAATTGATTGAGGTAATCACACAATATATTAATTTTATCGAGAGGTCATAGCTATCTAAGGATTCGATGGGTGGAGCTGTAGTCAATTTGTTAAATTTTGAATCTATGAGCCAAATTGACTCAATAATATAATATGTTGGATTGATGATAAGAATACGCAAAATCTTGCTCAATCTGCCACCTTTGCCATCCAGATTTTGTGAGTTTTTAAATACATTTTATAACCTATACCTATTTAATACATTTTATAATTTTAAATTTATACATGTCAATAAAATTGAAGTGTCTGCATGTAATATTGAAATGACTGGCTTTTATTAAGTTCAGGGTGTTATTTCCATTTTTTTTATGGAAGAGGGTGATAAACGAGCACACAGTCCACCTGATGGTAAGTGGATGCTGTAGCCCATAGACATCTTCATTTATCCTCAATGAAGAATCAAAATGCAGATGCGTTTTCACCCCTGAGGACTAAGATGGAATGCCTCTTTTCCAGTAAAAAGGGTCTCCGGTTCTCAACACTCACCATACGAAAGATGCTATTTTACGCTGGTATTCTGGTGCTGGTGAGAGTGTGGTCCTACCCTGGTCGAGCCGACCCATTCGTGCAACAACCATAATATAGCTGCAGCGTGGCTCTACCACGTATAAAATGCTTGCTCTATGCTATTAAGACATAAACAACCGTTTAAGAGAGTTTTGGCGGGAACTTGACCGGCGGCGGTTTGCTGTTCCTGTATTATTGTTTAAATAATGGTTTGAAGTGGACTTTGATATGTAAAAGTGGTGCGATTTTGTGTATTAAGTGTCTGCGCATATGAACTATTAGTGGAAACGGTGAAACAAGTGCTCTGATGGTGATGTGATTCTCAAGATAAGGTGTCTGTCTGCTTAGGCGCCTTGAGATAAAATCGCCAACCGTCAGCAGCTGGTTCAAGTTGTCGTCAAAATCTCCCAAGGGCTGCACAATGTGACGCATCAACATATTGTGAAGCAGTGTACTATGAAGGATAATTATATATTGTAACTTCAGGATCAGAAGGGCTAGAACCCAGAGCTGTAAAGCCAGTTATTAAAAAAAAACCATTTAAAAAATTGTCTGTTTGTCAAAAACTTGATTTTTTTGAAAGAAGGTAAAGTTGTAAAATAAATCCATCCATTCATCCATTTATTACAGTTTATAAAAGTTCATTGCTGAACATAGGTCTCCTTTATAGATTGTCTCATAGGGGGAACTTTGCTATAGTTGCCACGCTTGGCAGTTGGTTTGGCAATCGCTGTATTTTATTATTTTAAGTTGTTATTAGAAAGATGTTGTTGCTCATCTTTTGTTTCAGTTTCCCTCTGCCGTCTGTTATGACACCTAGGGGACTTCTTCTTATTCGTGTGCTTCATTACTGAAGGTCGTGCTTGTCCTGAAATGCTTTCACCGATGTGTCGACTAGCTTCCTCCATACCCCTCTGTCGTCCGCTTGTCTCAGGGCAGTCGGAATATTAAGTCCCGTTATATTTTGAATCTGGTCGGACTAGCGGGTAGGTAATCGCCCACGTGATCTTTTCCTTCGATCTTCCTACTATAACCAATTTATCCAGATTGTCTGGTTGTCTCCGGGCAATATGACCAAAATAACTTAGGACTCGTTGGTAGCATATAATGTATAGTCTGGTAGTAATCTTTAGTTGGTCGAGAATAGACTTGTTGGTTCTTTTTGCTGTCCACGTTATACGCAACATTTTTCTATAGCACCAAATTTCGAAAGTTTCTGTCTTCTTTCGGTCAGCTGCTCGGATTGACCATGATTCGGCACTGTACAGAAATATTGAGAATACCAAAGCTTGCACGAGTCTGGTCTTGGTGGTATTCGACACTTTCCTGTTTTGCCAGATTCTGGTTAACTTACTCATAGCTGCTTTGGCCATCTGCATACGTCTCTGAATTTCTTTGTCACAGCCTCCTGATTGCTTATAAGTGATCCCAGGTACACAATTTCATTTAAGAACCCACGTCTGCGAGTTCTCCGGTTCGTCAAAAGTTCTTCCTAGGGGACGATACGAGTTAAATAGAAGCCAGTTGTTTCAACACTACAGACAGATAATTCTCAAGACGTCGTCAATGTTATGACGCGTTTATTTTTGGTTAAAATTTATGTTACATACTGTTTAAAATATAGAATATATTCAATTATTTTGTTAATTTTGATATTTTGCAAAGAAAAAAGTCACGTTGTTGATAATTTGCATGAATTTGGTAAATACATTTTTATACAAAATATTTTACATGTACGCTAGGGATTGCCTCAAGTATATCAAAATTAATGTCGATATTTATCTTGAATGTTTATAATGAATCGATAGACTTGCCTACACAACAAGAAAATAAATCCTCGGTTTGCCTTCTAAAACGTAATTTTATTTTGCCGTTTTTCAAACAGATTCCCTCCGGATTCTATAATTAGAAAAAGTGGTTAAGGTTCATTGGACGGGTTGGTTGGAATGCAAAGAAGAACTCAACAATTTGCAGCAAACATTTTCTTGAGAAGTATAAAAGAAAAAGTAGAATAAAAACAATTTTATTAAAAGGAGTCATTTCTACATTATTTGTACCATATTGTTATAATAAGACTTCAAAAATATAACTTTCAAAACTTTAGATAAATATAGAGACAGATTTTCATACATTATAAAACTGTAGTACATTAAAGACAAAAAAATCTTGAGATTATCCTCTTTAAGCCATTATGAACCCAACTAAGTATCTATTTATCAACCAAAATAAATGTATAACCTTGTTTAACCAACCGCACAGCCTCACGGTCACACTAGTACAATATTCATAGCATCATGCTATTTTCCCAAGGTTGAGCGGAGCTGGAACTTCGGATTATATTCCCAAATCATAAGGATAAAACTTTTAGCGTAGTTAGGTATAGATATTTAGTAATGCTACTCAAGCGCTACTAGACGACCGCGCATGAGACTTGATAGTATAAATTCCATAGTATTTGATACTCACAACGGTCAATGCCCGATTCATGCTTGATGGCTGACGACATTGTCGCGAGGGCTTAAATAGCGTGGTTCATCCCTACAGCGTTAGTCGTAGAGAAGAGGAACTCGTGGTTAAGTAATAGCTGCGCAGATCAATAGATCTGCGAAATTAAGTTGCACTTGCCGCGGTCAGTCCATGAATGAGTGACCATTTTCTTAACATACCGAGATTGAGAGAATAGAGAGTGCATCTGTATCCTCAGACACTTAGTGCACTTTACTGTGTTAAGATCATTATGTTTTTAAAATTCATGCAGCTAAAATGATAATAAGTTTATTATTACTTTATACTTTTCAGGGACAGATGAAAGAATATAAACATGAAGCATGATGAAGCCTCATAAACATATTGGCCTTTAAACAGAGCAATCTTATTTAACTGATTCCTACAAGTTTCTTTCCTTAAATTATTAAGTTTACATTCATACTTAAGTCGAATGTTAAAATAAACTTCTATAATCTATTTAATTATTAATTATTAAATGTTTGTAATTATCACAAGTAATACTTATATGAAAAATAAAGCAGCCATTATGTACTCCGTGTCCCCCCCGTTTTTGTTTCCCCATCAAAACATTTTATAAATTATATAAAATATAAATAGGTATATACTTAGTTATGTATCTACCTATTTATAATAACAATATGTTAAAAAATAAATTCCGGGGAAACTGCCCACGGCAGTAAATATTTTTCTCCAAAGATTATAGCTCGAACATACAACATTCTGATCTGATTATTGGGGAGTTTTTTTAAGTTTTTCGGTAAAGTCACCTGGGATTTTATACAAAAAATCCAACAAAAGACAGGTAGGTTCAGCTTATTCCCAGGAACATGTTATATGAATATTTTTTAATTATTTTAGAACTGTCATGGTAAAATTCAGTTAATTTTTGAAGTTATTCAACTTCATGCACTAAACAATTTTTTATAATCTTTTTACAGCTTCCTTAACAATCATTTTCGATAGTCCTTTTAAGTAAAATATACATCACTAGCTAACGCACACAATGACAAATCAAAATTGGTCACGCGTTTTCGGGCTGTCAGGTGGTCTATACGCCAGTATATTCTAAGTCTATGTTCTCAGCCAAGTTTGAGAGTTCGGGGTATAGAATTGCCCGCGCCTGCCACCATTTCAGAGGACACTCATTTCGAGAAATAATGCGTTCTTCTAGATATTGCCTCATGGTAATTATGCTGCTGCTAACTATAGAGTTCGAAGCAAAATCTTTCCATATTGAGTCGTTATCAGCGTCAGTGTCGCCAGTAGATGTAGCTAACGTCGATTCGTTCTCGTTAGGTTCTGTTGACTGCTTATGAAAATTAAACTCATTGTGCAACTCAGTTTTCAATGCATCTTTGGCAGACTCATAACTTGATGCATCAAACCTAAATGCCAGCTTCTTAATACGCGGGTCTAACAGTGCTGCTTTAGATAACACTGGGTGCCTGTAACAATTCTTGAATCTACTTTTAAATTCCGTTATTATTTTATTTGCCAATTTCTTTCCTGTATCTGTAACAATATTTGTATCTAAACTGTGAAAAATTCTAATTATACTTTCTGTCGAAGCCAGGACCATTGAAACAGTCACTTTTTTTCCTGAAGACATTTCTTCAGTGAATTGCTTGAATGGCTTCAGAATTTTTATCATTTCTGGCAGTGTTTGCCATTCGCCTTCCGAAAGATTTTCTACCGGATTGTGTAGGATTCCAAGAGACGCTTCTAAAGGTTCTTGAAATAAACAAATCCTCTCAATCATGTCCAGGGTACTGTTCCATCTGGTCACTACGTCCATTTTTAGCTTCAATGGTTTCCGATTAGGCCTCAGCTGCTCTTGCATTGCATTTAGTTTTTTGGTAGCTATTGGATTCTTGTGAAAATGTTCCACAATGGCTTTTATTTTTTATCAGCCCCGAGTCCACAGTCCTGAGTCCTGCACGCACGACTAAATTAACAGTGTGAGCGATACACGGTAAATGTTCATAATTTGTTAATCGTATAGCCGCCTTCACAACATGATTACACAGACGCATGTATACTACAGACCAGCTTCACAACATGATTACAGAGACTTGCATGTATACTACAGACCGGCTACAACATGATTACACAGACGCACATGTATACTACAGACCGGCTTCACAACATGATTACACAGAGACTTGCATGTATACTACAGACCGGCTTCACAACATGATTACACAGAGACTTGCATGTATACTACAGACCGGCTTCACAACATGATTACACAGACACTTGCATGTATACTACAGACCGGCTTCACAACATGATTACACAGAGACTTGCATGTATACTACAGACCGGCTTCACAACATGATTACACAGAGACTTACATGTATACTACAGATCAAATCATAATTCAAAACAAAAAACTGCCACAGATATGGATCGTGCGGATGTAGCTGGCACGGTAAATATGCCACGCAATTGTATTTTCAATTACGACACTTACTGTTTTTAGAGAAATACGAAATCAAATTATGTAACTTTTTGAAATAAACTTCAAATCACGTTGACAAAGAGCGCACATACAACTCTGTGTAAAAAGTATCGGGAATATGTCAATAAAAGACCCGCGTAAAGAGGTCGTTCTAATTTTTTACTGCATGTTGGTAGCACTGTACTGATTTAGCGCGCAAAGTTTGAGCAGGATCTGTCATTTAATTTGTTTTAAACTACACTTTTGTTGGTCATAGTTTTGAGTTATCGGCGATTTTACAATGGAAAATATTGTTGAACAAAGAGTGTGCCTTAAATTTTGTGTTTCGAATGATATTTCATGTGGTGAATCACTAAAAATGTTGCGAAATACCTACGGCGAATCGTGTATATCGAAAACAAGGGCTTATGAATGGTATAAGGCTTTTAAAGAAGGCCGAGAAGTAGTAGTAGACTTGCCTCGTTCTGGTAGACCTTCAACCGCTACGACCAAAGAAAACATCGACAAAATCAAGAAGCTAGTGCTCGAAAATCGACGTATGAGTCTGAGAGAGTTGGCTAGTGAGGTGAACATATCTTTTAAGTCCGTCCACAACATTCTCATTGACATTTTAGGCATGAAACGCGTCGCCGCTCGACTAGTTCCAAAAGAGCTCAATTTTGTTCAAAGAGCGCAGCGAAAGCATGTCGCTGAAGACATGGTTTCCCGAGCTTCTACGGATCCGACCTTTATGAAACGTATAATAACTGGCGACGAGACATGGGTTTATGAGTACGACATGCAAACAAGCCAACAGTCTTCAGAATGGCGTCTCGAAACGAGCCGAAACCAAAAACCGCGGCAAAGTCGCTCCAAAATCAAGGTGATGCTGACAGTTTTTTGACTACCGTGGTGTGGTTCACTCGAATTCCTTCCAAAGGAGAAACAGTGAATAAAGAATATTATTTAGGCGTCATGAAGCGTTTGCGTGAGTATCCGCCGAAAACGTCCAGATTTGTGGCAACACAACTCATGGATGCTGCACCATGATAATGCACCATCACACAGCCATTATAGTGAAAGAGTTTTGGCGAAACATTCAACAAAAGTTCTCGACCAAGCACCGTATTCACCTGATATGGCTCCGTCTGACTTTTTTATTTCCCAAGTTAAAATTACCACTTGAGGAAAACGTTTTGAGTCGATAGAAGCCATAACAAAATTCGCTGAATGAGCTAAAGGCCATACCGCAAATAGCCTATGAAAATGTATGGAAGACTGGGTGAAGCGTTGGAGATGTTGTATTGCAAGCGATGGGGCCTACTTTGAAGGCGATAAAATAAATTTAGATGAATAATTTGTATTTTTGTTTTATTGACAAATTCGATATTTAGTACACAGAATATAAATAGTAACAACGTTTTGTTAGTTATTTAAACAAAATCAAGTGTCAGATTGTCAAAAACAACGTTCGTGGTTTAGAAAAATAAGGACTAGTCTTCTCGCCCACATCCGACTAAAGGAATTACGGAAAATTAAACGTGACTAATAGCACAAATTTAATAACATTACCACGTAATACATACATCTCTCCCAAAAAGCAAAGATACCTACGCTATAATAGCCTACAAAATTTTAATAATAATCCCAGACTGCACGCGTACAAATAGTTGCCGACACTTTACCCACCGCACGACCTACGTATGACTGCGTAATCGAGCGAACGCGTTAGTCTAGATTCTATACAGGGTATTTTTGAAACGCTCCCGAAAACGAAGACAGATGATAGTACTAAGGATACCTATGATGATGGGTCACAAAGAAATTCGATCCTGAGGAAAAAAATCATCTTTTCACAACGTTTTATTAACTTTATTCACGCTCCATCATGTTATTACAGTTATTTGAAACGATATTTCACACAAAAAATCATGAAAATACTGAAAATAAAACCAGCAGTGGAACTTTAAAAGAAAATCAGCTGACAATAGGGTCAATATCCTCGCGGGCTCGAACTCTTACCTAGATCGGTACGAAACAATGCATTAGGTTATACTACTTACTCACTCTACCTTCCCTTTCACACACACGCTGCTTCGTGTCGCCTCGCGCTGTGGAATTTACACATGCTTCAAGGACGTTACAATAATTTTAGTTTTTGAGACAGTGCCATGTTGACTATCACGAGCGATAGTTCAATTGTTTTGTTTATTAAATTATTGTCGTTATTACTTGTTATTAATTAATTAATGATGTTGTTCTTGTTGTTACGTTTTGTGTTTTTGTTTTGTTTTAATAATGTCTAACGCGTAGGTACGTTTATAGTGCTCGTGAATACGGCAACATGTTAATGTGCCTTGAAGAATCTCATAAGGCCACGGAGGATCGGTAAGCTGTTTTATACCTAATTTTTTTAAATAACTTAGTACTGAACTGATCTGAATAGGTACATAACTGAATACATCAGAATAATAAACATACCTACACAATGGATAACAAAGCATGACTCTAACCTCGTAAACATTTTATTTAAGTATTTTTTCATTAGCGGGGAATCGAACCAGTTATTTGGTTTATTTAACCTGTGAATTGAATTAAAGTGGCTACGTGGAGACAAGCACAGTGGCAAAATAGTAGGTTAAGTAGATAAGTTAGGTATTTAGTTGTAAATTATTAGATATTGTGGTACCATCGCTAGTTGCGGGCCGCGCGAATTCGGCGTTCGCGCGTACATTGACCCTAGTCAGCTAATTGTAATTCAGTAATTCCACTGCTGGTTTTATGTTTCAGTATTATCATGATTTTTTTGTGAAAGATCGTTTCAAATAACTGTAATAACATGATGGAGCGTGAATAAAGTTAATAAAACGTTGTGAAAAGATGATTTTTTCCTCGGGATCGAATTTTTGTGACCCATCATCATAGGTATCCTTAGTACTATCATCTGTCTTCGTTTTCGGGAGCGTTTCAAAAATACCCTGTATATATAAAGGCAAACCTGACTAACTTATCTATCAACGCACAGCCGAAACTACTGAACGGATTTCGCTGAAATTCGGCATACAGACAGTTATAATGACGTAAGCATCCGCTAAGAATGGAATTTTAAAAATTCGCCTCCTAAGGGGTGAAAAAGGTTAAAAGTTTGTATGAAAGTCCGTCATTTTTGAGCTAGAAGCCTGAAACTTTGTTTTAGGTTAGCGATTAGAAATAAACAATTACGTGTCCAACTGTTTTTGAAAATTCAACCCTAAGGGGTGAAAAAGTGGTTAAAAGTTTGTATGGGAAACAAGATTAGTTAAACTATTTTATTCGAAACTTCTAATTTATTGATAGGAGTACCCTATCAATAAATTAGTAAAGAAGTGTTTCAGGCTCTTTCGGAATTCAACCCTAAAAGATGGAAAAGGTGACAAATCCAACGTAGCATACGGGAAATACCTACCTGTGGGAAATGTGGTTGAAATGTCAATATGGGTGTCGTTTTATGGTTTTTGGGACGTTAATTACGAAAATGGCATCGATTATGGTTTGAAACCAACATGGATGGAAGGATGGATGACTTGGGTGTCACTTTTAAGGTTTTTGGGTCGTAAATAACGTAAATGATATTGATAAATATTTTAAACTTAATTTATTAGAATAGAATAGAATATACTTTTATTGCACAAAAACATAAAACAAAATAGACAAGAAGATTTGTACAAAAAATTTGCACAAAATTACACCTGAACAAAAAATACTAATTTAAAAATTAAAAAACAATGAAAATAAACAACAAAACCAAATATATTTTTTACAAATTAATAAAATGGCAAAACGAAAAGAAATACTCAGGTAAAACCTACCTATTTTGTATTGATCTTCAAGTTCAATCCCTACCAATAGATGGTGTTGGTATCGTTTTAGAACGCGGTAACGTTGTGTTTTCGAACTAATATAAAGTGAATGGTGAATGAGCGCTTCGAACTATATCACATACGATACCTATTCACTGTTAACGGATATTTGACTAGACTTCGACTTTGTTTGCTTGCTTTACGGTTTAAGATTTACTTCGTGTTTCGGATTAGTTGCTTGATTTGTCTTTCTTTCAACCACTGTTCAAACTTGGAATTCGATATGCATTGTGATCAGGTATTGTTGATAGAAGTATTTTTCTCACTGAAAAATGACTACAGAAACTCTTAATATTAAAGGAAAAGTGGAAGAACATACTGTCGTCCCCATTACAGGTGACGGCGCCTGTTTGTTGCGCCTCTTTCATTTTAATGTACGGAACCCAATAAAATGTGATGGTGGTGCATTCACAAATTGTTAGATTTGTGGTAAATGATTAGCCTAGGTTTTCAGTTATGACCCACAATAGAAATGGCGATAATTATTCAACAGCAAATTAATATTCAGCCGATATGTTAAAAATTAAACTTACGGTGGACTTTGTGAATTGGTAGCTGCAGGATTAATATTTCCGTTTCGGTTTGAAGTATATCGAAACGGTCTGCTATACACAGAGTCCGGAACAGATATATGTCTAGTAAGGTGATTACGATTTAGCCATGATTTATCTAATGGACATTTTGACGCCTATCTGCCTATTGTTGCGAAGAAAATTACACAGCGTCGCATGGAGGTATCTGTCGAAGAGCGTGATCCTTTTCAGAGCTTGACCATTTAACTATTACATCTTTTGTAAACTGTGAAATATCATCTCCAACCTGCGGAACAGATCAATCTGTATCGTCGACATTAAAATATGAAAAAGAAAAATAAACGAAGGTCGAGATTTACAAACTACATAAGAAAAGTCAATTAAAAAGTGCACAAGAAAGATATAGGCAGAACAAGCCAGATTCAAATCGTAAGCTGTGTCCGCTTATCAGAAAAAAATATCCTGATGTGCATAGGCAAGCTGTTGCAAATTACCAAACCGCCAATCCACAAGTGCATAGAGCAATTCAGTCACGGTATGAGGAAAACACTACACTGCGTTTATGGAAAAACAAGGTCTATTCCGCTATGGAGTATGACCCTGATATTGCTTATAGAACTGAAAGCAGTGTAGCCTTGGGTTCTATGACATACAAGTGTGAGTGGTGCAATGCGCTGAAATAGAAGGATGAGACACCTGGTATGTGTTGCAGCGCTGGAAAAGTGCAACTCGATCGGTTGAAACAACTGCCTGAACCACTCTTTAGTTTGATTAATGATCTACACCCAGATCATGACCATTTTATGGGTAATATTCGTAAATATAATGCCTGTTTCAGATGACTTCCTTTGGTCGTAAACAGGTAACAGCAGATGGTTTTCACCGACTTTTAAAGTACAAGGCCAGGTCGACCATTTAATTGAAGTATATTACCAGATGCCGAACATGACGCTCAGTAACTACAAATATATTTTGTAGGTGAAGGTGATCGAGAAGCAAAGATTCGATGTTCTAAATTTCCTAACTTAAAGCCAAATTTAATCAAACAATTGCAGAATATGCTGCATCAAGTGAACCCGTATATAAAAGATCTGAAAAGTGCTATTGATAAAGCCCTCCTTCAGAGTCATACAAAGTTGTCACATGCTGATGAAAACCACCAGAAGAACATAAGTGTTAGTGGATCAACAATTTGATCGAAGGAACATCATCCTCGAGAGCCGAAGTAATTCATTTAAGCGTATTAGTGAGATACATCGAGCATATGATGCTACAGTATCCATTGATGTTTTGTTGGGGGATGATGGGTATTCAATCAACATACCATAACGCGATCCCACAACTAAGTTGCCGCTTAATAAAACTGTCTCTTCTGCAAGTTTCTATTCGTATAGAATAATGATTAAAGAAGGAGAAGATAACTATTTAGTCAACTATCGCCAAAATAGAAACAGAGAGATTAAATTATGTCAAAAATAATCAAGCCAAATTACGTGCTGATAGTTACATCCATTTAAAATATGCTATTGGACGACAAGACGCAGAAGCCAACCAACTAGGACAAATGGTTGTCCTTCCATCATCTTATACGGGGGGACCTAGGTATATGCTCGAAAGAATACAGGACGCTATGACCTATGTTAGGAATTATGGCCGGCGTGATCTTGTTATCACTTTCACATGCAATCCTCGCTGGGACGAGATAAAAGAGCAATTGCTTCAAGGACAACAATCTCATGATAGACACAATATAATTTCGAGGGTGTTTCGACTAAACGTGAAAAAGATTATGAACTTATTGACAAAGGGCAAAATATTTAGTGAAATGCGATGCTATATGTACTCAACGAAATGGCAAAAGAGAGATCTTCCACATATTCATATTCTTTTATGGCTTCACAAACGTATTACTCCGGATCAAATCGACAATATAATTTGTGCTGAAATACCGGATCCCAAACGTGACCCAGAGCTTCACGAAATCGTTAAATGTAATATGATACATGGTCCATGTGGAACTTTAAATCGAAAGTCACCATGTATGAAAGATAACATGTGCAGTAAACGATACCCCAGGGCTCTCATAAGGGAAACTCAAACTGGTGTAGACGGTTATCCGCAGTACAAGAGACGTTTACTAGATGACGGTGTGTTCTCTGTTGATATCAAAGGCACAACCATAGATAATCGCTGGGTAGTCCCTTATAATCCAGTATTATTAAAAATATTTAACGCTCACTTAAATGTGGAATATTGTCATTCGGTGAAATCAATAAAATACGTCTGTAAATACGTAAATAAAGGTTCAGACCAGGCATCGTTTGCTTTAGAGAATGAGAAGGATGAAGTTAAAACCTACACAAGTGGAAGATATATAAGTTCATCAGATGCAGTATGGCGAATCCTTGAATTTCCCATTCACGAGCGTTTCCCTCCCGTAGTCCACCTCGCTGTTCATTTGGAAAATGGGCAAAGGGTTTATTTTAATGAGCAAAATCTGAGTGAAAGAGTGAATAGTCCTCCAACAACCACACTCCTATCCTTTTTCGATTTTTGTAAAGTGAATAACTTTGCAAAAACATTGCTCTACCTAGAAGTACCTGCATACTACGTTGGGGATAAAAGAAAGTTCCAAAGAAGAAAGAGAGGAGCAAACGTTGAAGGCTGGACAGGGGTCAAAAAAGAGCACGTTCTGGGCAAGGTTTATACTGTGCATCCGAACAATACAGAATGCTATCACCTTCGCATGCTTCTTCATGAGATCCGGGGCCCAATTTCGTTTGAAGCGTTAAAAACTCTGCTTGCTTGAAGATAATCAGCCTTTGTTCGCAGCAATGGAAGAGGCAGCACTTTGTCAATCACTGCAAATGATTCGGAATCTTTTTACGATTATTTTAGTGTTCTGCCAAGTATCAGACCCTTTAAGCCTTTGGGAGAAATTCAAAGAATACCTATCTGAAGATTTTAAAAGGCAATTAGAAAGACAGGGAGATGTGGATGTAGAGCACATAACAGATGTGGTATTTAACAAATGCCTTTCGGTAATAGAAGATGCCGTATTGGCGTTGGGTGGTCGGCTACTAAAAGAGTATGGGTTACCTCAGCCAAGCAAAGAACAACAATTTGAAAATAGAGAGTTTCTTGAAGAGACAAGTTACGACTTAGCATCATTATAAAACACACTTAAAAATAATGAAGGATCACTGAATGACGAACAATAAGCAGTTTTCAATCAAATGAACACAAAAATTGAATCAAATGAGGGTGGAATATTCTTTTTAGATGCTCCCGGTGGAACAGGCAAAACATTCCTCATAAATTTGCTATTAGCAAAAGTTAGAAGTACTCGCGGAATTGCTTTGGCTGTGGCTTCTTCTGGGATCGCAGCTACACTGATTGATGGTGGACAAACTGCTCATGCTACCTTCAAGTTACCACTCAATTTAACAACAGCTGATACTCCCATTTGTAATATATCGAAACAAAGTAATTTTGCTGAAGTATTAAAACATACGAAAATGATAGTGTGGGATGAAATAACCATGGCTCATATGGGTGGCGTAGAGGCTTTAAACAGAACTCTACAAGATATAAGAGGAAATAAGAAGTTAATGGGTGGTGTAACGGTTTTGCTGGCTGGAGATTTTAGATAGTCTCTACCAGTAGTGCCAAAAGGAACTAGAGCAGATGAAGTTAAGGCGTGTCTTAAGAGATCCACTTTATGGCCTCTAATTAAAATCCTCAAGCTCTCGAAAAATATGCGGATACACTTAGGAGAAAAAGAGTCTGCTGGTGGATTTGCGAATCTCCTACATGAAATCGGCACCGGTGATTACCCGATAAATGACGGAATGATAACCATCCCTGATAATTTATGCACAGTTGTATTTACGTTACAGGAGTTAATATCCAAAATTTACCCAGATATTGCTCATATCCACGATAAGCCGATAGAATAGTTGTGTGAACGTGCCATACTAACCCCGAAAAACGACCAAGCAGCGGCAATTAACGATATACTGTTAATGTCTTTTGAGGGGGAAGAAATGGTTTACACGTCAATAGACTCTGTGGTCAACACAGATGACGCAATTAACTACCCTGTCGAATTTCTTAATTCACTGAAACCATCGGATCTTCGGCACTCCTGTTATGTTGTTGCGAAATTTAAAACCTCCTCAACTGTGCAACGGAACCAGACTAAAAGTAAAAGCGTTACATCGCAATGTAGTGGAAGCCACAATTATAACTGGATGTGCGCAAGGGGAAACTGTATTTGTACCAAGAATTCCCTTGATCCCGAATGATCTTCCCTTTGAATTCAAACGAATACAGTTTCCCATCAAACTCTGCTTTGCAATGACCATAAACAAATCACAAGGGCAGACATTAAAATTTGCGGGTATAGACTTGAGAGAACATTGTTTTTCACACGGGCAATTCTATGTGGCTTGCTCACGCGTTAGCTCGCCCAGTAGTCTGATAATTTTGGCACGCAGTAATAGATTAGCAAAAAATGTGGTGTATTAAGAAGTTATGTAGTTTACTAGCTTTTGCCCGCGACATCCAGTTATAATTGTGGCTTGTACCAGCAGACTCTTTTTCATACATGGGCGCGATATAACCGAACTCCACGCGGATGAAGTCGCGGGCAAAAACTAGTATTATATAAAGATGATAAAATAAATAAAAGACTAGAAATAATTATATAATTATTTTATTTGTTTCGTAATCAAATATGTTCTATAAATGGTAAATAGCTTTATTTACTTATCTAGATTCTCTGTTATTAAACTTAATCCCACTGATACTCATATTTTTGGGAGTGATTCAAGGTGGCGAGTGGTTAATTGCTTAAAACTTTTAAGCATTTTATTCACGAAGTGATTAAAGTTAGTTTGCGATTGTTTCGGTCTGATTTTTGGTAAGTTTGTATTGTATTAAGTTATTTAATGCATATACACTATATTATTTAGTTTAGTTTTGTTTATTTTTCCACTTTGGGGAGACTTAAATTTAAATTTTTAGTTCAGCAGTGTCACACAATTAATTGGCATTATTCCTATAAGTTAAAAATATCATTTGCTATCTGTTAAAATAAAAATGTTATTAACACTCTTTTAGTGTTATATTTTCATTCGTGATAAGTATTAAGACAGTTGTTAAATTTTATAGCAAATAAACTAAGTTTACTAGAACTTAGTTGGGTGGGGCTCAAAAAAATGTACTTTTTGAAAAAAAAATCGCGGCCATCTGTTTACCCCTAAATTTTAGTATTTTTAAGAGTTTTTTAATCAAATTTTAGTTGCTGCATTAAAATGAAGACATCAAAAAAAGATAGTTGCAAATGGAATCCATAAATCTTCAATTTACGCAATATTTTAGTTTATAAAACTTTCAATCTTTTTTTGCTCCATACAAAACTTAAATGTCCCAGGGCTGTCCGCCGACAATGTTTTAATTTTATTTTTTTAATTACGCTTTTATTGTTATTTCTTTTAACCTTCATTGTTAGAATAGGAATTAATTTATAGTATTTTGTCTGAAATTCTCGCAAAATCTTACAATTTCTTGCGAAATCACAAATTTAAACAAGTGTCCCTAATAATTTTCTAGTGCGTTACGAGTAATGTGTACCACGATAACTTTCGTAGTTTAGTGCTAATCACATTAGAACTTGTTTTGTAGGATGGCAACACCTTATAACAACATCTTTCAAGTGTCAATTTAATGTCAGCCATTTTAGTCTAGCTACAAAAGTGAGGGTATTTGCAGTGTCCCTTTTGTTCGTCGAAAATATTGGATATTAAACACAGAATTTTCAATTTATGTGTTTATCTTTCATTATATGAATCATAGATACTAAATAAATACCTGTTGAAGTCTTATTCTATGGATTTATTTCTAAAATTTCTTTGAATTTGCGGCTACTTTAATCATATAAACACAAGAACCTTCTCGCGTTTTCGGTCTGGTGTTATGTTGTGTTACGTGGTGTGTTACATAACACACTGGATAGCATTAAGCTTAGTTTACATTGCCTTTAACCGACTGCGGTAGAGCCCAAAAGCGGGTATAAAATTTTTGCTTGAATGTGAATAAACCTGCAAATTATGTAATTATAATCGTGTCTTCTCTTCTGTTGCCATAGAAGCACCCCAAATAAATCTTAACATATTCTAAAAAACTACATAGATCTATAAAGAGAAACAAACAATTAACTTCGATCGATTGATCTCTCGGTCGAAGTTGGACTTACCTAGTCAGACTATTTGTCTCAGGTAAACATACTCGTCAACAACTTCGAGCTTAGTGGTCGTTTGGAAAAATGATGAGAGTGAATTTTTACGATGCGCGCGCACACCGACACCTAAAACCGACAACTTCAGTGGGTAATTGTCTCTCAAGTTTTTTTGTTTTGTTACACTAAAGATGTATAACTTCTTATGTGCGTACATAAGTACACACACACTTTTTTTATATCACATTACCAGAACACGAATATCAAAACAACTCATTTTTACGATTTCTTGATTCCGTTTAAATTGACATAAAATCTTTAATACCATTAAGGGCCGTTAAAATTTCTAGTGGGCTCAAAAACAGTGTTAGTTGAATAAAATAAGAGTGAGTGGGTGTGCAGGCATCCGCTACCTGCACTCGCTGGGGCTGGTGCACCGCGACGTGAAGATGAAGAACGTGCTGCTGGACGCGGGCGGGCGCGGCGCGCTGTGCGACCTGGGCTTCTGCGCGGCCGAGGCGCTCATGTCGGGCTCCGTGGTGGGCACGCCCGTGCACATGGCGCCCGAGCTGCTCGCCGGCGACTACGACGCCGCCGTCGACGTCTACGCGTTCGGCATACTCTTCTGGTGAGCGTGAGAGTGAGACACCGCTACGTAGACTTCTGCGCGGCCGAGGCGCTCATGTCGGGCTCCGTGGTGGGCACGCCCGTGCACATGGCGCCCGAGCTGCTCGCCGGCGACTACGACGCCGCCGTCGACGTCGCGTTCGGCATACTCTTCTGGTGAGCGTGGTGAGACACCGCTACGTAGACTTCTGCGCGGCCGAGGCGCTCATGTCGGGCTCCGTGGTGGGCACGCCCGTGCACATGGCGCCCGAGCTGCTCGCCGGCGACTACGACGCCGCCGTCGACGTCTACGCGTTCGGCATACTCTTCTGGTGAGCGTGAGAGTGAGACACCGCTACGTAGACTTCTGCGCGCCGAGGCGCTCATGTCGGGCTCCGTGGTGGGCACGCCCGTGCACATGGCGCGAGCTGCTCGCCGGCGACTACGACGCCGCCGTCGACGTCTACGCGTTCGGCATACTCTTCTGGTGAGCGTGAGAGACACCGCTACGTAGACTTCTGCGCGCCGAGGCGCTGTCGGGCTCCGTGGTGGGCACGCCCGTGCGCCGCGAGCTGCTCGCCGGCGACTACGACGCCGCCGTCGACGTCTACGCGTTCGGCATACTCTTCTGGTGAGCGTGAGTGAGACACCGCTACGTAGACTTCTGCGCGGCCGGGGCTCATGTCGGGCTCCGTGGTGGGCACGCCCGTGCACGGCGCCCGAGCTGCTCGCCGGCGACTACGACGCCGCCGTCGACGTCGCGTTCGGCATACTCTTCTGGTGAGCGTGAGGTGAGACACCGCTACGTAGACTTCTGCGCGCCGAGGCGCTCATGTCGGGCTCCGTGGTGGGCACGCCCGTGCACATGGCGCCCGAGCTGCTCGCCGGCGACTACGACGCCGCCGTCGACGTCTACGCGTTCGGCATACTCTTCTGGTGAGCGTGAGAGTGAGACACCGCTACGTAGACTTCTGCGCGGCCGAGGCGCTCATGTCGGGCTCCGTGGTGGGCACGCCCGTGCACATGGCGCCCGAGCTGCTCGCCGGCGACTACGACGCCGCCGTCGACGTCTACGCGTTCGGCATACTCTTCTGGTGAGCGTGAGAGTGAGACACCGCTACGTAGACTTCTGCGCGGCCGAGGCGCTCATGTCGGGCTCCGTGGTGGGCACGCCCGTGCACATGGCGCCCGAGCTGCTCGCCGGCGACTACGACGCCGCCGTCGACGTCTACGCGTTCGGCATACTCTTCTGGTGAGCGTGAGAGTGAGACACCGCTACGTAGACTTCTGCGCGGCCGAGGCGCTCATGTCGGGCTCCGTGGTGGGCACGCCCGTGCATGGCGCCCGAGCTGCTCGCCGGCGACTACGACGCCGCCGTCGACGTCTACGCGTTCGGCATACTCTTCTGGTGAGCGTGAGTGAGACACCGCTACGTAGACTTCTGCGCGGCCGAGGCGCTCATGTCGGGCTCCGTGGTGGGCACGCCCGTGCACATGGCGCCCGAGCTGCTCGCCGGCGACTACGACGCCGCCGTCGACGTCTACGCGTTCGGCATACTCTTCTGGTGAGCGTGAGAGTGAGACACCGCTACGTAGACTTCTGCGCGGCCGAGGCGCTCATGTCGGGCTCCGTGGTGGGCACGCCCGTGCACATGGCGCCCGAGCTGCTCGCCGGCGACTACGACGCCGCCGTCGACGTCTACGCGTTCGGCATACTCTTCTGGTGAGCGTGAGTGAGACACCGCTACGTAGACTTCTGCGCGGCCGAGGCGCTCATGTCGGGCTCCGTGGTGGGCACGCCCGTGCACATGGCGCCCGAGCTGCTCGCCGGCGACTACGACGCCGCCGTCGACGTCTACGCGTTCGGCATACTCTTCTGGTGAGAGTGAGAGTGAGAGTAAAACACCACTACGTAGATTTCTGCGTGTTGGACATACTCTTTTGGTGAAACGCCGCCCCTACGTGGAGGACAGGCTAGAAGGAAATCACTTAGAAATGGCCAACGGTATCTTTTATAGAATAAGGGTAACAAATAAGCACAGTCCACCTGATGATAAATGGATGTTGTGACACATAGCCACCTATAACTATATTCTATTAAGAGTCTAAATGCAGCTGCGTTATCGCCCCCGTAGGACTAAGAGGAAATTTATTACGATTGGATTTCTTGAGTTTTCATTTTCTTGCGCGGAATCCTAATTATTTTTCTAATATAAAAGTAGCCTAAGTTACTCCTTATAACATCAGCTATCTGCCAGTGAAAGTCCCGTCAAAATCGGTCCAGCCGTTTCGAAGATTACCCGTAACAAACGGACAAACAAAAATTTTAAAAATTGTAATTTTGTTATAAGTACCGTATATACATTCATATGCATGTAATAAAAAGCTGTTATTTTGAAATTGCAAACAGACACTTCAATTTAATTTATTTGTATAGATGAATTATCTCGTTTCCAGTAAAAAAAAGTCTATAATCATCATCGGAAACACAGCAACATTAAGCTACTATTTCACGTTAGGTAGACAGACACTTGAAGTATTAGTTGAAAACGTGGTCCTTCCCCAGTCGTGCCCTCCCATTCAGGTTACAACCATAATATAGATGCAACGCAGCTGTGTACCACGTATAGAAGCAACTAGAAAATATAAAAAAAATGGCGAGCGGCAAAACCTATATTCACCAGTGCAGTTTTTTGACAACAACGGAGCGGCAAATGCTTGATGGTCCTCCGAGCCAGATGCATACGCGATAACCTTTGAGCCATTACATCCTGTAATACTGAATGACCAGCGATATCTTCAAGGAACTACCGGGAAACATATTCTTGGTCCAAAGAACATTTTTTGATTAATTATAAATTGCACAAAACAATATATTGATTTAATTGTAACTTCTACGAAATAACTAAACTTATTAACCGTATTTCATTGATACACGTGTGGCTTATTTACAAAATTGTGAAATGTTTGCGATTAAATGTCCATAATTCAATTATTCTAAGGTGAACTGTGTTCAGTTGTATTCTTTATATAAACTGATAACCTTTTCGATAATAAAATTCACGTGTTCGCTTTCAGGTATGTTTGCGCGGGAAACATAAAACTGCCGACAGCTTTCGAAGCATTCCAGAATAAAGAGCAGCTGTGGAGTAAAGTAAAGCGAGGTATGTTTCTAGTAAACTAGCAGATTTCGCGAAGCAAAATGTTATTTAAAAAAAAACTAATACTAATAATGTTATAAATATTACAAATATTTCCGACAACCACTCCAACACAGCTAGCATGGGCTGGGGACAAAAAATTTATCCCCCGATTATATCCACTGACAAGAGATAAAATTATCTTGGCCTTATACCAAAGCACGGCAACGGGGAGAAGTATATCCCCGTTTGACATAACGAGTTATATGTCTGTCCCCCGTCCGTAGCATGGGGCCAAATGAAAGATAAAAAATTATGCTCTTTGACATTTGAAAGGGACAATTTTATCCTAGTTCATTGGACGTGGGCTTAAGTTTATATTCATACAAAAATCTATCTAAGTCTAAGTCTATCTCCCATTTTATCTACTGTGGATATTATATCCACCGGATTTGAACCCACGACTATTGAGTTCGGGGGTTAGGGATTGATAGGGAAATTAAGTTATTGTCACTTATTGTACCATGATTATTGAAAAAAGACTTGTCAACTTAAGGCCGTCCGCCTTGCTATCTTAGGCAACTGCATCACTTACCATTATGTTAGATACGAGGGTGGATTGAAAAGTACTCGGCCTAACCAAGAAAATAAACACATACTAAATCAGTAATATTTTTATTTTTCTACATAATCACCATCAAGTTCAATACACTTTTGCCACCTCCCCTTCCAAGCATTTAGACCGTTGAAAAAAAATGATTCTTCCTTAGAGTCAAAATATGCGTCTACAGCTGCTTTGACCTCGTCGTTTGTCGAAAATCTTTGACCTCCCAAGTGCTTTTTTAGGTTAGGGAACAGAAAGAAGTCTGATGGTGCCAGATCAGGTGAATACGGCGGATGCGGTAACAGTTCAAAGCCACAGTTGTGAATTTCAGCCATTGACTGTACTGACGTGTGAACACGGGCGTTATCTTGATGAAACAGGACTTTTCTTCTGAGCATTCCTCGACGTTTTCTTTTATTTCCTCTCGTAAACGACGTAGTAAGTGCAGTAGTAATCAGAGTTTATAGTCTGACCCTTTCAAGATAATCAATCATAATCACACCTTTCGAGTCCCAGAATACTGAAGCCATCACCTTATTTGCCGACAAAATCGACTTAGCCTTTTAGGGGTGGTGAACCAGGTCTTCTCCACTGTTTTGATTGTTGTTTTGTTTCCGGTGTACAGTAATGAACCCATGTTTCGTCCATAGTAACAAAACGATTCAAAATCATCTGCATCGGCTTCAAATAACTCCAAACAGTCGCGTGAAATAGTCAATCGCGTCCTTTTTGTTCAACTGAAAGCAGTCGCGGAACCCACCTCGCAGACACCTTGTGGAAACCCAACTCGTTGACAATGATGTTTTGAGTTCGTTCATAAGAGATGCCTATAATCTCGGCTATCTCTCTAATTTTAATCTGCGGTCTCCCATTATTAAATCAAGTACTTTTAATATTTTCGTCAGTAGTTGACGTCGAAGGCCTTCCAGAGCGGGGTTCATCTTTCACACTCTCTACCACGCTTAAATTCTGCTATCCATTTTTGACGGATGAATATGACAGAGCACAATCGCCTAATGTACTGACCATGTCATCATGGATGGCTTTTGATGATAGCCCCTTCTTATGGAGGTACTTAATGACGGCACGCTGCTCGATTTGCTCCATTCGCGGAAATTATGTCCGATTACTTTGTTAATCAATTTATAAAATCACAACTAATTATCGCACACGTTTCGAACTTCACACAATGAACTAGTCTGAACTGAACTAAATAATGTGGGTAGATTTGATTTTTAGAATTGAATGGATCTGTGTTAGGCCGAGTACTTTTCAATCCACCCTCGTAGTAGTTAAGTACTAGCTTAGCTTGGCTTAGCTATAATAATTTGAAAAAAATCCAATAAGGAAGGTGACAGATGCGTTGCCATCAGTGAGAATTAAAATGGAATGCCTCACGGTATGCATCTTTACTGCCTTACCTTCAAACCGGAACATAGCGGTGCACGTATTACTTTTTGGTGGCAGAAATATGTAAGAGGGTGATACCTACTACCTACCTAGACAGACACCTAGTGAGAAAAGGAGTTTAGTTGAGGGTGCGGAATGTAAACTCGGCAAGTTGTGGGTTTGAATCTGCCACGCGAACTACTGCCCTAACCTAATACAAGCATTAATATCGTTACCACTACTATTTTTTCAATAAATAAAAACTTAGCTCTCGTAGACGGATCGATCCCGCATTGGCTAAGCATTGAGTAGCGGAGCTAAAGGCGGCGGGTAAGAATCACACACAGAACACGTGTTTGTATTTTTTTATTAAATAAACTTGACAAACGAGCACAAAGTCCACCTGACGGTTAGTGGATGCTGTGGCCCATAGACACTTCTCTCCTCGATTAATAATCAAAATGCAGATGCGTTGTCACACTTAAATTCCATCTTAGTTCCTCGTTTTCAGGAAAAAGTCTCGGGGTCTGGATGTATGTCCTTGTGCAATTTATGTATGTAAAACGTCTCCACGATACAGAAGAGAATCTCACTGTGGGGGTAATGTTGTTTTAAACAAACAAACAAACAAAGTCAGCCTGTCATATGTTCGTAATGCGTTGTAAATCTCGTTAAATATATGTTTTTTTTCATTTCCAGGTCTACGCCCCGAACGCTTACCGCACTTTACAGATGAATGCTGGGAGGTGATGGAGTCGTGTTGGGCTTCTGAGCCGTCACAAAGGGCTCTGCTTGGCGATGTACAACCTAAACTCGAAAAAATCCTCGAACAAGCTTTAAAGGACCAGGAAAATGAACTCTGTGACACTAGGAACAAAGTCTGTAATGTCTCGGACGATGAAAGTCTCGATATGACTGGAATTCACAGAAACGACACTTAGGGGTTTAGTAAAGCAAAATTGAGCTTTATACTGTATAGCATAAGGATTTTGATCTCTCGATTATTATGTATATTATTTTGTAAGTAAAGAATTATGTGAGTTTTAATGAAATATTTAAAATGTATTTTTATAATAAGGAATCTGAACTGTGATTTTTAGATAATTCAGTTTTTCTGTATAAAATTGGCAAAATTATTAAAAATGTACACCTCATTGGCAGCATTAATTTCTTTTGAAGGTTCATTAGCGCAGTGGATTAGCGTTTGGTTAGGCGCTGGAGGCCGCAGGTTCGAATATCGCACGGATCAACTATTTGTATGGCCAAAAAGTGTTTTTTCCGGGTCTGGCTGTCCCGGAATGACGCTTCCATGATAATGGAGAAATTTATAAACAAGCAAAGAAGAGATCGAAGCAGAGGAAATAGCATCGATAGGACACCTCGCCCCTCTCCTTTCCGTCCCACTCCGTCATACAATTAAATTTAAGCTACGCTACAGCTATATTATGGTTATAGCACGAATGGGTCGGCTCGATCGGGGAAGGCCTATGCTCTCACAGCCAGCGTAAAATAGCAGCTTAACGTTTCTTGCTGCTTTTCGTATGGTGAGTGTAGAGAACCGGAGAGCTTTTTTACTGGAAACCAAGCATCCCATCTTAGTCCTCAGTGGTAACACCGTTGGGACAACATACAGTGGCAAAAATGTGAAATCTGGCTTTGCGACCAAATACTACTTTGTATACTACTAGAGCGGCAATTCAGAACGAATACTGTGTCACAGCTGTGGATCGCTCTGGTGCCGGCTGGGCGGGTAGCTGGCACGATAAATATGCCACGCAGTTGCATTTACAGTTACGAAAGTTACTGTTTTTAGGCAAATATAAAATAAAGTTACATACATATTTGAAATGAATTTCAAATCAAGTTGATAAAGTGTACACATAAATAATGACAGCGTTTCCTTAGTAACATTAAACAAAATCGGTGTCATATTGACGAAAACAACGTTTGCGGTTTATAAAAAAATAAACAACTAGTCTTCCCGCCCGCTCGCAGTCAAGTAAAGAAGATACGGAGAATTGACCGTAACTTAGCGCGCAATGTATTAGTACCGTACAAGTCGCGGCACGCAAGGCTAGCGCTGAACGAAACGTGGAGGGGACAGCTGCGCATGGTACTGTCGCGCACGAATTGAATTGCACGACTGCGACCGGTCAGCCAATCAGCGCTGCGAACGATCGCACGCCCCGTGACCCGCTTACTACCCCATGATACCTTATTTTCGACTTATGCGCAATAACGGTCACCGCTAGACTTTCGTGCCGCTACTTATAGTGTCCGTCTAGTAGTATAAATAGAAGTCTGACTGCGACCGAGGGTTTAACAAAACGTTCCTATAAGATTATTTGATAATCAGGTACCATATTGCAGGATATAACAATATATTAAATATATTCTTATGATAGCTTTAATTTCATACAACTGAAGCAGATCTAGCACAGTAAATACATAAAAAGATGTCTTGTTTGGATAGAAACATAAAAACTATTGTAGCGTTTAATTATATAGGAATGTGCAAAGTAAAGCCATACTGAAGTTTAACATATACAAAATAAGTGACAATTAGCATAGTTTAGCGTATAGCTACACCATCTGTCGCATAATATCGTTGACTATTTCTTTCTTTCATATGTTTTTTATAGAACAAGGGTTTGCCACCGCTCAGCAATGAGTTGCAGTGCTAAGGGCCACGGATTCCAATCCCGCACAGATACAGATAAACTATTTGTATGGCCTACAAATTATTTTCCGGGTCTGGATGTTTGTCCTTGTGAAATTTATGTATGTAAACTGCTTACAAATGATACAGGAGAAATTTCTAGTGTGGAGGTAACGTTTAAAAAAAAAAAAACCCTTATAGGTTATTTTTATAAATGTAAATACAACATTGATCGTAAGTCTATAACCTGAAAAACTTTACCGACATAAAGTTCATATTTCAATATCTTACTTTAGTCTGTTCGCCGAGTCGAGCTAGTAACGAGAAAATTTCCTCGCGCCTGATTCGTTAGAGGTAAAACGCATAGGCAGCGTTCACATTGTAAGTAAAATCAGTCTGTTTTCGCACCTCGTATAGTTCAGACGCTTCGAAAGTTCTTTACGAATACTGCTAATTCGACCGCTTCTTTCTATACCGCGATCTGGCTTGTTTTTGGACTAATTATGTTTGTGACTTGGCTAGTGATTTAGACTTAATCGACTTGACGACTTGGCGCATTATTAAAGACTTTTGATATACATATCATTGTCTTGTGGAAATGGCAAATAGTTCCTGGTTATTATAAAAAATGTGGGTAGCGAGAGTAGTTATTCGTCGGAGAGTGAATGAGTAATTTCATATATCTAATAAAAAATGCTATTTCAAAATCTGTATTTTATTTATAATTATATATTAATTTGTTAGCCTGCTTTTTGTGCTCTATTGTGAATGCGGCTTAACATTTTCGACCGCTAGGTCACGCCCATTAAGCAAAAAACTCATTATTTTGTCCTCATCTTTTGTATGCAATTGTGCGATAGAGATAGCGCTATACTAGCTCGACTCGTCGAACAGAAACTATAGTTTTTAGTTATTACAGTGTGCAACGGCCTTTAGTCAGTCAAATTTTAAGTGTTTTTTTTAATAATATGAAATGATATTTCGATGCGTTTAAAAACTATCCATAAGTACCTTATAGTAAACATCACAATTGAATAATATTATTAAAAAAATGTACCTATTTATGTTATGTATGTTATATTCATTGTGTTATGGATTTTATTGTTTTCAATAGAAGGTAATCTGGTGATTGTGAATTGTCTGAAAGTTATAACTTTATGAAATAAAAGTATTTTACATGACTTTCTTATTGCGTCTTTTTTATCTACAATTGAATCTAATATTTTTATGATCTTTAATAGACCTATTTTTATTTCTATGATGTGAAGGTATTCATGATCATCATCACAACAGCCCTTCAAAAGTCCACTGCTGAACCCCCCAAGGACTGCCAACAAAGCACGGTCCTGAGCCACCAGCATCCTTCGACTTCCTGCAGGTCCAACCTGTACCAGGTCGTCACTCCATCTAGCGGGAGCCCGCTCATTACTCCATCAGAGCAGCGTCAGTTTGGAATAAGGTGACATATTTGACAGATCTCACAGCGGGGAAGTTAAATTGTAAGAAAAGCTTTTTTTAACTAAATTTTTTTGATTAATGCATCTTTCTGAAATATTACTTATATTTTGTGTTAATAAGGTCAGAAATGGATAAGCCAAACAATGGATAATCCTAAAAGTAGAAGAATTAAAAAAAAATTAAAAATGCCCGATGGTGGAAGGGAGAGGAAGGAAGTAATGTATGCAATTTCTATGCACACTCTCCGAAATATATCAAGTTCAAACATCGCAAGTTCCCTTTTAACTAATTCAGCACAGCGACTCTAAACAACGATTAACAGGAAAACTAACACCTATTAATTAACATTATATGGTACATATGTAATTCACAAAGTAATCCTATTAAAAGTTTTCACAAATGGGTAATCGGTTTAGGTAAATACATTTAATATTGTTACGAGCTTGGGGTTCGAGACAATTAAAAACTGCCGATTGAATTACCAAAATTGACACTTTAATTATACAACACTAATTACAACTTTAAACCACACTAATAACAAAACACAATTTTACTACAGATCGCTTAAGTTCGCAGTTGTATCGCTTCGAAGTATTCGCTTGTATCGCCAATTCAATACTGCCTCGGTCGTGGTCTATACCGGCCTTATATAGCGCCTCCGATACTTTCCAGAACCTTCTACTGTGAAACATCTAGAATGTTCGGTACATATCGGTCCCGAAATTTCTGAAAGATCTTGACTCTCCTAGTTCTGCTACTCGATACTAGAGGGCGCGGTAGCTAGTGTTGCCATGTAAAGACATTAATAGTGGCGCGCACTGCCCCCCTCCTGGACATGCTCGTCCCGAGCATTATTGGCTATAATAACGCGCCAGTCGATCCACATGGACGATCTTAGGAGTACCTCTTGCACCTTTCTGTATCCGGTAGGTTACGTCATTGATCCTTGTCACAATCCGGTACGGTCCGTCCCATTTAGCTTGAAGCTTAGGAGATTTCCTTTGCTGCGAACTGGATTGTGTAACCACTAGTGAACCTTCGTCAAACCCTTTGTTGTTCATTTTGCGGTCATACCGTGTTTTCATCTTTTCAGACGTTTGTTGTCCCGATTGTCTGATGTGCTCATAAATGTCATTCATTTTGTTCCGCAAGTCATTTGCATAATCGGTTATACTGCGTGGGGCATCAGGTGGTATTCCGGTGATCAGGTCTGCAGGCAGCCGTAATTCTCCCAAAATTTGCTAAAGCTGGTGTCACTGATGTACTTTCGTGAACAGCGCTTCGATATAACAACAAAACGGTTGTATGTGCCTGTCCCAGTCTCGTTGCCGTTTTCCACAACTTTTGCTAGGTACCTCTCAATGTCTGATTAAATCGTTCTACCATTCCATCAGATTGTGGGTGGTAAGAAGTTGTTCTTGTTTTATAGTACCCATAACTCGGCAAGTTTCCTGGAATATTTGAGACTCAAAATTCCTTCCTTGATCGCTGTGAATCTCTAAAGGTACTCAAAACGACAGAAGACTTCATGAACTAGTTTATCTGCAACTGTTGAAGCTTCTTGATTTGGAATGGCGAAGACTTCTGGCCACTTAGTGAAGTAATCCATCACAACCATGAAATACTTGTTACCACTTTCACTTTCCGGAAACGGCCCCGCAACGTCAACGGCTATCCTCTCCATGGTGCACCAACATTGTACAATTTCAATGCACCTCTACTACGAGTTTGAGGTCCTTTACAGCCGCACAACTTGTACATTTGCGACACCAGTCCTCGACATCGTTACGACAGTGGACCCAGTAAAACCGTTCTCGGATCTTCAGTAGAGTTCGTTTAACTCCCAGGTGACCTCCTGAACAACCATTATGGTACAGCTGTAGAACATCCGGTACTTTAGCTTTAGGGACAACCATTTGCAAATGACAACTGTCTCCCGGCCATTTTCCCATTTACGGCACAGGACTCCATCCTGAATCAGCAAGCTGTCCCATTGGGCCCAATAGCTTTCGTGGTCGAACTCATCGCTGAGACGTCGCTCCACTTCGGCTTAGGAGCACTGGCCTTCATCCATTCAGAATCGGCTTGATGTCTGAATCTTCCTGCTGTGCATGTTGTAGGCTGTCCTTCCACTCATTGCTGAGCTGGTCTGTCTTGAGCATCTTCACAGATACCACTTCCTTACCCTCTTGCCTAGTACAATGCTTGCAATCTTCAGGACAAGGTCTTCTTGACAATGCATCTGCGTTGCCATGAGATTTCCCGCTGCGATGTTCGATCACAAAGTCGTATTCCTGTAGTAGCTCAATCCATCTCGCAACTTGTCCTTCTGGATTTTTGAACTGCAATAGCCATTTCAGTGCAGCATGGTCAGTTCGTAAGAAAACATTTCCGCCCCAGAAGATATTTGCTAAAATGCTGCAAGGACTTTACCACAGCAAGCAATTCCCGTCTTGTGACACAATAGTTCCTTTCCGGCTTTGACAAAGACTTGCTGAAGTACGCTATCACAACCTCTTGATCACCATTCCTTTGAGACAACACACCGCCAAGTCCTATATCACTTGCGTCTGTGTCAACTATAAATTCCTTGCTCGCATCAGGGTACCCCAAAATAGGTGTTTTGCACAGACGGTCCTTGAGCTCCTGGAATGCGATATCGCAACTTTCATCCCAGCAGAAATGTCGCTTCTCCTCGGTTAGCTTGTGCAGAGGTTTGGCTATATCTGCAAAGTTCTTCACAAATCGCCGATAATAGGAGCACAAACCCAAAAATGCTCTAACCTGTGTCTTGTCTTTTGGAACCAGCCAATCCTTGACAGCGGCAATTTTCTCTGGATCCGTGCGGATACCTTCTTCCGACACTACATACCCCAAAAAGCTAACTTGCCGTTTGAATAGTGAGCATTTCTTCGGACTCAACTTGAGGTTGGCACTCTGGATCTTCATGAGCACGCGTTCCAGGTTTTGAAGGTGTTCCTCAAACGTACGGCCTACGATGATGATGTCATCCAAGTAGACCAGACAGGCGTCGCCAATTAGCCCGGTAGTACAAGCTCCATCAACCTTTCAAACGTTGCTGGAGCATTGCACAATCCAAACGGCATGACTTTAAATTGCCACAGACCCTTTCCTGTGGAGAATGCAGTTTTCTCCTTGTCCTTAGGGTCTATTTCAACCTGCCAGTAGCCACTTTTCAGGTCCAGCGTACTAAACCACTTTACGCCTGTAAGCATGTCCAGCGTGTCATCAATTCTGGCAAGGGATAGCTGTCCTTCTTCGTAACGTCGTTCAGACGGCGGTAGTCAACACAAAACCGCATGCTACCGTCCTTCTTCTTTACCAGCACCACAGGTGAACACCATGGACTAGATGAAGGTTCAATAACACCATCCTTCACCATTCCCTCAATCATGGTTTCCACTTCCTTTTCACGTGCTACCGGCAATCTTCTTGGGCGCTGACGGATAGGCAATTCTTCTCCTGTGTTTATTTTGTGTTGAACTAAGCCAGTCTTTCCTATGTCAGCATCGTTTGACGAGAAAACATCGGCGTACTTGAGTAACAACTTCTTCGCCTTGACCACTTCATTCGGGGAGAACGCTGCGACAGTCTTCTAAAAGTGTGGTCACCCTCGTTTGTGCATCCTTGCTGGGGTCCCAGTCGATGGTATTGGCACCTACGCAACCAATCCACTTCCTCACAAGTACCAACCAGTGTGCCTTTTCCATAATCTGTTCCTGATCACAAGGTTCAGCACACGTACTCCTGAGATGTCGGTGGTTCTGACCAAAGTTCGAGCCACTTTCCACGGAAGGTCATTGTCCACCCTTTCCACGAGTACACAACGATGAGCTTGCCCAGGATTCCGAGGAAGACTAACCGGCACAATCGTTTCCGATCTCGGCGGCAGAACAATCTTCTTAAGGCTGTACACATTCCCGGTATCGCTCCTTCCACGAAAAGTTCCTCATGTCCACATTTCAAAACACCTTGCTTAACATCGATCTCACAACAATTCTTCCTCATGAAGTCTAGGCCCAGGATGCAGTCGTCCATTATATCAGCCACGATGACATTATGCAGGTAGATCATGTTGCCTAGCTTCAACTCCATCTCCTTCTCCACGGACGGGTATGCGCTGACCGGTGGCTGTTACCAAATTAATGCGCTCTCGGTTGTATGCGGAGTCCCCAAGGAACTGACTTATAAGTTGGGAACTGACAACCGTGAGAGGCTCCAGTGTCTATGGTCAGTTTACACGGCGTTCCGTTGACCTCGCCTTTGATGATTAGGCTGTTCCCATCATGGGTTTGTGAGATCGAAACTTGGGGCTTTTAACATCAGCCAGCACCCGCCCCGCAGTCCTGGCTTTTACTCGTTTCTGCTGCTGCTGGGCGGTGCTGTTAGCCGCACTACCCTCTCGAGATCGATCACCTCCCTTTCTACAGTTCGCTTAGGGCAGCTGGATCGAAGATGGCCCTTTCCACAGCCGTAGCACCTAGGGCTGTATCCTTTATTGTAGTCGCGAACTGCAGCTGCTGCAACCTCCCTGACGCGATGGGATCGATGATCCTGCCGTACGGCTTCCACCTCCAGTGCATGGGCTAACGCGTCCAAGCGTCTCGTGGTGCCTGAGCCTCACAGCAGCTCTGACTTCAAGGTCGCGGATGCCGTCGATGAATGTCTGCACCAGGTTCCTACAATGAGCGCAGGTACAGACTGGTATGCTTTTCGAACCAGCTTTTCCACCTCGGGCCCACTGCTGGTTTTCGTTGCTGCGTTGCACGCGATCTTTGAGCTGCGCACGAAAGACGTGTTCCAGGTGAGCGTCGCCATCTCGCCTCCAATGCCTCAAGGAGCTGCTCGTAAGTCACTTCCTTACCGAGAGCTTCCAGAACAGTTAAGGCCTGGTCGCGCAGGCCTAGGGTGAGAGCAGTCATGGCCTGACTTTTATTCCAGCCGTTCGCCTTCATGACAGCCTCGAACTGGATTCTGTACGCCGACCAGGAAGAAGTCCCGTCGAACGGCGGCACTTTGAATCCACGTAGCGAAGGTGTTGTAGCTACCACGGGAGCTGTAACTCCATCCCCAAGTTTGAGGTCGTCCAGCGTTTTCTTCACGTCAGCAATCACGTTGTCAACCCGATTGTTCACTTGGTTGATTCGGGTTTCAGCTTCCGACAGGCGGTTGTCATGTTGAGCAACCTATCCTTCACCTCCTTATCTCTTTCCCGAAGGTAGCGTGAAGGTCCTTCATGAGCATCTGCTCTTCCTGTTGGCGGACCTGTTCCTCCTGTCCACGCTGCAGCTGCTCTTCCAACCGACGGGCCTGTTCCTCCTGTCGGCGGGCCTGTTCCTCCTGTCGGCGGGCCTGTTCCTCCTGTCGGTGGGCCTGTTCCTCCTGTCAGCGAGCCTGCTCCTGCAGCATCATCATCAGAGCACCTAAGTCAGGTGCTGCAGATGCAGGAGCTGCTGACGGGCCGGTCCGTGGTCGGCAGCTGGCCCTCCGACGTTTGCGGCGTTGCATTACCAAATCGTCTCTGGTCCGTCTCTTGCTGGCGTTGACTTCGGGTACGGATACCCTCCGTGTCGTCCTTTGGTAAAATCGGCATGATCTGATCCCACTTCTGACACCAATTGTTACGAGCTTGGGGTTCGAGACAATTAAAAACTGCCGATTGAATTACCAAAATTGACACTTTAATTATACAACACTAATTACAAATTTAAACCACACTAATAACAAAACACAATTTTA